>PVKS010000396.1:0-78147 GCA_004027875.1 Aplodontia rufa
TACCCTCCCCCCTCCCTGTCCCCCCTCCCTATGCCTGCAAGTAACCTAGGGAGTCGTCTCCCTATTGCGTTGAGAATCATACAATTTGAAGTTATTATTAGCTTAGCCGTCTAGCATACTGCTTCCCCATGTATTCTAGCTTACACAGATGAAAGATACCATTCGGCCCTTGAGTCTCTGAGATTGGGATACTTCACTTAGCATAATTCTTTCCATCTCCATGCACTTGGCTGCAAAAGTCATAATATCGTCTTCTCTAATGGCCGAGTAGTACTCCATTGTATATGTGTACCAAAGTTTTTGTATCCACTCATCAAGTGAGGGGCATCTGGGTTGGTTCCATAATCTAGCTATAGTAAATTGAGCTGCTATAAACATTGATGAAGCCATATCACTATAATATGCTGATTCTAACTCTTGGGAAAATAAGAAGTGTTGATTCTTAGAAAACACTAGCCATGTTCTATTTTAGTTAATAATATATTAAATGCCATTTATTATAAATAATGAACCCTTGAAAGTAAAAATGAAAGTTAGTAGTATTGTGCATCATTTGCTAGTTAGAGTCCCCATTCCAAGTGTGTGTGTGTGTGTGTACGTGTGTACCTTACTATCACTTAAAGACCCATCCAGAAACTGTTGTAGTAAGCCATCTATGAACCAACTTTGAGAAGCATTCCTCTTACCCATGTACACAATTCACTCTGCTTGTAATCTGGCTAAAGTAAAAAATTCCCCATGTTTCCCTCTTGATACATATTTTGCCTTTGCTATGTTAAAGGATGTTTATCCTTTATTATACTGATCCATTGAACAGACCTTTCCAGGTAGTATTTATGGAAATGATTTTAAAGGCAGATTGAAGGGCAGTCTGTGGTCCTCATCATTACCACCACCACAAAATAAGTTTTCCATTTGAAGCAATAATTTCGCTCCTCCTAATCTACCTAGTAACTCTCGTTAAGGAATGACCAAAGATAGAAGAAAATTTATTGTGATCTTGTTGCTAGTGTTACCACTGGAAACAAACTCAATTCTGTTAAAAGATAGTTGGCCAAATTGTATCTCTATGTAGGAATGCTATGTAGCCATCCAGAGAAAAATAGAACTTCACAGGACCGTTTCCAGATATGATAAAGAGGCAAAACAGTGTTGTTTGATGCTATATATGTAAGTGTATTTTATATAGGGATTATATTATTTATATTAAGTATAAATTTAATTAATGTATGAGGAGAGTTTTGTATCACAGGTAAATGGAATATGATGTGATAACAATTACTACCGTGCTTGTATAATGCATCGAAACTATTTTGCTAAGTTGAGGAAGGAAAAATAGGGATATTTTACTTGTTTTGTGTTTGGATGTTTTTTTACAGTGAATGTGTACTTTTTTTAAAAAGGGAGAGTGACGGTGAGAGAGAAAGAAAGAATCAGTTTTATTTAGTTTTTCATGGGGCTTTTGTTGCTTGGACTCTTCATTGTGTACATGGTGCTGGGGTTTGAATTCCCTTACTTGCGTGTGCCAGGCAAGCACGGTAACCACTGGAGCCACCGCTCCAGCCCCAGTGAACATGTATTTTAAACTTAATAAATCATTTGCTCTTGAGAACAGATCTGAAATACTGTATTCATGCTAAAGCATCAATTAACACCACAAAGTTATATTTTCCGTCTGACTCAAAATATTGAAGAATCCCTAATAGTGGATACAGTGATTAACTGAAATACATTTTTTGGACAAAGGTGGTCTTCCCGAGGTCTCTAAAAGCAGTTTTGGAGATTTTGGTCCGTTTTTCTCATCTTTACATATTCACTTGTACTTTTAATTGTGTTTCTTTATATTTTTGTGTGTATGTGTGTGTGTGTGTGTATGTATGTATGCGTTTAAGCATTTAGGTGATAATTTTCTTTCAAGAGTGGCTTGAAAATTTATGGTGCCTAGGGAAAGAATAACTGGAAGTAATTATAGTTTACTTATCTAGACTAGTGAAGCTTCCTTTTCCCCCATCTTTTCCCTTCCCCTCGTCATCTCAATCTTAGCAGACAAAAAGCACTCTGCAAATAGTTGCAAAAAGATATTCCAGTGACCAAACCCTATTAATTACTAAATATTTATCCCATTAGAGTATTAGGACTCCAAAGGAAAACACTGATTATACTAGATTCTGTGCTTTAGAGAAATTTATTCTCAACTATTTCTCATTGGTTTTATGAATTATAGAATTCAGAATAATTATATATCTTTTAATGCAGGTGTTAAATTTCTTTACAATTCCTTAGAATTTTGGAAAGCATGCTCATTGGAAAACTTCTGAATGTCAGTTATTTTTTTCACAATTACATATTTAGAAACATTACTTAAATGCTTTTATTACATAGAAATTTGACTAAACTTCTTGATTATTTCTAAAGTCAGTGTGGGATTAATATGAAATATATGGACTACTTGACAACTTGACAGTAGATTCTTGTGGTAAATTCGAAGATATAACATAGTTTTATTAGGAAAAATGCCTTTTTTTCCTAAAGATGTAATGTTTTAATATTTTGAAGCCCTAATTGTATATAATCAGTGTTGAGTGCACTAAGCTCATTGTAGCGCAAGAATGTTTATTTAATATAATATAAAATCACAAAATATGGAACCAGACTGTTGGCTTCAAATTCTGGCTCTGTGACTTCCTACCTGTATTATCTTGGACAAGTTAGCCTCTTTCTTCCTTGGTTTTCATATCCTTAAAATGGTATATAAGTAGAATGTGATAGAATTCTATTTCATAGGGTTGTTATAAAGTTGTAAGAATTAAATGAGTTAGTATTTATAAAGCATTTGCTTGTGTAGTAAGGGTTCAGTAAGTATGCTGCTGCTGTTTACCATTTTGGTTATCTAATATCTAGTAAGTGGTATAGGTGTGTGAGTTGTGAAATTAATTATTCATGTATTATGGTCTAAAAGAAAGCATTATTGAATTACAAACAATTTAAGTGTCATTTGTAATATCTGTTTTTCTGAAGTTTAAAAACCGGTTTTTATAACACTAGTTAGTTTTGATTATTCATTTCCTATTTGTATTACAGTTACAAATTATAATACTGTGGTAGAAACAAATTCAGATTCAGATGATGAAGACAAACTCCATATTGTGGAAGAAGAAAGTGTCACAGATGCAGCTGATTGTGAAGGTGGTATGCCAGAAGATGACCTGCCAACAGATCCAACAGTCCTGCCAGGGAGCGGTGAAAGAGAAGGGAGTGCTAAGAGTTGCTGGGAAGATGATGGTAAGTGTCACTGTTTATAATATTCTGTGTTCTTGATTATTTTTTAAAAAAGATACATATTAACTGAAAGATAAATTGGATTAAAAGATTAAAATGAACAGAAAACTTACTTGTATAATAACAAATATTAACTGTTCTGCTTATTAAAAAGGAGGTTGTAAAGCAGAATAATAAAGTTGTTTGGATCATTTTTACAATGACGCAATATATTGAATTTTAATAGATTTTTCTTACCAGGATCAAGGTTGTTGATATGATTGGACCTACCTTTAATTTCATATTGTGACTTCCTGTTAAGAATATGCTTAGAGGGAGCTGGTGAGGTGGCTTGGCGGTTATGGCGCTTGCATAGCATACGCGAGTACATAGGTTCAAACCCCAGCACTCATGTAAACAACTAAGTGTCAGAGCAATGCAAGCCATGTGAAAAACTAAATAAAAATTGATTCTCTCTGTCTCTCTTTCTCACTGTCCTTCTCTCTTTAAAACAAAAGAATATGCTTAGAAACATAAGTTTATTAGTTTACTTAGTATAGTAAAATTGTAATTCATTATGCAAAAATCCCAAACTGATAAAACATGGGAGCATTATTTAAGCATTTGTAAGCCTTTCTACATAAATGTTAGAATCCTATAAGTAATTTGGTTCTTTACTTGATTTAAATTTTACTAAAGAAAAATTTTTGCTTTTACTCAAGTAAAGCATGGTTTAATGAAAGGAGACCCTCTAAATATTGCCTTAATCTTTTTCCTAATCTATCAAATGGAGAAATTGGACTTTCAGTCTTGTTGTAGCACTAATAGTCCTCATTTCTATTTTTCCTAATAAACCAGTTAAATTAGACAAGATTTAAACCAATTATTTGCCAAAGATTTTAAGCACCAACATTTTTTAAAAAGGTAGAAGTGGTAATTAATATAAATTAGATGAACTGAGAATCAGAAATGGGCTTCAGCAAAGTAAAGCATTTTAAGAGGTCAAATCCACAGTCAGTCAAAGAAGCTGTCCAGCAAGAGTCAAGTTCAAGGAGGTCATCTAGATAGGATATTAAAACTAAGGCTAGAAAATCTGGGGAAATAATTTAGGTATGCAGGTCAGAGAATCTGGATAATGAAATATGGAAGCTTAGAAAAAAGTTCAAATAGCAGGCCCAGGGTAGCATAAGTTTTATAGTATGGCAAATCTTAAAAACATTAAAGAGAAACATCTGAATCCGAGAAGGCAGAAGTCCTAGAATTTTTGAGTGAAACGATGCTGGTCTTGATATCTAAGGAACTGAAAGAACTTAATTAGACAAAAGGAGGGTGAACATAGGGTGCTTCAAGCACAAGAGACAACATGCATGAAGCCATGAAGGCTTCAGCCAATAGTGTTCGCAGAAAATGAGATCAGAGAAGTAGACAAGAGAAAGAATATGAAGTGCTTTCTGTACTCAATCAAGGAATTTGAACTTTATCCTCCAGACTATGAGAAGAAAATCATTGATATGAAATTTAGAAGTAAGGCTAGAGAAGTATGGGATAAAAAAACACTAAGGCCAGAGGTAGCACCTTCAATAAAGATGCAGTGGTAGGAATTCTTGAACCACGGCCATGACCCTTGAGATGGGAATAGAATGGAAATATTTCAAAGAAATGTAGAAGGTAGAATATATAAGAATTGATTGATTCTATATGGAAGGTATTAGAGGAAAAGGATTGACGTAAGTCCTAGGTTTCTGGAAAGTAGATACAAGAGAATTGAACTTGCTTACTTACTACAATAGCCAGTTAATGGTAGAGTAGTTAACCTGTTAAACTTTAATACTGAGCTCAGTACTTTGTGGAGCAAGGGCTCTTTATGTATTTCCTATCCATGACCCAAATTGATCCATCTGTATAGTTGATCCAAAGTGTTAATATGGAAACAGGAACAAAATTATCTGTCAGGAAAAGGAAGAAATACAGTGACTGAAATAGATGAAGGGAAAAAGAAAAAAAATCAATGAAGAGATTCTGTTTCTTAAAATATGTTGGGATATATTATTTGGATTAACCCTCCCATGAAAAATGGCATAAGATGTTATATTCAAAATATAAAAAAAACTTAACAGTTTTAAAGAACGAAGTAGATAGTAGTGCATTAACATGTAAAAATCTAAGGAAAGATAGGAATCCATAGATGTAAGTAGAGCAGATCAGAAAAAACATTTTTTGCCCTTGAGGATATTACTGAACTAGGATTATTTAAGATACTATTTATTAAGCCTTTAAGAGGAATGATAGTCTGAAACCACCAAAGATTTCAATACCAATTCTTTTCCTAGTATGCATGCTACTTAATGTTCCATTGTTGTGACAAATTACCTGAGTCAAATCAGTTTAAAGGAGAAAAAATATATTTTGGTTCACAGTTTTGGAGGTTTCAGTCCATGGTTACTTGGCTCCTTTATTTCTGGGCCTTGGGTGAGGCAGAACATCATAACATGGAGTATGTGGTAGAACAAAGCTGCTCATCTCATGGGATCCAGGAAGCAGAGAGAGGGGAAGGGGCCAGGATCAAGATACACTCTTCACAATTGAAATTAGATCCTTATCTCTTACCCTGCACAAAAATCAAATCAAAATTGATCAAATAATTGGGAATTAAACCAGCAACTATAAATTGCTAGAAGAAATAAATAGGATCAACACTCCACCACATCCATGTAGGCACCTCCTTCCTTAACAGCACTCCTATAGTGCATGAAGTAAAGCCAAGAATCAATGAGTAGGATGTGATTAAACTGAAAAGCTTGCACAGCTGAAGAATTAGTTATGAGTGTCAAGAGAGAACCTACAGAATGGGAGCAAACCATTGCCTATTATGCCTCCAATAGGGGACTAATATCCAGAATATACAAAGAATGCAAAAAACTTAACACCAGGGGCTGGAGCAGTGGCTCAATGGTTGTTACCCTGCTTGCCTGGAATATGCGAGAACTAGGTTCACACCCAGCACCATGTACACAACAAAGTATCAGAACAATGAAAGCCACATGAAAATCTAAATAAAATTGATTCTCTCTCTCTCTCTCTCTCTCTCTCTCTCACTGTCCCCTCTCTTTAAAAAAAAAATGTACCCAGAACACAGAATATAATCTGTAAATGGGCTGGGGAACTAAACAGAAACTTCTCAACAAAGGGAGCCTAGAAAGCCAATAAATATATGAGAAAATGTTCTATATCACCAGCAATCAGAGAAATGCAAATAACAGATTCCACCTCACTCTAGTCAGAGTGGCAAAAATGAAGAATATGAACAATAATAGATGTTGAAGAGCTTGATGGAAGAAAGGAACACTAACACACTGTAAATGAGACTGCAAACTTATACAGCCACTTTGGAAAGCAGTGTGGAGACTCTTCAAAAAATTAGGGATGGAACTACCTTATGATCCAGCTATCCCACTCCTGGGTATTTTCCCAAAAGAGCTAGAATCAGCATGCTACAGAGACACAACTGCATCAATGTTTATAGCTGCTCAGTTTACAATAGGAAAACAATGGAACCAATCCTGATGTCCTTTGCTGTATGAATGGATTCAGAAACACTGTGTTTATACACACACACACACACACACACACACACACAAACACATGTACATACACACACATACATACATACATATATAAATGGAGTTCTACTCTGCTCTTAGAATGATATCATGACATTTGCAGCTAAATGGATGAAAAATGGAAAAAATCATTCTGAGTGAAACATCCTACAAATAGAGACTTAAGAGCCAGTGTTTTCTCTGATGTATGGAAGCTAGAGTAAATCCTAAGATAGGATGAAAGTTAGCTAAATTTAATTAATCCTACATGGTTGAAATTTCACATAAGCTGGGGGAACCATAACTATGAAGGTAGGGAGAGAAGGGATGGAGGCAGGAAAAGGAGAGAGGGAAAAAGGGGGTCATCAATATAGCTCGGAACACTCAACTACCATGAGAAGCCACACTATACACAGGCAGGCAGAGAAACTTCAAAAATTTCAAAAATTAATATACATGGATATGCTCATTTCTATCTGTAGTATGGTAGTATTACAGAGGGTTCCTGTGAAATTGGGGAATTGATGAAGGGGAGAAATCCTGGACTAGGATCAGCCTTAACTTACTTTGCCAATATCCATGTATGCATGAATATGTAGCAATGATTCCCTCCAATATGTAAGACTACGTCAAGCAAATTTTCAAGGATATGCCTCCAGTGATGTACTTCCTCCAACTAGGTCCCACCTCCTAAAGTTTTCACCACCTCTAAATATTGCCACCAGTTGGCCACATGAGCCTTTGGGTGGCATTCCAGATCCAAATTAAAGCAGTAAGGATTATATCTTGAATGTAAGGATGAACTAAAAGCAAACCATCTGCAATCTCTACCATCTTTAAAAGTTAGCAAAATTAATGTGGATGCATCACATTACCTGATTTCAAATTATACTGCAGAACTAGCATATAAAAACTGTGTGGTTCTGGCATAAAAGATATATACATCAGTTGTAGAGACCAGAAGACAGAGACGACCCACATGGATATAGTCAACTGATCCTTGACAAAGGTGCCAAAAACGTATTTTGGAGAAAAGACAGCTTTTTCAATAAATGGTGCTTGGACAATAGGTTATTCATATGTAGAGGAATTAAATTAGACCCTTGTCTCTCACACTGCACAAAAACAACTCAAAAAATGGATCGGTGATCTTGAAATTAGACCAGAAACTGTCTTACTCCTAGAAGAAAACATAGGGTTGGTACTCCAGCTTTTAGGCTCAAGACTTTCTCAATAGGAGTCCTAAGGCTTAGGAAATAATACCAAGAATTAATAAATGGGATGTTATCAAATTTAAAAGCTTCTGCATAGCAAAAGAAACAAGAACTTGAGGAGAGAACCCACAGAATGGGAGAAAATCTATCTACTGTTCTGACAGAGGATTAATATCTAGAATATAGCAAGAGCTCAAAATACTTTATACCCAAAAATCATATAACCCAATTAATAAATCAGCAAATGAACTAAACAGAAACTTTTCAAGAGAAGAAATACAAATGGCCAACAAATACATGAAAAAATGTTCAATATCATTAGCAATTAGGAAAATCTAAATCAAAACTACACTGAGATTTCATCTCAACACCAGTCAAAAATGGTAGTCATCAAGAATACAAATAAGGGGATGGAACGGTTGCTCAGCAGTTACGGTGCTTGCCTGGCATGTGCAAGGACGTGAGTTCAAACCCCAGCACCATGTACACAATGAAGTGATGGAACAATGAAAGTCACATGACAAACTAAATAAAATTGATTCTCTTTTTCTCTGTCTCTCACAAAAAAAGAATTAAATAATAATAAATGCTGGAGAGGATGTGGAGGAAAAAGAATACTTTTTACACTGTTGGTGGAACTGTAAATTAGTACAACCACTTTGGAAATCAGTATGGAGGCTCCTCGAAAGGCTAGGCAACGAACAACCATATGATCCAGCAAAAGCACTTTTCGATATTTATCCTGAAAAATTAAAATCATCTTACTATAGTATTTCATGAATATCCATGTTTATAGCAGCACAATTAACAATAGCCAAACTATGGGACTAGAGTAGGTGTCCATCAGTGGATGAATTGATAAAGAAAATGTGGTAGATATAATGGAGTTTTATTGACCCAAAACGAAAAGTGAAGTTATGGCATTTGAAGGAAAAATAGAAAGCAAGAATTCCACTATAAAGACTTAAATTACTGGAGTTGTATGATTCCTATTATAAAGTGAATGCTGTATCATGTTTGAAGAAAAAGCAGACAAACTAGAAATTAGCTGTAATAATAAAACTATATCCAATAGATTTTAAGAAGAACCTAATGGAATGCATAAAAATGAAAAAAAAATAGTAATAGGAATTCAAAATTCACAAGATAAAGTTATCAGCAAGTTAAACAGTAAAAGAAGTAAGGAATTGGAAAGTAGGGAAAATTCACAAAGTGAAAAACAATCAGAAAAATTTGAAAAAAATGGATTAAGAGATATGAAAATCCAATAGATATGTTAATTCAAGGTGAATAGAGTATAGGGTAGCAGCATTATTTGAAGAAATAGCAGCTATGTTTTTTTCAAAATTGATGGGCACCAGACTACAAACTCGAGAAGACCAACAAATCTCAAGAAGGGTAAATAGACAAGTGATGTGAACAAGATGGCAGAATAGAAGGTTCCATCCCTTATTCCTTCACAGAACATCAATTTTGGCGACCACTTACAGACAAGAATACCTCTTTTGGAGGGAAGCTCTAGGGTCTTGCTGAAGAAAATCCCATGCCTTGGAGTACCAAACAAACAAAAACAAAACAAAAAAACCAAACCCATCAGGAATGGATATGTTGAAGAGATTAAGAGCAGCTTCATATCACCTATATCACCACTCCTCTGAGGTACCACAGTTCAGGTACTAAGAGGGGCCCGTTGGCCAGGGATTTCTCCCACAGGGAGAAAAGAGATTAAATTGAGCACTTGGTTAACCCAGAACACTGAGTGGATTAGCATGGCTAAATTATCTGGATGCAGGTACAAACAGGAGAAGGGGAGAGAGTGTATAATGACCAGCATATATACTATGGAGTTCTACTCAGCTAATAGAAACAATAATATGACCTTTGAAGGTAAGTGGATGGCAGTGGAAAAAATTATGCTGAACAAAATTCGCCGATCCCGGAGACTCAATGGTCAAATGTTTCCCCTTATTTGTGAAGGCTAGAGCAAAATCCAGGCATGGGTAAAAGTTCAAGCTCATGTACTAGACTCACCAAAGTTGAAGCAATGCATAATCTAGGAGAACCATAGATATGTGTGGGTGGAGGGAGGCAAGAGGGAGGGGAAAGGGAGAGATGATAAAGAGGAAACTCAGGAGGGAATCAACAATGTAAATTACTTAACTCTTTACTCCACCAAGAAACCAAATAATATGTATGCAGTCATTTAATTCTGGAAAATGCACAATTTTTTGTGTACACACACATACACACACACACACACAAACACACACACACACACACATATACATATACTTATGTATAAAAACATTTGTATCTTTTGTAGGGGGTAAATGTAGAAGAGTCAAGAAAAGAATTATCCTGTCTCATTTGAGAGTGTTATATTAAGTGAAATAAGCCAAAATCAGAAAGTCAAAGGTTGAATGTATTCTTTCATATGTGGAAGCCAGAGAGGAAAAAGGAAAAGAAAGGGAGGGATTTTTCTTGAAATTCAAAGCAAGATCAGTAGATGAAGGGGATCAGAGTAGGGAGGAGAGGATGGAAAGGGTAAATACTGAGGAACGATACTGGCCAAATAATACTGTTACATTGTGTGCCTGTATGAATATATAACAATGAATCCCACCATTTTGTAAAACTCTAATGCACCAATAAAAATGTAGAATGACAATAAAAATTATCTAGTCTCATATATTTTGTTATAGTAACAAGTACAGAATAAGTCTTTCTCTCCAAAAGCCAGTCATCAAAGTCTGAAGGAAGTGATTTCTTTTGAAGTGCCATGACAGGAATGGAAAACACCAGGGAATATTAGGACCCAAAGAAACATGATGTCACCAAAGGAACAAAATGAAGCCTCAGTTACTAATCCCCCTAAAATGACTATCCACACATTACCCAATAAAGGATTCAGAGTGGTCCTCCTAAAAAGCTCAGTGAGCTACAAGAGCACACAGACAAGTAAACAAGGAAACAATACATGAACAAAACTAAAAGGTCAACAAAGAAGTAGAAACCATTTAAAACTCTGGAACTAAAGAATGCACTATGAAATGAAAAATTCAATAGAGAACTTCCACAGCACATTTGCACAAAAGGAAGAATTGATAAAGCTGAAGATGTAACATTTGACTTCATGTATCCAAAGGAGTAAAAAAGACAAAAGAATGAAAAAGTTAAGAAAGCCTACAGGACTTTTGGGACACCATCAAGTAAACCAATATGCCTGTTATAGGAATTCTAGAGGAAGCAGAGAAAAAGGCTACAAAGCTTATCTAAGAAATAATGACAGATGTATATAAAAATGTTCATCATAGGTACAAGAATTATGTCACTATACTTGGGTATTTTAGGAAAGAATATATGACCCAGAAAGAGGCAAGAGACTGGGGGATGGGAGAAAGGAGGTGAGGGAGGAGTGCTGGGGGGCAGATATTGACCAAACTATATTGCTGCATTATATGCATCTATGAATATGTGGTAGCAAATTCTATCATGTACACCTATAATGCACCAATAAAAATAAATAAGAAAAAAAGAAATAGAAGCCTGGAGCAGTGGCTCAGCAGTAGAGCATGTGCTAGGCATGAGTAAGGACCTGGGTTCAAACTCCAGAAGCACACATACAACTAAGTGTCAGAATAACAAAAACCAGATTAGAAAAAAAAAAGAAAGAAAGAAAGAAGAAAGAAATAATGACAGAAAACTTCCTAAGTGTGGAGAGGGAAATGAACATCAAAATCCATAATGACTGAGCACCACAATTAGTTGAGCATAAAGAAACATTGAAGACTCATCATATGCAGATCATCAAAAGTCAAATAGAATGTTGAAGACACCAAAGAAAAGTGACTTGTTACAAACAAAGGAAGTTCTATAAGACTTCCAGAAACTTTTAAAGCAAGGACAGAGTAGGGTGTTATATTATAAGTGTTGAAAGAAAAAAAATTGCCTACTGAAAATAAAAATACCTGCAAAGCCATTCTTCAGAAATTAAGAAGAGATAGACTCCCAGACTATTAAAAACTGAGCAATTTCAATACCGTTAGACCTGCTTTTAAAAAAAAGGTAAAGGTAATCCTTCAATTGAAATAAAAGTATAGTTAGCAATGTGAGAACATATGAAGATAAACTCACTGGTAAAATAAATCTATATTTGATTCCATAATACTCTAATACTATAAAGATAATGCATAAATCACTTAACTCTAGTGTAAAAATTAAAAGAATTAACTATAACTATAGCAACAGAAATTTATTAATGTTTATTCCCAATGCAAAAGGATGTTGATTGTGACACCAATAACATAAGTGGAGAGAAAAGTAAAATTACATAGTTTTTGTATGATGAGAATTAGTTGATTAGTCACCCTAAAATGGACTGCCATAATTATTAAGATGGTTTCTGTAAGCAACAGAGTGATTACAAACAAAAACATACTAAATATACAAAAGAGAAAGTAATTAAAATGGCATTATGATGAAATCATCAAATAATGGAAGACAGCAAAAGGGAGAAAGGAAGAAAGGATCTACAAAGCAGCAAAGACAACAAAAAATAACAAAAAAAGTTATTATCTGCCGTGATGGATTAAACTCAAATAAAAACACATAAAGTCATGAAATTTATTTTTAAAAAGTTCTAACTACAAGTTGTCTATAAGAGACTGTCATTGAGGAATATACACATGAAGAAAGAGAAAGTATGAAAGAAGATATTCCATGAAAATGGTAACCAAAAGAGAGCAGAGGTAGCTATGCTTATGTCAGACAAAATATAATTTAACTTAAAAGCTATCATAGCAAAGGAAGTCATCATATAATGATAAGGGAGGATCAATATATCAAAAGATATAACAGTTGTAAATATATTTGTACCCAGTGTTGGAACACCAAAAAATGTGAAACAAATAGAACCGAAGGGAGACATGCATAGCAAAACAATAATCATAAGGAACTACAGTATTCCACTTTCAACAATGGATTCATCATTCTTGAAAATCAGCCAATTAGTCGAATATTCCACTCATTCACTTCAGAAATTGATGTAACTGTCTTCCACAGAGAAATCCTCACAGACCATCCAGAAATAATACTTTACCAGCTATCTAGAAAGCTCTTAATTCAGTCATATTGACACCTAAAACTAACCATCAAAAACCCATTGTCCTAGGGTTGGGGATTTAGCTCAGTGGCAGAGCGCTTGCCTAGCATGCACAAGACCACGAGTTCGGTCCTCAGCCCTGAAAAAAAAATAAACCATTATCCTTCAACATGTGAAATGATAAGGAAATTCTTGTATATCCATTAAATGATACTACACAGCAACAAAAAGGATCAAACCATTGACACAGCCACAACTTGGATGACTCCAAAAGGCATTTTGCTCAGTAAAAAAATTGTCTCAAAAGATTAAATATTGTAATGATTCCATTTGTATGACATTTTCAAAAAGATGAAACTTTTTGTAACAAGTAATTGGTTGCTAAGGGTTAGAGATGGATAGATATTGTGACAATAAAGTACTAAAAATAGGGATTTTTGGGTGATGATGGAACTGTTCTGTATCCTAATTGTATTGTTGGTTACACAAATATATGCATGTGTTAAAATTCATAGAAATGCACACAAAAGGAAATAACAGTAAAATTTACTGCATAATAATGTTTGTGTGTGTGTTTCCTTCATAGATATTTAGGTGGCATCACTGGTATGTTCAACTAAATGCTTAATGAGCAATTCTGGTTTTAGGCAACTCTTTCAAAGACTAGTGTAAGAAGGATGATCCCTCAGCTAATAAATAAATGAAGTATTATAACCTTGATACTAAACCTAAGAATAAGAAAGGAAAATTACAGACTCAATGAAAACATAGGAGACAGAAATCCCAAACAAAATATTAAATATACAATACACGTATAGGTATATATGTGGAATTCAAGGTTGGAATAACATTTAAGCCATTTTTAATGCCACTGTTAACAGTCTTAAAAACAATCAAATATTCATTTCAAAAAGTAAAAAATGTTTCATAAAATTTAGTACCTCTGAATGGATATCAGAAAAGGTAAAAACCTTAGAATAATCAATACTTTCTTAATCTAATAAAGAATATAAAATCTGTAGCAAGTCTAATTAATGATAAAATGTTGAAAACTTTTCCTTGTGATCAGAAATCAGGTAAGGATGTCCATTGTCGCCACTTTAATCAGCCTTTTATTGGAGACACTAACTGTGGCAAAAAGAAAATAAATGAATAGAAGTAGGAATTACAAAGGAAAAAGCAAACTCTTCTTCACTTACTGATAATGTGGTTAAACTTTTAAAAAATGTACAGGTAAATTATTAGAACTAATAAAAGAGTTTGACAAGTTTGCTGAATATAAAATAACCTACTGAATTTAAAGCTATCCCTATATATCAGTAAGAATTATAAATTAAAAATAGATGTGTATAACCTCATGAAAAATTATAAATCTTTATTAGAAGCACTAGAGAACACATCAGTAAATAGAGAAATATATTGTATTCATTAATTAGAGGACTCAGTTGTTTTAGCTAACTTCCGGACATCATTCAATTTCACTAATTTTTCTATTAATATCCTTATGTTATTCCAGCATGTAATACAAGGTATCACACTGTGTGTAATTGTTACATCCCTTTAATTTCCTTTGATCTTTAGCAGTTTCTCAGTATTCCCTTGGTTTTCATGATGTTGACAGTGTTGAGAATTACTGCTCAGGTATTGTATAGAACATTTATCAATTTGGATTTGTCTGATTATTTTCTCATGATAAGTCTTGGGGTAAAGATCATAGTGGTGAGAAACCCTTCTTTCTGCTTCATGTCAGGAGTATACAGACAACAACATGATAATACTGTGATTTTTAATTTGGCATAAGAGGAACTTTCAGGAGGCTCATAAGCAGAATGAATAAGAGAGAGATTAATAGAAATGAAGCCAGAAACGTAATGAAATGCCAGAATATCTAAATTTCTTATAAGCTATTTGAAGCACTTCTACTTTTATTTAAACCAGGTGACATCAGAATAATTTGAATAAAGTGGTATGATCTACTTTTCATTTTAGAAGTATAATTGGTTACTTTGTTGAGAACAAACTTGAAGGAAGGATAGCAGCAGGAAGACTAAGAAGATTATACAAAGTAGTAACTTGAATCAGGATGGTACCAGTAAAGATAGCAAGAAGATATTAAATTCTGGTTATATTTTGAAAGTAGGCTCAGTAGGATTTGTTAATAAATTACATCTGGATTGAGAGAAAAGAGAAGTATGCATTGATTCCACTGTTCCCTGTATGGTTGAGTTTGGAGGGGGCCTAATTATGAGATACTCATTAACCTTCTTAGAATTACTCCCACTTGTGTCTGTTTGTTTGTTTTTTTTTCTGATTATGTCATTTAGGATACCTGTTTTCTCTTCCTGTCATCCACATATTTGAAGAATAGCACCAAGGACAGAACTAAAGTCAGCACTAGCTTTCTTCCATAAGCCACCTTTACTTTTCTTTTCTTTTTTTTTTATTCATTCAACATAGTCTTACATAAAGGAGGGAATCGTTGCCACACATTCATGAACACATACATAATGATAAAGCAAGCCAAGGCTGATGCCAGTTCATGATCTTCCCACTTTGGGCCCCACCCCCACCCCAGTGCCATGTTTCCCCTACTTTATCTTCATGTTAGTTGAGTTTCTCATGGAAGGTTCCCTACTGGGTTGGTAACTCCCCTACTCCCTCTCCCTTCAGCTGCCTTGATATCCTTCCTATTTCCATCCCCCTCCCTGCCCCCTCCCTTCATCCCCCAGTGTCATAGGCAAGGTTCCCCCTGCTTGTGTAAAAATTCACCCATGTTGAGGTTATTTTTAGCTTAGCCAACTTTTGGTCTGTTTCTGGTTGTATTCTAGCTTCCATATATGAGAGAAAACATTTGGCCCTTGAGTCTCTGAGTTTGGGATATTTCACTCAGCATAAGTTTTTCCATCTCCGTCCATTTGGGTGCAAATGCCATAATATCGTTTTCTCTAATAACTGAGTAGAATTCCATTGTATAAATGTACCACAGTTTTTGAATCCTCTCGTCTAGTGAGGGGCATCTGGGTTGGTTCCTAATCTAGCTATAGTAAATTGAGCTGCTATAAACATTGATGAAGCTATATCTCTGTAATATGCCAATTCTAGCCCTTTTGGGAAAATACCCAGGAATGGAATAGCTGATTCATAAGGTGATTCCAGCCCTTGTTTTTTGAGGAGTCTCCACACTGCTTTCCAGAGTGGCTGTACAAGCTTGCAGAACCACCAACAGTGTGGAAGTGTTCTTCTCTTCCCATAACCCCTCCAGCATCTGTCATTGTTCATATTCTTCATTTTTGCACTCTGACAGGAGTGAGGTGGAGTCTCATTGAAGTTTTGATTTGCATTTCTCTTATTGCTAGTGCTGTAGAGCATTTTCTCATAAATTTATGGGTTTTTTGGACTTCCTCCATTGAGAAGTTTCTATTCAGCTCCCTAGCCCATTTATTGATTGGATTATTTGTGGTTTTGGTGTTCAGTTTTTTTGAGTTCTTTCTATATTCTGGATATTAGCCCTCTGTCCGAGGTGTAGCAGGCAGAGATTTTCTCCATTCTGTAGGTTCTCTCTTGACATTCTTGACTAATTCTTTAGCTGTGCAGAAACTTTTTAGTTAAATGGCATCTCATTCATTTGTTCTTGGCTTTAATTCTTGCATATGGGAGTCTTGGTAAGAAAGGCAGTGCTGGCATCTGTGTCATGTAGTGTTGATCCTCTTTTTTTCTTCAGGCAATTGTGTAGTTGCTGGTTTAATTTCCAGGTCCTTGAACCATTTTGACTTGATTCTTGTGCAGGGTGAGAGGTAAGGATCCAATTTCAGTTGTCTGCATATGACTGTCCAGTTTGTTCAGCAGCATTTGTTGAACAGACTGTCCTTCTACACTAAGCTTTTGCCCCCTTTATCAAATAGCAGATGGTTAAAGATGTGAGGGTTTGTCTCAGTATCCTATTCTGTTCCATTGCCCTTCGTTTCTGTTTTGATACCAGTACCAAGTTGTTTTTGTTACTATAACCCTATAGTATAATTTCAGGTCAGGAATTGTGACACCTCCTGCTTCCTCTTTCTTGCTTAGTAATGTTTTGGCTATTCTGGACCTTCTGTTATTCCATATGAATTTGAGAATTGCTTTTTCTATATATGTGAAGAATGTCATTGGTATCTTGATGAGGATTGCATTGAATCTACATAGAGCTTTCAGTAGAATGGCCATTTTGATTATAGTGACTCTGCCTAACCAAGAACATGAAATGTTTTTCCATCTACTTGGATCTTCTGCAATTTCTTTTTTTAACATTTGATAATTTTTGTTGTCATAAACCACCTTTTCAATAAATTTATTAAAATATTTTGTATTCTGTGTTCTTAAAATTAAATATAATAGATCATGTCATATACCCAAATATACTAGATCCACCTGTTTTTTCCAGTCTGATACTGTAAATGCTGTCTAAAACAGATAAGAGACCCTTTTATGACATTTTTTCCTTTTAAAAAACCTATTGTAGATGCTGGTGATCAATTTTATGTTTTGACTTGGTTTTTTGGTTTGTTTAGTTTTGGTTTTACGCATAGATATACACAAATAATACCTTTATAAGCCATTCTAGGAAACATTCTTAGCTTGGAAGTTAAGTATTTGTAATCTATAATTCACAAAAACAACTCAGAGGTAGAATATGCAAATTGAATGACATTTGCTCATATCTCCTATTCTCCACTCTTCCTCAAAGATCATAACCAGATTAGTATTTATTATCAAAGACTTTCCTAATTTCTGAAATATATCAGACAATAGATTGTTTTTGCACAGTGGTTTAGTATCCTGGGTTTTGGTTTTATCTTTTGCTTCTTGAACTTAACACTTTCAGGAAGAAATCAAAACTAATTCTTATAGTTCCTGGTGGCCTTTGGATTTTTCTCTAGACTCTAGCATGATACACAGGCCTGTAACAATCTCTTGCCAAGTTTGATTTTCGATTACTTTACTTGTCCATACCCTTTTACTTCTGTACTCCTTTGCATATTCTGTTCCCTGTCTTGCTTGTCCTTCTCTTCCTTTTCTGTTATCTCCTCATTAACCTAGACATAGTGAATACTTCACACCTCTCTATGTAGATAACTTTTTATGACTGGTTGATTATAGATCATTGTCTTCTACTAAACAAATTCTGTATGGCAGTACTATATCATCTTAATACCTGTATCTTTTACCACTGATGCCTGATATACACTAGATACTAAAGAAATCTCATATAAATGAGTATGTTTAGACATTTTGCTTTTTTAAGAAGCTTTCAGAAGTTGTACTATAAATTTCAAGATTTTTTTCCCTTCCTTGCTTCCTTTCTTTGCTTTTCTTTTGATTTTGAGAGCTTTGGTTTGTTTTCATTTTTTTATCTGATACTAGAAATTAAATTGTCTAAATTCCTGTATTCATCTTTGATTATGTGACATTCTTTGTGCCCTTTGTAAATATATGTTTCAAATATAAGCTACCCAAAAGCACCCCTCTTTACAACATTTTCTCTTTTTTTTTAAGAAACATTTCTTACATAAAACATGAATAAAGAATGGAACCAAATAAAAAGCATTTTAGTTTTTTCAGCCATCTAAGAGGTAATAAAATAAGGAAAACTCTTAATCTTTGATCAAATTTTTTGGGGAAAAAAACCTGTAGACTTCTGCTTCTGGAAAAATGGACCAGACAATTTCTCTATTCCTCCTACTAAGTATAATTATAATTTTTAGAATTACATATAAAACAAATATAATAAATCTCTGGCACATACACATTTATTGTGACACTATTCACATAGCCAAGATTAGCAACAGGTGCACAAATCCACTTGAAAATCAGTCTATATGACTGTCAATAGATGAATGAATAAAGAGAATATGTTACACAGTGAAATATTGTTCAACCATAAAGAATGAAATTATGCTATTTTCAGGAAAATTGGTAGAACTGGAGGTCATCATATTAACCAAAATAAGCCAGACACAGAAAGACAAATACTGTATCTTTTCTCTCATATGTGACAACTGAAAAAAAAAATCTACCTGAAAGCAGGACTATTACAGAAAGGGAATGGGGCAAGAGGGAGAAGAGAGAGAATGACAGGAAAGTGCACAAGGGAACATTGACATGATCAAAGCATGATACATACATATGTGGAGACATCAGAGTGAAACCCATTAATTTGTATATTTAAGAAGCATTAAAATAATTATAATTAAATAAAAATATTTACAATAGAAAAAGGGAGAGAGAAGGAAACAGGTCAGGAACCTTAAGAAACCAAATGGCATGGCAGTGAATTCCCTGGGTTTTCTTTTAGCTTGTATATCTCTCATAGATCATATTGAGTGCTGGAGAAGCCCGAAAACCTCAGCAGGTACATGCAAACACATAAGCCCATGAAAAGTCTGCTCTTCTCTAACCAAAGGACCAGGAAGGGGGCAGCCTTCTAAGATAAAAGCATTTAGACAGGAACTGCTCTGCTACAGCCAAATACCACAGGAAAAACTGCAGCTTTACTCCTCTTCCTCACCAGTATAGGCTGAGTGGGCAGCTTTAGACTTGAACCCTCAATGAAATGAGGCATCTCAACCCCCACACACACCAGTTAGAGAGCAGGGACTTTCATGTCCACCAAATGGCAACAAGGCTGTTTCTCCTTCAGTGTCATTAGAGATGCATAAGAAGCTTAGACTTCCATTCTACTTCTTCCTTGTGGTTATAAGGTATCCCCCACATCCCTCTGAGCTGGTGTTAGAGCATACTACTGGAGAGTCAAGGCTTTCAGTACCACACTGAGGAAATGGGGTAGCCCTTTGACTGTGGTTTCAAGGAAAGCCACTTGGGAAGCAGTAATGAGGCCTTTTTAGCCTCTCTGGTTTCAGTAGAAATCTAGTGATGAGCCTGAAGTTTTACCTCTGCCTTTTGATAATGAGCAGCCTTCTTCCTAGTCAGGGGAGTAGAAGCTAAGAGAGGATGCTAGACTTCCACTCTCAAGTAGTGGGAGAACACTTTTCTTCTCCACCTGAACGTTGTCACCGGAAAAGGCCTGCCAAAACAGAAGACTGAAATGAGATCAGTGTCACCATCTCCTTTAATAATAACTAAAATACCCCATGTTTGATTCAGAATTTTTTGTCATTTCACAAACTAGGGAATTTCAACTTGAATTTAAAAAAAAAAAAACAACAGACACTAACACCAAAGCGGCACTGATGTTAGAATTTTCTGATGATTTTAAAGCAACCAAGGTAAAAATGTTTCAACAGCACTTGTCAACATGGCTTAAAATCAAAACTTAGAATGTCTCAGCAGAGAAATAGAAAATATAAAGAAGCACCAAATGGAAATTCTGTAACTGAAAAACACAACTACTAAGAGAAAAACTTCAGTAGATGGATTCAGTGGTAGAATGAAAGACATAGGAAAGAATCAGTGAGGTTGGCATTAGAACAATAGAATTTACCTAATCTGAACAACAGTGAGAAAATACACTGGGGAAAAATCAGCAGAGTCTGCAGTCTGTCCAGATCTAATATTTATGACATCAGAATTCCAGAAAGAGAGAAGAGGGTGGTACTAGAAAAAATATTCAAAGAAATGACTCATTATTTCCAAAATTTGGCAAAAGTCATAAGCCTACACCCCAAACAGCATGAAAAAAAAAATCCATGTCAAGACTAAACTTCATAATCAAACTTCTGAAAACTAAAAAAAATGAAAGCAGAAATGATGCTTTAATGTATAGGAAGAAAACAATTGAATGACAGTGATTTCTCATAAGAAACTGTGAAGGCCAGCAGATTATAAACCATACTTTTAAAATATTGAAAGAAAAGAATTGGTAACCTAGAATTTTATATCCAGAGAAAATATCCCTAAAGAATTAAGAAATCTACCCTAAACTTAGTTTTTAAAAAAAAACCCTCTAAACAGAAAAGAAATGATTTTTTTTAAAAAAAGAATGTTAGAGTAATGGGAAAGAAGAAACAGAGTTAAAATGTATATACCCTTTGTATATACAATGGAATATACAATAAAATATTTTCCAGAATTAGCAATTATATATGATGAAACAAAATATTTATATAAATATGGACAGACAAAAAATGAAACTAGAGTGAATATTAATAATTTCTCATTTGTATTTTGTATAAGCTACCTGAAAAGTTATATTCAACCAAATTCCTATGGTAAATTTGATACGCAAATCATAGTTCATTTGAATTGCATATTAATTCCTACTTTGACACGGCATTATTTTCATTTGAGCCATTGCTTAACATATATTATGTTGTAGAGAACATTCTTAAGCACTGAAAGTTATTTAAAACAGGAAAGAAAATATTCTTCAGTTAAGATGTATAACTTTTATAAATAAGCTAGATTTCTAAACCTACTTAAAATGACAATGCTAGGCTTTGCCTCACTTAAAAAAAAGTAAAGGTTTATGTGTATCATACCATGCTTAAAACCATCTTGCCCAGCCAAAAGAACAAACCAGTAAATTGGAGTTCCTTTGATAAACAGTTTTGACTAAAGTAAAATAAAAGTGCATCCCACTTGTTAAAAAGTATACTTTACAGGCTGGAGTGGTGGCTCGGCGGTTACAGCACTTGCCTGGCATGTGCGGGTACGTGAGTTCAAACCCCAGCACCATGTACACAACGAAATGTCTGGGGAATGAAGGTCACATGAAAAACTAAATAAAAATTCCTTCTCTCTTTCTCTCTCTCTTACTGTCTCCCCTCTCTAAATAAAAAAAAAGAGTATACTTTTCCATTACAAGAGTTTGAATATCATTGCAAAAGCTGCACAGCAAATTTTGCAACACCGTTCATTGATCCAAGGCAACCAAAATTTCTTGCTAGAGCACTGATTCAGAGTCCTCAGTAAATTAATTTTAATTCACAAATAAAAAGATGAGTTACTCTTTTATTCTTAGTAATTCACTTTAGTTGGTTGCTGTTAAGTTGCTCTTAATCATATATTCACCTTTGTTAGGTAGTATGACTTTGGATTCTCTAAGAAAACTAAAGTCTTCAAATTGATTTTGGCTTCTCAAGATGATTTCTTCAGCTGAATTTGAAAGTTTAGTCTGTCATTTTGGATATGGATGGTCAAACAAACGTGATCCTGAAGTAGAAATGGAAAACTTGAGTTACCACAAACAGAGCTTGCTCTAAAGGGCAGTCACTGTTTAATAAAACTGCACTGTATTTTACCATCACTTTCAAGTTCTGTTCTTTGATAAGACCTGTCTGCTGTGCAGTTTTGTTTTGTTTTTTGTGCATTCTACTAGTATCCTTACCCAATGTGGAGGGGAAAAAAAACAGCTTTAGTGTGCCTTGATCATATTATCATTGTAACTTCAAGAAAATATGAATATGAAAATTTTTATGCTATTGAAAAAAAGATCAGTAATATTTTGGTGAGAAGATAGAACAACTAACTGCAAGGTTTTCAGAAGTTTAGAAAGCCAGTTGCTCAATGAAGAGTTTTCTGCCTACTTACTGGAAAAGGAGCAGGTATCAAGGGAAGATGAAGCAAAGGCCTTTCAACATTGCTGAGCTCATGGAAGCCATACTTCCTATACCAGTTAGTCAAAGACTTATAAGCAAAAGGGGAAATAGTAACAAGAAAGTAATTGGTGATATGCAGCTATGCTAGAGACCTGCACATAAAACTTGATATTCATTGTCTTCTGTTCAGAAGTTTCTATTTAGCTCTTTGGCCCATTTGTTGATTGGGTTGTTTGTGTTTTTGTAGTTGAGGTTTTTGAGGATTTTGTAGATTCTGGATATGAGGCCCCTGTCCGAGGAATCATAGTCCATGATTCTTTCCGTTTCCGTAGGAAACCTCTTGACTCTTTTGATTGTTTCCTTGGCATGAAAAAGCTTTTTAGCTTAATGGCATCCCATTGACAGAAGAAGACATTGATCAAGCCAATGAATACATGAAAAAGTGCTCTAAATCACTAGTAATCAGAGAAATGCAAATGAAAACTACATTAAGATATCACCTCACGCCAGTCAGAATGGCAAAAATGAAGAAAATTAACAATAATAGATGCTGGAGGGACTGTGGAGATACAGGCGCACTAACACTGTTGGTGGAGCTGCAGACTGATGCAGCCCCTTTGGAAAGCAGTTTGGAGAATCCTCAAAAAATTAGGGATGAGACCACCATATGATCCTGCTATTCCACTCCTGGGTCTCTTTCCAGGGGATTTAGAATCAGCACATTATAGTGACATGGCAATATCTGTGTTCATAGCAGCTCAATTTACAATAGCTAAATCATGGAAACAACCCAGATGTCCCTCATTGGATGAATGGATCCAAAAGCTGTGGTACATATATACCATGGAGTTTTACACAGCAATTAGAAACAATGATATTGCAGCCTTAGAAGGTAAATGGATGGCTGTGGAAGAAATTATGCTGAGTAAAATCAGCATAACCCAGAAAACCAAGGGTTGAATGTCTTCACTCATCTGTTGAGGCTGGAGCTAGACCCTGGCCATTAAGAGAAGTGGTCTGATATCAGGTGTTAAATCCAGAAATCGTGTAATGTTACACAACCTAATGCTTTTTTTTAGAGTTGTTGTGGGAAGGGGAAGGGAGGGATAAGGGTGGGTAATTGGGGGGGGGCACTCTTGGGGGTAAATCCAATTTTCAAAATCTATATACATTACATATTATTTTGTTAAAATTTGTATGATTGTTCAACAAATAAATTTCTCAATAAAAAAAGAAAAAAACTTGATATTCATAGATGTATAGCATAATGTAAATCAGCAGTATAAAATATATTTGAAAATAGGACATTCTGTGGAAATGTTGTGTAAGGACCTTTAAAAAACTATTAATATCTGAATTAAATGTTAAATTATAATTAAATTATTAAAAGAAGGATTCTGTGGAAGAAACAATTTTATTATAGATATTAAACGAAGACATTTACTAGAAAATAAACAAAATTTTTAGGATAATTGTTCTAGTCTAAAAATTTCATCACAGTTAAATTGTCTTTGTGGGAAGGAAAGTATGATTTGGCAGTCTTCCAACATATCTGTGTTCATCTTACAAGATCTTCTTGTGGTTCAGCCAAACACTCGAGCTCATGTCAGTTAAACTTTTTTAAATGTATGCAATATTAACTTTTGAGACACCTGTCTTAAAGACTTCTTACGCTTTCAATTTAAAAACATCTATATAAATCTAATCAGATAATATGAAATGTTGCTTAATATGTTAGCTGTTTTAGTATTGTAAAATTGTTGAGTTTTGTAAATGACCCAATACCAACTTAAACATTTTTCTCATATGCAGTTATAAACTCTGTAGAAATTTACATATTTACAGAAATGCTAAAACATTGAAAAGTTATCATAAAAATACTTAATACTCTGATCTTATAGTCCATAGTAACAGGCTTTCTTAAGCGAGATAATAGTAAAATACTGTAAGTAATCTGTGCAAAGAATACATTAGTCAATATGTAAGTAAGCACTGAGCCAAATTGTATTTATTCCTTAAAACTTACTTTAACATACTCTTGGGAATATTCCTTAACCAGAGGTGGAGTGTGATGTAGGAAAAGTTCAGCATGTGGCTTCTAGTCTTCACTGTACCACTATACAGTGTCTGAAGTACATAGAGAGGTCAGCAGGAAAATAGTTTGGTCATAGAGTCAACACCTATATATATAGAAACATCTTCTGAGCAGTTACCATGTCTGTACTACTTTTGAATTTCCCATGGTCTTAAGCAAGACTCAGGCCCAGAAATCTTTAAATTTCAGATTCATTGTATAACAAAGCAGAAACAACAAATAGGAAATAATATTGAACTCTATCCTGTACATAGCTGTCTTCACAGGCAATTAGCTGTTATCTTCATTCTTCTTGCTCTAAAATTATTTAACCACTTAAATTAGTTTTCTGTTGCTGCTGTAACAAATTACCACACACTTGAGGGTTTAAACAACATAAATATATTATCTTACAGCCATCTTAAGTCTCACCGGGCTAAAATCTAATCTGAATGTTGCATTCCTTAGTTAATTGGCATAGGTACTGTGGCTTCCTTGAGCTCAGCAATGTTGAAGGGCATTTGCTTCATTTTCCCTTGTTCCTTGCTCCTTGTGTTCATTCACATGTTAACAAAACACAAATTCTTTTGATTATATGAGGACCCCATTTCCTTGCTGGCTGAAGGCCGGTCCCAGCCTCCAGAGGGTATCTGTATTCCTTGGCCATGATCCCTTTGTTCAGTCTTTAGAACTGACAGGGTCTAAAGACTAGCCAAATCAAGACTCTTTAATATTGGACTGTTTCCTACCTCTTCATATCATCTTTCTGTTCTTTTGCTTTCCTTTCTGCTGCTTTTAGAATTCATATGATTAATTGTCCCACCTAGATAATCTTCCCATCTCATGGTTCATAGCCTTAATCACATCTACAAAGTCCATTTTTCCATTTAAATTAAGATTTTCACGTATTTGGAGGATTAGAATGTGGACATCTATAGGCGGTCTTCATTCTGTAAACCTCAATCCCCCATACAATAAATATCACACAAACCACAGGCTGGTATTAATAATAATCATAGCTAACTTTTACTGTATACTTTCTGTGTGCCAAGTAATTTTCTAAATTGTGTTTTGCCTATATTATGAGACAAATTCCTTATCCCTATTTTTTAGGTAAGGAAATAGAGACAGTGGGTCATTTATAGAGTCACTGCTGAAAAGTATGAACTGAGATTTGAAACAGGTGGTCTAATCTGGAAGTCATGTGGTTAACCTCTGTACTACCATAAGTCATGTAAATTATTTGGTACTTGTGATATTTTTCCTAAGTAGTTAATGGTAACAATACTTAACCTGCTTACATGCAAGCATGTTGCCCATTGTTAGTGTGTTGGGTAGATGATTTTTTCCCTACTAGCTCAGAGAAAAGGAATGATAATGAACATACATGGATGCCTGAAAATGATTATAATATACTTAGATTATTTTACTCACTGTCACTGTTGTACTAAGAATAAATGTTTGTTAAATCAGTTCCTTCAGAACAATTTAATTAGGTAAAAAATGATAACTGGGTTATCATGCAATCCACTGGCATCCTGTTCCAGCACCCATAATGATGTAATTGTCTCACTCCCTTAAACTATGTTCTTTGAGATCAGTGTGTATTTCAGCACTTAGCAGAATTTCTGGATTACAGTCGGCTTTCAAATAATGAGTGATTGAATGGGTTAGGTAAATAAATGATTACTATAACTTTCCATCCTCCTGTATCCTGCTTGCAAAGTTAAATGAGTTAATTTAATATCAACATGTTTCAGACAAAATGATCTCCAAATCTTACATATAATAAAGATGATAGTTTCAAAACAATGATCATATCTTTATAAAATCTTTTATAATGCCTATAACATTGAACATTTGTTATATGCTACTCATTAGGCTAAACACTTCTTACCTAAGGTTCCCAATCTTCACAATAGCCCTATTAGGTAATACATTAGCATTGTAGATGTGGAAACTAAGGCAAGAATAGTTCATATCACTCTTCCAAGGTCATTCATAGACCCATTAGAACCAGTATCTTAACCAAACCTTTACTGATGCTAAAGTCTTTGCTTATATCCCATTGTGTCCTTATTATTTTTTTTTCCTAAAAGTACCCAGGAGTTTTCTGGGTTTGACTTGTTGTTTACATTATAAATTAGTTAAATACAAATTTGCTGCGTATGATATTACTAATTCATGTATCTCAAGTGATGGGGTAAAATATCAAAACACTTTTTAAAATCTATAAACTCTACTTTTTATAAATTTTAATTTATAGAATTGGCACTTTCAGCTAGAAACATAATTTTTCTCATTTTTTTGTTAAGAACTTAGGAATCTTTTTAAATTAACATAGAGTAAAATCAACTTTCTTGTTGGTATACAATTCTTTAAGCTTTTTTAAAACACACATTCACATACACATTCACACACATTCACATAACAACTACTGGAATCAGGGCAATGAACTATTCCATCACCAAAAACTCAGGGTATGACTCCTTCTTAGTCATATCTTCCTTCCACTGCTAACCCTGGCAAGCCATGGCTTATTCTCTGTTACTATAGGGTTTTTTCCTTTTGGAGAATGTCTTTAAAATGGTAGATGGTGTGAAGCATTTTATATCTGATTTCTTCATTCAGTGTGCCTTTGAGAAAAATTCAAGACATTCCATACATCAACAGTTTGATCATTTTATTGATGAGAACTGTTCCATAGTAGGGATATACCACAGTTTATTTATCCATTAACCTTTTGAAGAATATTTGGGGTTGTTTCCAGTTTATAGAGATAATGAATACAGCTGTTACAAACATTAGTGTACAAGTTTTTTTTTGAAAGGTGAACATAATTTTTTGTTTCTCTAGAGTAAGAACCTAAAAGTGGAATTGCTGTATCAAATGTTAAATGTATATTTAATGTTTTAAGAAACTGCCAAACTTTAATTGTGGGTTGTACTGTACCCACCAGTAGAGATCTAGTTTCTCTACATCCCCGCAAAATTTGATTTTATCAGTATTTTTTACTTTAATCATCCTAATATGAATTCTTCATGATAGGTGTAGTTTCAATTTGCATTCTCTAATGGCTAGTGAAAAAAAATTTTATTGGTTCAACATATTAGAATCATTGTTACATATTCATGCATATATAGGTATTGACTAAGTTGAGGATCTACACCCCCTTTCACACATTCCCCAATCTCATGTCTCCTCTGTAATACGTTATAGATAGAAATGAGCATATAAATGTATATTAATTATTGAAATTTCTAGGTTTATATGCCTGCCTGATTATAGTTTGGCTTCTCATGGGAGTTGAGTGTACCCAGTCTTATCAATAACTCCCCTGTTTCCTCCCTCCTTTTCCCCCCACATTCATAGCTGTGGTTGTCCCAGTTTATTAATTAAAATTAGCTAACTTTCATCCTCCTAGGTTTTACTGTACCTTCCACATAAGAGAGAAAACATTTAGCCCTTAAATCTCCATGTTTGGGATATTTCATTCAGCATGATTTTTTTCCATTTCCATCCATTTAGCTGCAAAAGCAATGCCATCATTCTTTCTGATAGCAGAGTAGGACCCCATTGCATGTATATACCACAGTTTTTGGATTCATTCGTCCAGCAGGGGGCATCTGGGTTGATTCCACAGGTTAGCTATTATAAATTGAGCTGGTGTAAACACTGACGTGTAGCTAGTGAAATTGAATGTATTTTCATGTTTACTTGCCATACCTAATATATATATATATTTTACATATATAGTGTATATATATATCTTTTGTATATTCTCTGAATTGCTTTGATAATTTTTAAGATCCTTTATAGTTGCAGTAGATACTTTTTGCCTCAGTTTAGATCATTAGGGTTTTTTCCTTTGCTTTCTTTTCTTTTTAATTATCTACATGATGATTTTGTGTTGATTTTTTTTGTAGGATGCAAGGTTGAAGGTTAATTTTGGGGGGGGGTTGGTGTGGATGTACGATTGTTCCAACACTGTTTGTTGAAAATATTACCCTTTCTCAATTGAGTGGGGTTTGCACCTGTGTCAGTAATTGTTCATCTTTGTGTGACTCTATGTCTGGACTCTGTTCTGTTCTGTTGATCTATGTGTCCCTTTGCCAGTACTACATAATCCTGATCACTATAGCTATTTAAGAAGTATTAAAAAAAAACATAGCATTCAAGACCTCTTATGATGCATCATTAATGCCTTTCATTCCATGCCCAGCTCCTCACTCACCTGCATGCCAAGCTAATGTAAAGAATGACCTGGATAGTTCAAAACACACTAATGATTTTTGTACCTGTAACAAAGAAACTAATGTGGGTGTTCACAATGATTGAATGTATTATGATTTATAATTAGTAATTATTCTCTCACCATCTTTGGAATACATCTACTGAATTTTTTCTTAAAAGAAAAAATACAGATGTTAGGAAATAGTCTGTGCCTTGATGGTGGTAGTAATTAAACATCTCTAATTTTTAAAATATCACTGCACTTAAAAGTTGAATTATACATCAATAAACACATTTTACATCAAGAAACTGACTTTGTAAAAATGTCCAAAGATTAAAAAGTATAGTGAAACAAAAGTTAATGTGTCAGTAGTATTTAACTAACTTGTTTTAAAAATCAGTGTCATAGATGGTTCATGACCATGAAATAAAATTAGAATGATGCAAAACTGTAGATAGTAAAATCTCTGCTCTATCTTCTTTCTTGACCCACTCACTGTTTCTTTTCTAAAGACTACTGTCCCAGTTTTTTAATTCTTCTATTAAGGAAAGTATTCTTTTATACACCATGGTTCATTTGTTCCATGCATGCACTACAGTGTGGGTTGCACCTACCTGGTGAGGTCACACTCTATACTTTGATTTTTAAACTTATAATATTTGGGTGATAATTTCATGGTATTACATATACAGCTGACATTTCTTTCAATGTCTAAGTAGTCTGTCTCAAAAATGTGCTACAAAAATATTTTACCTAGCATCTTTTAGGGTATCATTCATTATTTTGTTTCAGTCTTTCCCATTATAAATAAAGCCAAAACAAATATATAGAGAGACTTTCATATATACGAAGAATAAAGTTCTGGAAGTGAAAAAAAAAAAAGAAGTATTAAAAATACGTAATGTTGGTGGCTTGGCAGTTACAGTGCTTGCCTGGCATGCACAAGGACATGGGTTCAAACCTCAGCACCAGGTACACAAATGAAGTTTTGGAGCAATGAAAGCCACATGAAAAACTAAATAAAATTTGATTTTCTCTCTCGCTGTCTCTTGCTCTCTCTCTCTCTCACACTGTCCCTCTCTCTGTAAAAAAAAAAAAAATAGGTAATGTTATTCCTGCAGCTTCATTTCACTAAATTGTTTTTATTATTGGTTCCTTTTTAGCTATACATGACATAAGATTGTACAATGGCATAATTATAAAAGCATGGAGTTTAACTTGTTTTAATTCAGTCTTCAGTTTTTTCCCATCGCCTCCCTTCCTCCCACCCCATTTTTATATATGTAGCAATAGGATATACATTGGCATACCTACAAAAGCTTGGAGTATACCTCGTTTTAATTCTGTTTCCATTATTTCCCCTTTCCATCCTTTCCTTCCACCTCCTGTACATGTTAGATATGCTTGACAATGGGATAAACATTGACATTTTTATAAATGCATGGTGTATAACTTATGCTAATTCTGTTCCCAGTATTTCCCCTTCCTTCCACCCCCAATACCCTGTTCTCTTCACTCTACTCTACTGGTCTTTCTGTTATTTACTAATATATATTTTTTAATTTAGTGACTCATCGATAGACATGTTGATGAGAGTCACTATGATGTTCATATATGAACGTGAGAAAATTAAATGTTTCCTTCCATGAATTTTCCCTGTTTTATTCCTCCTTCCTTCATTTCTTCACACAATTGTTTTGACTATTGTAGTTCCTTTGCCTTTCCATGCATGTTCTAGAATAATCTCATTAATATTAAAACTAATCCTTCTGAAATTTTGACTGGAATTGTGTTAAATCTACAGATAAATTTGAAGAGAACCCACATTTTTTATTATGCTGAGGAGTTTTCTAGTCCAGGAACATATGTTTAGGTCTTTGGGGTTTTGTTTTTTTTTGTTTTGTTTTGTTTTGTTTTGTTTTGTTTTAAGAGAGGGGCAATGAGAGAGAGAATCAATTTTTGTTTAGTTTTTCATGTGACTTTCATTGCGTTGACACTTTGTTGTGTACATGGTGCTGGGGTTTGAACCCATGTCCTTGCACTTGCTAGGCAAGTGCCATAACTGCTGAGCCACCCCAGCCTCTCCCCCAGGTCTTTAATTTCTAAATTAGTGTTTTATAGTTTCAGAATATAGATCATGTGTATGTTTTGTTGCATTTATATGCAAATGTTTCTTTTTTGGAGAGAGAGCTATTATGAATATCTTTAGATTTTTTTCCTTAGTTTCTAGTTGTTCTTTGTTAGTATATGGCAATATGATTGGTTTTTGTATGTTGACTTGGTATACTATGGACTTGATAAATTCACTTATTAGTTCTAGGAGTGTTTTTTAGATTCCTTCCGATTTTCTACGTAGCCAATCTTGTCTTCTACAAAGAGGGACAGCTTTATTTCTTCCTTTCTAATATATATGCCTTTTATTTATTGCAAAATGCCAAGAGTGATAGCAATGATACTACTGTCATTTTCCCCAATCCTGGGAAAAGAATTTAGTCTTTTACCTTTAAGAATAATGTTAACTGGGGTCTGGCAGGAGCCTCCAGATGCATGGCAGCTGGTTGCCTCTTTGACAAGGCATATGGCACATGTGGATATAGTCAAGCTGATGGTGATGACTTCAATTGAGAGCAACTGAACACCTTGACCAAACCAACTTCTGATCCATGGATACCATCAGTATCTTCCATCTGTTGTCATGAACATAATTCAAGTTCTCTCTTTATGTTAAAGTGATAACTACATACAATATTTAATAAGTATCTTGTCTCCAAGCACATCAAGCCTATCAGCAAAATAAATGTATCTCTTTGAAAGCAAGGAGGACAGAAGGAAGAAGCCTGGGCACTCCATTCCAGATGTGCGATGAGGACCTCTGGCTCACACACCATGGCCACCTGGCCTGCTGCACAGCACTCCCAGTGGCCAGTGGATTATTTCCCCTAGAGCAGCTAGGAGAGCTGCAGAGAGAAGGACAGAGGCTGGAACATGGCGACCACCCCACCACCAGTGACTCTGAGATGCTCCTGAGAAACACTTCATACTGCAGGAGTAGAGGCGGTATCCCACGAGGCCCTTATATCTGAAGAAACAGACACTCTTCAAAACGGGTACTTCCTTGCTATCATAATATATTGTGAGAGCTCTCTCAAAGAAAACTGATACTATAGATGTTAGTCATCATCATAACTGTTTTAGTTGAAACTGTCTAGTATCTGCACCTAAAGGCTGTCAAGTTCTCACAGATTGGTCTGGCACATTTAGGTCTGAGTTGCCCAAGTAGCTTCCCATCACAACGAAGCAAAACCATAAGAATCTCCAATTACCCCTAAAAGAGTAACAAGGTTGAACTCCAAGACACTCTTCCTGTTTCTGAAAATGAGGAAAAGGGGAAATAACTCACCTCCTCAACCTCACAGCTCTCTACCCAAGGACTCCATAGCAGGGGACCTAAATGAAAACCAAAGACATTGTATCAACATTATGATTAGCAACACAATCAAAGAGTTGAAAGAAGAATTAAGGAAATAGATCAGAGAACAATTTTAAGAGATGAGAGAAAACTGTTATAAGGAAATAAGAGAGCAATTCCATGAGATGACAGATCAGCTATACAAAGAATTAGACATTCTGAAAAGAGATGTAGCCGAGCTATCAGAATTGAAAAACACGATTAACCAAATCAAATCTTCACTGGAGGATACTAACGCCAGAGTATACTCCACTGAAAATAGAACTTCAGCTCTTGAAGAACGTACATCAGATTATGAAGATAGGCTAAGCAATGTTGAATTCAAAGAGGATAGACAAGATAAGAAACTTACATTACATGACCAGAACTTCCAAATAATATTTGATGAGATGAGAAATAATCTGAGAGTCATTGGCCTGGATGAAAATTCCTAACAGCAAACAAAAGGCATTAAGAATCTTTTAAACAAAATCATATGCGAGAACTTACCTCACCTTACAATTGATCTGGAATATCACATCCAAGATTCTTATAGAACACCAAACAGGCCTAATCAAATGAGAAATTCACCAAAACATATCATATACAAAATGAATAACAGAGAAATTAAAGAGAGAATTCTAAAAGCAGCTAGATAAAAGCCCCAAATCACATTCAGAGGCAAACTAATTCAGATCACTATGGATTTTTCAGATCAAACAATGAAGGCCTGAAGAGCTTGGAACAATATCCTTCAAGAGTTGAAAAATAGCAAATTCCACCCAAATATAACCTGCAAAACTCAGCTTCAAATGTGACAGGGAAATTAAATACTTCAACGATAAACTCAAGCTAGCAAGATACATGAACACAAATCCTGCACTAAAGAATATTCTCAAGGATGTTCTCCATTCAGAAGAAAATGCTAATGATACCCTAAATCCTTAAACAAGGGTGAGTCAGTGACCACATTATGCACAAATTAACTTCCAAGATGACTCAAAACTCTAATAGTCACAAAGTCTGAGACTCAACCTTCCATATCTATTATAACTGAATGTGAATGGTCTCAGTGCCCCAATTAAAAGACACAGACTGGCCCACTGGATCAAAAAACAAAATCCAACAATATGTTGTCTACAAGAAATACACTTAACACTCAAAAATAGACACAGGCTGAAAGTGAATGGTTGGCAAAATGTCTACCAAGCCTGCGGTCCAAAAAAGCAAGCTGGCGTGGTGTTCCTAATTTCTGATAAAATTAATTTCCAGCTAAAACTAATCAGAAAGGACAAAGAGGGTAACTTTATCATACTAAAAGGGACAGTTCACCAAGAAGATATAATGATAATTAACATTTATGCCCCCAATTACAACCCCCCCAAATATATGGAAAAAATACTTAAGGACGTTAATCCCCCATTGATCTCAACACAATAATACTGGGGGACTTCAACACACCACTGTCAACACTAGACAGATCATCAAAACAGAAAATCAAGATTTCTCCAATCTGAACAATTCTATTAATCAATCAGGCTTAACAGACATCTACAGAATATTCTATCCTAAGACAGCTGAATTTACCTTCTTCTCAGTGGCTCATGGATCCTTCTCTAAAATAGACCACATCCTAGTTCACCGAGGTAATCTTAACAATTACAAAAAAGCAGATATAATCCCATGTATTCTGTCAGATCGTAATGTTTTGATCTTAGCAATCAACAACAAGAGAAACAACAGAACCTACTCAAATACTTGGAAATTGAATAATTCCCTCAAATGAAGGGTGGATAAAAGAGGCAATGAGAGCAGAAATCAAGAAGTTCTTGGAATTGAATGAGAATGAGGAAACAACATACCAAAATCTCTGGGACAGTATGAATGCATTGTTAAGAGGTAAATTTATAGCACTGAGTGCATACATCAAAAATCTAGAAAACCCCCGATAAATAGCCTTAATGCTACAACTCAAACACCTACAAAAAGAGGAACAATCCAACCCCAAAGCTAATAGAAGATAGGAAATAACCAAAATCAGAGCTGAAATAAATGAAATTGAGAACAAAAAACAATATAAACTATTAACAAAATAAAGAGTTGGTTCTTTGAAAAAATAAGATTGACAGACCCCTTGCCAACCTCACTAAAAGGAAGAATGAAATAAAGCAAATCAAAAAATCAAACACGAAAATGGGGAAATCACCACAGACTCATTCAAGATCCAGAGGATTATTACAACCTATTTTGAAAATTTATACTCTGCCAAGTTTGATAATCTGGAGGACAAGGACAGGTTCTTGGACACATACAGCATCCACTCATTAACACAGGAGTACATTGAAAATCTAAACCAACCTATCACAGATCGCGAAATTGAAACTGCAATCAAAGCTCTTCAAAACAAAAAAAGCCTTGGACCAGATGGATATACAGCAGAATTCTACCAAGCCTTCACAGAAGAGCTAACACTGATCCTCTACAAGCTCTTCCATGAAATTGAGAGTAGGAACACTCCCAAACACCTTTTATGAAGGAAATATTACACTGATACCAAATTCCAAAAAAGACATGTCAATAAAAGAAAACTATAGACCAGTTTCCCTGATGAACGTTGATGCAAAAATCCTAAATAAAATTCTAGCTAATCGAATACAAAAGCACATTAGAAAGATCATGATCAAGTGGGCTTCGTTCCAGGAAAACAAGGCTGGTTCAGCATATGCAAATCAATAAATGTAATTCACCACATAAACAGAATTAAAAACAAAGATCATATAATCATCTCAATTGATACAGAGAAGGCATTTGATAAAATTCAATACCACTTTATGCTCAAAACTCTGGAGAAGATAGGGATCAAGGGAAGATACTTTAACTATCTCAGATCCATTTATATCAGACCCATAGCCAACATTATCCTCAATGGAGAAAAACTCAAAGCATTTCCACTGAATTCAGAAACAAAACAAGGCTGTCCACTTTCCCCACTCTTGTTCAGTATGGTCCTTGAAACCCTTGCAAAAACTATGAGGCAAGGCAAGGAAATCAAAGGAATTTGTATAGGAAAAGAGGAAGTTAAGTTAGCTCTATTTGCTGATGACATGATTCTATACCTAAAAGACCCAATAACCTCCGCCAGAAAACTCCTAGAGTTTATAGGCAGTTTCAGCAATGTGGCTGGTTACAAGATCAACACCAGTAAGTCACTAGCTTTCCTTTACTCCAGCAACAGATCCACAGAAGAAGAAATCAGGAACTCTCTCCCATTCACCATCTCCTCCAAAAAATTAAAATACTTTGGCATCAATCTAACGAAGGATATTAAGGACCTCTATAATGAAAACTAATGAACTTAAAAGAAATTGCAGAAGATCTGAGTAGATGGAAAAAGATTACATGTTCTTGGTTATGCAGAATCAATATAATCAAAATGGCCATTCTACCCAAAGCCCCATACAGATTTAATGCAGCCCCCATCAAGATACCAATGTCATTCTTCACTGATATAGATAAAGCAATTCTCAAATTTGTATGGAATAACCAAAAACCCAGAATAGCCAAAACATTACTTAGAGGAAGGAAGCAGATGGTATCTCAATTCCTGACCTGAAATTATACTATAGGGCTATATTAACGAAAACAGGATGGTATTGGTATCAAAACAGAATTGAAGACCTATGGAATGGAATAGAAGATTCTGAGATGAACCCCCATACCTTTAACTATCTAATATTTGACAGAGGGGTCAAAAGCACAGTGTGGAAGGATAGCCTGTTCAACAAATGGTGTTGGACAAATTGAACAGCCATGTGTAGACAACTGAAATTGGTTCCTTATCTCTCACCCTGCACAAAAATTAAATGAAAATGGTTCAAAGATATTAAACCAGCAAATTTACATTGCTTGAAAAAGAAGTAGGATCAACACTACATGACATAGGGCGGCGCTGCCTTTCTTAACAAGACTCCCATGGTGCAAGCATTGAAGTTGAGAATAAATGAATGGGATGCAATTAAACTAAAAAGCTTCTACATGGCTAAAAATTTAGTCAAGAATGTCAAGAGAGAACCTACAGAATGGGAGACAATCTGCCTGCTATATCTTGAACAGAGGGCTAATATCCAGAATATAGAAAGAACTCAAGAAACTGAACACCAAAACCACAAATAATCCAATCAATAAATGGGTTAGGGAGCTGCATAGAAACTTTTCACCAGAGGAAGTCCAGAAAGCCCATAAACATACGAGAAAATGCTCTACATCACCAGCAGTCCGAGAAATGCAAATCAAAACGTGACTAAGATTCCACCTCACTCCTGTCAGAGTTCAAAAATGAAGAATACAGACAATGACAGATGCTGGAGGGGCTGTGGGAAGAGAGGAACCGTGTCTCATTGCTGGTGAGACTGCAAACTGGTACAGCCACTCTGGAAAGCAATGTGAAGACTCCTCAAAAAACTAGGGCTGGGAACCACCTTTTGACCCAGCTCTTGGGTATCTTCCCAAAAGAGCTAGAATCAGCATATTATACATATACAGCTTCATCAATGTTTATAGCAGCTCAATTTACTGTAGCTATATTATGGAACCAACTTGGATGCCCCTCACTGGACGAGTGGATTCAAAAACTGTGGTATTTATGCAATGGAATTCTACTGGCTATTAGAGAAAACAATATTATGGCATTTGCAGCCAAATGGATGGAGATGGAAAAAATTATGCTGAGTGAAATATCCCAGACTCAGAGTCTCAAGGGCAGAATGTTTTCTCTCATTTGTGGAAGCTAGAATACATCTGGAAGCAGTTTGTTAGATAGCTAAGCTAATAATAACCTCATATTGTATGAATTTTTACACAAACAGGGGGATGATTGCCTAGGATACCTGGAGCCTATAGGGTGGGGGACGGGGGGGAGTGCTTAAGAAGGATATCTAGGAGACTGGAGGGTGGGAATATGGGGGAATCATCTCAGAAGGAGATCTCTGACATCCACGAAATATCCATTTAACTCAGGGATTCTTCTGGGGGAAACATAGAAACATGGGGATTCCAAAGGGGGCATCCATGACATGGTATTAGCCTTGGATAACTATATGTATATACATTTGTTCTTGATTGTTTGACAATGATTCCCCCTCAATTGTAACTCCATATTCATCTAATAAAAAAAAAAAAAAGAATAATGTTAACTGGGGCTGGAGTGGAGGCTCAGTAATTATGGTGCTTGCTTGACATATCCAAGGACCTGGGTTCAAACCCCAGCACCATGTACACAATTAAGGCCAGATGAAAAACTAAATAAAAATTGATATTCTCTCTCTCTTTCTCTCTACCTCAATCCCTCCCTCTCTCTCCCTCTCACCCTCTCTCTTAAAAATAATGTTAACTAACTAGGCTTCTTGTAGATGCCGTTTATCAAATTAAGTTCCCTGCTATTTCTAGTCTGCTGAGAGTTTTAATCATGAATAGATAAGAGTTTTTTGATGGCTTCTTCTGTATCACCATTTTTAAACACTTTCTGTTTAAATTATGATGTTATTTTGCTTCTTTAGCCTTTTAGTATTATGCAGTGCATTAAAGATGTTCAAATACTGAGCAATCCTTGATTCCCTGTAAAGCTCCATGTGGTCATTTTATTTTATATGTTGCTGAATTTGGTTTGCTAATACTTTGTTGAAGATTTCTGTGTCAATATTCGTTAAGGATATTTCTATAGTTCTGTTTTTCCTTTATGTTCTACAGTGGAAAATTTTATCAGAATAATGCTGGCCTGATAAATGTACTATGAAGTATTATTTTAAATTTCCTTAGAAAAAAAACATTTAAATTTGCTGTTATTTCATCTTTAAATGTCTGATAAAGTTTCCAAGTAAAATCATAGGCATGGAGCTTTGTTTTGTTTTGGGGAAGTGTTTTAAAATTCAGTTGTCTGATTGGATGCTGGTTTTGGCCTGCATTTTATTGTAGTGAATGGTAGATAGCACTTGCCAGTTGGGGAGCCTAGTAACTCATTAGTATTAGAGGCCAAGTTTGAAGGTCTTAGTGAATGTTTTCTCTTTATTAAGATCTGTTATTCCTGCCTGAATTTGTTTAAACTTAAGCTATGTCTGATGTCATTGAGATGAATTTCTGTATTGCTGCAAATAGGTGGAAACAAATATTTATAAGGCTCATTTAAACCATGGGTCCCTTATCACAATAAAGAATTTCAGATTTCCTGGTTAAAAAAAAAATAGCTAAAGGAATATTCAGGTTAATCATTTCATCTTGGATAAGTTTTAGTATCTTCTGGTTCTTGAAGAACTGGTCTATTTCAAAGTTTTCAAATTTACATATTTGAAGTTGTTCATGCTTTTCTTGTATTACCCTTTTACAGTCCTCTGTTTCTGTAGTGATTCTCCCTTTTTATTCTTGATATTAGTAACTTGTATCTTCCTTCTCTTTTGCTTGTCAGTCTTATTAAAAATTTGTCAGTTGTATTGATCTTTTTCAAAGAACCAGCTTTTTGTTTCATTGAATTTCCCCATTTTTCTGTAATAATTGTATTGCTTTCTAATCTTTATTATTTCTTTCTTCTTTGGGGAGATATATTTTGCTCCTGTTTTTCTGCTTTTATAGCTTGTCATCTTAGAATTATTGAGGGCTTCTTTTGTAGCAAAAGTATTTAATGGTATAAATGTTCATCTAAACACTCATGTAGAGATAACCCACAAACTTTTTTTAATTGGCTCAACATAGTCTTACATATTGAAGGGATTCATTGCTACACGTTCATACATGTATACATAATGACAAAGTAACTTAAACCTAATCCTTATCTAGATCTCCCTACCTTTTACCCACCCCCAATCTCATGTCCCCTCTGTAATTCCCCCATGTTGCAGATATAAATGACCATATACATGTATTTTAATTATTGTAATTTCTAGATTTATATGCCTGCCTAAGTATATTTTAGGTTCTCATGGGAGCCGAGTGTACCCTACAGTATTGATAAACCCCATTTTCCCTCCCTGATCTCCCTTCCTCTCTCCCATCCTCCTCCCATACCACTTTATAGCTATAGTTCCCCTAGGTTATATGTTACTTCTAATTTGATGGATCTTTTAATTAAATTTGACTTTCCTTCTATCTAGGTTTTACTCTAGCTTCCACATGAGAGAAAACATTCGATCTTTAAGTCTCTATGTTTTTAGCTTATTTCACTTAGCATGTTTTTTTCTGTTTCCATCCATTTTACCTGCAAAGGTTGTGATATTGTTCTTTATAACATCTGAGTAGAAACTCCATTGCATGCATGTATGTACACACACACACACACACACAAACACGCATGCACACAGAGTTTTTGAGTTCAGTCATCCAGTGAAGGACATCTAGGTTATTTCTATAATTTAGCTATCTTAAATTAGCTTCTATAAACATTGATGTATCTGTGTCTCTGTAATATGCTAATTCTAGCTCTTCTGGAAAAATACCTGGAAGGGGGATAGCTGGGTCCTGTGGTGGTTCCATGCCTAATTTTTTGAGGAGTCTCCACACTACTTTCCAGAGTGGCTGTACCAGTTTGCTGTCCTACCAACAGTGTTAGTGTTCCTTTCTCCACACAACCCCTCCAGCATCTGTTATTGTTCATATTCTTCATCTTTGCCATTCTGACTGGAGTGAATAGTAACAAAAACAGCATTGTATTAGTATCATAGTAGAAAGGAAGATCAATGGAATAGAATAGAATACACTAAAACAAATACAGCTTGGAGGAAAGACAGCCTGTTCAACCAATGGTGCTGGACAAACTGGACAGCCATACGATGACAATTGAAATTAGAGCCTTATATCTCACCCTGCACAAAAATCAAATTGAAATAGATCAAAGAATTAGGATTAAACCAGCAACCATACAATTACTAGAAGGAAAAATAGTATCAATACTCCACCATATTGGTGTAGGCACCTTCTTCCTTAACAAGAGTTCCATAGTGCAAGAATTAAAGCAAAGAATCAATAAGTGGGATGCCATTAAACTGAAAAGCTTCTGCTCAGCCAAAGAATTAGTCAAGAGTATCAAGAGAGAACCTACAGAATGGGAGAAAATCCTGGCCTGCTGCTTTTCCAGGGGGCTAATATCTAGAACATACAAAGAATTCATACTTAACAACAAAACCACAAACTTTTTTTTCAGTTTTCATTTTCTTCTTTGATCCATGGATTCTTTAGAAGCATGATGATTTCCAAATATCTGGAAATTTCCTTATTATCATTCACCTATTGACATCTAGTTTACATTCTTTCAAGTCAATAAAACTTTGTATGATTTAATTTCTTTAAATTTTTGTTAAGTGTTGTTTTGTGATCCTGGATATGTTGTATCTTCATGAATATTCTAAATATCCTTGAAGAGAACCAGTATTCTGCTATTTGGGGGTAGAGTATTCTATAAATTCCAGTTGGAGCTACTTGTTGGTGTGATCTAGTTCTTCTCTTGGTGAATTTTTTTCTAGTTGTTCTGTCAGTTATAAATATGAAGGGAGTATTGAAGTGTGGAATTATAATTGTGGGTTTATTTCTACTGATCTCCATTTTTGGTTCTGCTATTTTAAAAGCTCTGCTGTTAGATGCATACATATTTAAGATTATCATGTTTTCTTGGTGAACTGACCTTTTTATTATGCAGTGTTTAGTCTTGGTAATTTTCTTTGTTTCATAGTCTACTGTCTGATATTAATACAATCAATCCAACTGTCTTTTAAGATCAATGTAGAATGACATTTTCCATCCTTTTGCTTTAATAAAACCTATAGGTATCATTACATTTGAAATAATTTTTGTGGCTAGCATGTAAATAGAGCTTGTCTTCTCCACCTTGATCTATTCTGACGTTCTCTATCCCTTGGTTGCTTGTTTAAACCTTTGCATACCATGTAATGTTCATGTTAGGATTTAGGTTTACCATTTTAGTACTTATTTTATATTTTTGCTCTATTTTGTTCTTCTGAACCTCCTTTACTATCTTCTTTTGGCTCATTTGACTGCATTTTATTTCAATTTATTTAATTTTTTATTGTATCTCTTTGCTTGGATTTTTAATGTTAACTTTATAGATTGAAAAGTACATACTTTTGAGTACCTATCAAGCTTGGTTGATACAGCATGAGACTCAAAATATATATACTTAACTTTTTACAGTCTGCTTAGAATCAATGTTTTGGACCACTGAAGAGGAATTTAGAAAATTTATTTCTATATGGATACCATTACCCTCCTTTTTTTGAAGTTGTCATATAGGAATGTTGTTCTTTCATTCTTGACATTTTAAGGGTCCTTCTGATATTGTTTACTTTGTTTCTGATGTTTAGAATAGACCTGCTGGCAACAAATTATTAGATTTCTTTCATCTGAGAATGTTTTCACTCTCTCTCTCTCTCTCTCTCTCTCTCTCTCTCTTCATTCCTGAAGGGGATTTTCACTGGATATAGAATTTTGAGCTGACTGTGTAGTTTTTGTTCTTTTTGTACTTTAAAGATATTCAATTTCCTTATAGAATACATGATTTCTTATGATAAATCCATAGTCTTTCAATCATTGTTCTCAGTAGTCATGTATCATTTTCTCTGGCTCTTTTCAAGAATTTTTTTAAATTTTAATTTTATAGTTTGATTGCTGGACTTTGGCATAGATTTATGTATTTTTATAACCAGTTCATTTTTTAAAGTCTTTACAATGCTGATTGAATCTGTTCTATCATAACACCTAATGGTCAATATGGTTAGTGGTATGTTCATCCCATACTTAGTTCTCAAATTCTGTGATCAGATTCACACATGAGCAGTTTGGGCATAACCAGGAGTTCGTACACAAAGGGTCACTTTCCTGAGCATCTCCTTTTTATGATCTTCTCAGTACTTTCAAGTCCCTGAAAGGGACACTCCTTTTCAGTCACCTTGCAAAAAAATCTTGGACTTTATTTATCCCACTTTACCACACACATCCTGAACTATGCCTGTAAGAAGAGCTGCAAAAAGACAGGGAGAAAAAGAACTCAGTAGACATGTCTACCATCCTCTTAGGGTCACTGTACCTTGACTGGAGAGGAATTTTTCCCTCCCTCGGAGTTTTAGATAGTGTTAAGCCACTACTAACACCATTATCTCTACTTTAGAATGACCTGGAAGCTGGGCAAAAGGGAACAGAGGAGGGAAATGGGTATTTCTCTTTTCTTTGAGCCCTTTTATGCTCCCTGAGCTAAAACTAGAGAGCCCCAGTACCCACCTCCAAGCCAAGGGATACCAGAGTTGGAAAGCAATGTAGTAAAGGAAATCAACCTTTGACACTTTGATTTATTATCTCAGGTATATATTTTTATTGGTCTTTTTAGGTGTACATGACAATAGACTGTACAATCTAAATTAACAGGTATTCATAGACATTAGAATTTTATTTACTGGCTTTGCTGAGTAATTATATAGGCTGAGTGAGCATCACTCTTTGAAATGCTTGAGACCAGAAGTATTTCAGATTTTAGAGTTTATAAAATGTTAGAAGATTTGCATAGACTAAACATTTAGTATCCTTAATCCATATTTTCAAATTTCAAATTCCTCTTGAAACTTGTTGGGTATTCAAGTTAGTGATGCTCAACCTGTACCATGATATTTGCATATATAATTAAAAGTTAGAAAAAATGTGGTTGGAAAAATGAAATTATCTAGAAAAGTACACAGTGAAATATATCATTCCTAATTGAAGTGTGAACTCAAAAATTGGTTGGCATTTGCTTTTTGGATAGGTTGCTTTCAGCAGGGACAGTAGTGTGGGAATAGTAGAATGCAGGCGTAGAAAGACTTACAGGCTTGGAAAATCGGATTCACTTAGCTTCTTACTGTGCTTATAAAGATTACTATAAAATTTTTCCCTGAGCACATTTGAAATAGTTACAAATACATTGTTATGAATTTCAAAAATGCAATTTTTAGAACATAACATATGCTAAATAATCAGTCATGCTAAACCATTAGTCATGGTTCAATCCTTCACTTGATAGTAATTCTGTATTTAAAGCTAAAATGGATTTCATTTGTCATCTTTGTTTTTACTTGGTAAAAATAATTAATTTCATCTTATTAAAATGAACCAGCAGTATTTCTTCTGATAAAAATTTCTGATATTTCCTTTTGGCCTATTTTTAATTGAACTTTTAATTTTGATAAAATTATACATTAACATATTTAGAGACATACAAATAATCCATAGAGCTACCATGTACCTTTGACCCAGTTGTGCCCGCTGCCAAGGTCTTACAAAACTACACTGAAAATCACAACCAGGAATATTGATTGATATTCATAGTGAAATACAGAACAGTTCCATCACTGCAGTGCTCCCCAGTTTCCTCTTCTATGTTCTCTTGCTCCTCTGCTTTATCCCTAACCCCTAACAACCAGGAGTTCTATTCCATCCTCCATATTTATAATTTTGTGATTTTAAGAATGCCATTTATTGCTGGTTAGTATTTTATGACTCATTTTTCAGACTGTATATTGCCTTTATTGGAAAATAATGAAGCCTTATTACTCAGGAGTTTTCCTCACTTATATATACACTTTGGAATTTAGACTGAAAACAGAAGCATGAGGAGCATTCTCATGTTCCTTTTTAAATTGCATTTAGGTTAACCAGTCAAAATGCTTTGACATTACTGTCTTAGAAAAAAATCTTTTGTACAGTAGATTTTATAGCTTTATTCCCTGTTTATTTCCTGAACTAGACGTAAGATCAGAATATATTTGGGAGGATGCTGTGTGAAAAGTGTTGAGAATACGTCTTTCCAGCACACCTCCTGTGAGTCCATGCATGGAGCATAAAGGAGGCTTTTCCTGGACAGTACTTTTTGAAGTGAAAGAAGAGTGCTCACATTACAGGCCAGCATTAGAATATTTTCTGTTTTTGTTAAACGTGGTTTCAGTTCTTCAACCAGAATTCTAACCACAGTAATGAAAGGAGAGTGCAGACTTATGGTTTTTAAATTGTAAGTAATAACTCAAGGAATAGATTCTGAACTATGTTAAATTCTTATCTAAAGAGACTAGATTTTATTTCAAGTAGAGATGAAGGAAGAAAGAAATGAAGAAATCATTTAATTGAATTACAATTTTTTTAACCAGCTATAATAACTATAAGTAGAAAATTAGTAATTTCACAATGTCATTTTAATTTTTAACATCAGTGTTATATTCCATCTTAACAAGTGTAAGTCTGTTTTGATTTTCATTTGAGGAGATATAAAGGGCATAGTAACAGTAATAAGTAACTATAATACCATCATATAACTGCCCGGTTAGCATACTACTAATTATTTTGGTTTAGATAGATAGATGCATTGGAGAGGATAAAAGGATGGAGAGATATTAGAGATTTGGAGACATTTGGAAAATACTGGTATATATCCTATGGTTTTGTAAACCATTTATAGGGACTTTTAAGTTATTACTTTGCTGATAGAAAGTATAAAATGAGAACTTAATCTTATCATTAACTTAATCTTATCATTATCTGCCTTAGTATTTTTATGTTGCTCTAAAATGATTAGTTCTTACTGTAACTATATATACAGTGATCATCTTTAATGTATAAGAGCTAAAATCTGCTGAATGAATTTATCCAATAATCCAAAGCACTTAAATCCATCCAGTCCAAAGATATTTTACTTAATTAGTGCTCTATTTCTCAATTAACTTTGGAGAAATCCAACATAAAATAGGTTATTGTGAAGGTGAAAAGAAATAAGTTTATAAAACATTTAGCAAAGTTCATGAACCCCAGAAATTTGTGCTTTGGAAAATAAATGGAAAAAAAAAAGAATCATACTATCTTTAAGTATAGCTCTTCTCATAAAATATATCTAAAATCCTAGTATGCTTATGCAGGCTGAACATCCTTAATCTGAAAATGCAAAATTCAAAACTCTTGAGTGCCAGCATGACACCACTAGTGTACCATACCTGACCTCATGTGACAGGTCACTGTCAAAATGTGGGCATGCTAAAAATATATCATATAAAATTAAGTTCAGGCTATGTGTATAAGTTGTATATGAAATATAAACGAATTTCAAATTTAGACTTGAGTCCTATTCCCCAAGATAATTCATTTATATAGGCCAATTTTTAAAAAAATCTGAAATTTAAAATGTTCTGGTCCCAGTTGAAGTGGTTGTTTAGTGGTTGAAGTGCTTGTCTGGCATGTGTGAGGACCTGGGTTCAAACACCAATACCACATAAACAACAAAGTGTCAGAGAAACAAAGGCCAGATGAAAAAATAAATAAAATTGATTCATTCTCTCTCCCCCCCCCCCACCTCCCTCTCTCTCTCCCTCTCTCTTTAAAAAAAAAATGCTCTGTTCAGGTCCCAAGCATTTCAGATAAAGAATACTCAACCTATAATTCTATAATATGTATAGTTTTAGAATTATTTCTAAATCTTCACTGATGTCTTAGATTTTTCTAAGATATCTTTGTGTTTTTGACACACTGCTTAATACCTTTATAAAGCACTAGTTTCCAATGATACATTCCCATATTTGAAAAAGGAAATAAATCCAAATTAAATATAATCTGAATTGAAAGTTCTCTTTTCAGATTTCTAGATGTTAAATGTTTGTCACAAATGCATCTGTTTTAATCCCCTCTTTTTTGGTTTCAGCAGGAAAGGAAGGGCAAGAAATCCTGGGGCCTGAAGCTCAGGCAGATGAAGCAGGATGTACAGGTACTCTTGCCATTTTCTCATGCCATATTCTTTGAGGAGGGTCTTTGGTGTCACTAGCTTTTGCATTTGTGAATCCTGAATGTAGTCTACTTCCTCCTCTTTTATCTTGCTCTCTTTAAATGTTTAAGTCCTTAGGCATTTGAGGCACTGCATGAAAAGTTAGGAGCTAGTATTCTTTAAATGTAATTTTAATTTACAGATTTACATAATATAGCATATTTTCCAATCTATAACCGTGACAAGTATTATCTACAGATATGTTATATCTAACAATTTAAACTTATATAAAATTTTTACCAGAGTTATGGAAATACACATCTGATAACTAAGTTGAGTTTCATTATTAGTTTCAGGGGTCTGCTTTAATTGCCCACAAAACGGAAAGCAGAAGAGAGAAAAAAAGCAAATATCATAGGCTATCTAGAAACCAGAAGAGAATCATGAATATTTATGAGTGAGCTTATGATAGCAAAGAAGAGAATCAAATATTTTTCTAGTAATTTCTGTGATTAAAAAGGCCAAAATAAAGTTGAACTCTAAATAAGGAAAATTGCTTCTAGGTAACTAAAAGGACATACTCCATGAAAAAATAATATCATTTCTCTATAATGGATTTAGAGCATATTTAAGAAGCAAAAGAGTAAATGGAAAACTTAAATCAGCTCTTATGTGTGATTGTTCCAGAGACTTACTTTCCTTTCCCTTAAAGTCAGATAGAACTGTTAGAATGTAAACTTGAAAAATGAATTCCAAATTACTACATTTTCTTAAAATAGTGTACTTCAAAGTAGTAGTATATTTTGTGTATTCAGGCACAGATTTTTTTTAACTCTTAATGTGAAAATTTTCAATTTATTGAAAATTAGAAAAAGTGAATACTTACAATCTGAATTCAATATTTGTTAACATTTTGCCAAATTACCACTATACATTTATTAGTTGAAGCATTTCTAAGTAAGTTATAGACATCAGGACACTTCAGCATTAATCTCCAATAAATAAGTACCTCTTGTTATATAATAAAATCAGCCTTCATGTATCTCCAACAAATAATACATTTTCTTATATAATGAAATGGACAGTAATCCCATAATAGTGTATTAATCCATATTCATATTTTCTCAACCATTTCCAAAATGTCTTTCATAGCTTTCTTTGGCTAAAGTACTTTCTTTTATTAGTACATTATATTTATACATATTGTCGGGTTCATCTTGACATACTCATAAATTCATATAATACAGTTTGCGCCATTGTAGTTCCCAGTACTTCCCCACTTTCCTTCCCTTCTCCCTCCCTGTGATCTCCTCCCTCTACCATATTGGTCTTCCTGCTATTAATTTATTTTTAATTATAGTTATACATGGATTCATTTTTGTATATTGATAATACACATAGTGTAATTTGGTCAATTTAATTCCACAGTTCCTTACCTTCCCATTGTTCCTACCTGTCCCTCAATTCCTTCCACTTCTTTGCTGATGTTCCTTCTATTTTCATGAGAACTCCTGTTTTTTAGTTCCCTATTTCCCTCTTGGTTCTACAAATGAGAGAAAACATTCAACCCTTCACTTTCTGAGTGAGGCTTATTTCACTTACCATTGTGTTCTATCCATTTATCAACAAATGACATAACTTCATTCTCCATTATGGCTGAATAAAACTCCATCATGTGTATATACCACATTTTCTTTATCCATCTGTTGAGGAACTCCTAGACTGGTTCCATAACATGGCTGGTATGAATTGTCCTGCTGTAAACATTGGTATTCATGTATCACCACACTATGCTGATTTTAGTTCTTTTTAATAAATACAAAGAAGTAGCATAGCTGGATTACATGATAGGTCCATTCCTACGCTTTTGAGGAATCTCTGTACTGTTTTCCAAAGTGCTAGTACTAATTTGCAATCCCACCAATAGTGTATGAGTGTACCTTTTTCCTTTTATCCTCGCCAGCATTTATTTGTATTTTTGCCAGTGCCATTCTAACTAGAGAGAAGTAAAATCTTGGTGTAGTTTTGATTTGTGTTTCCCTGAATTTTTTTCACGTATTTGTTAGCCGTTTGCATTTCCTCTTCTGAGGAAAGCCTGTTTAGTTCATTTGCCCATTTATTGATTGGGTTATTGGTTTTTTGATGATAAATGCTTTGAGTTCTCTGTATACTCTGGATATTAATCTGTCTAAAGAGTAGCTGGGAAAGACTTTCTTCCATTTTATAGGTGTTCTCTTCATGCTTTTGTTTCCTTTGCAATACTTGCTTTTTAATTTGAATCTGTTCCACTTATTGATTCTTAATATTATTTCATGAGCTTTAGGAGTCTTATTGAAGAAGTCAGTGCCTGCATCAATATGTTGGAGTGTTGACACTGTTTTCTTCTAGCAGTTACAGTGTTTCTGGTCTAATACCTAGGTCCTAGATCCACTTTGAGTTGATTTTTTTTTTTAAGAGAGGACAGTGTGAGAGAAAGAGACAGAGAGAATCAATTTTTATTGAGTTTTCCACATGGCTTTCGTTACTCTGACACTTAGTTGTGTATGTGGGTGCTGGGGTTTGAACCCATGTACTTGCACATGGTGGGCAAGCACTGTAACCACCGAGTCACTACTCCAGCCCCTTGTGTTGATTTTTGTTCAGGGTGAGAGATAGGGATCTTCTACATAGGCTATCCAGTTTTCTCAGCACCATTTGTTAAAAAGTTTATCTTTTTTCTATTGATCAAGAAACACATGACTATGTCTATGTGAATTTGTCTGTTTGCCTTTCATTCTGTTCCACTGATTTTCATCTTTTTATGCCAGTATTGTACATTTTTACTACAGAGCTACTATTACAACCCTGTAGTAAAATTTGAGATTTGGTATTATGATGTCACCCACATCACTCTTATTGTTCAGTATTTCTTTGGCCATTTTGTTTTTTTATTCTTCCATATGAATTTTAGAACTATTTTTCCTAGTTCTGTGAAAAATGTCATCGGAATTTTTATGGGATCGCATTGAATCTGTATATTTTTTTTTGGTAAGATGGCCATTTTGACAGTTCTGCCTAGCCAAGGACATAGCAGGTTTTTCTATCTTCTGAGGTCTTTTACAGTTTCTTTCTTCAGTTTTTTTATAATTTTCATTGTCAAGATCTTCCACCTCCTTGGTTAGATTTATTCCCAAGTTTATATTGAGACTATTCTAAATGTAATTGTTTTCCTGATTTCTTTCTCAGTAGATTTATTGTTGGAATATATATAAGCTATTGATTTTGTGTATTGATCATATATACCACTACATTGCTGAATTTATTGATCAGCCCTAGAAGTTTTTCAGTGGAGTTTTTTTTTGGGGGGGAGGTGGGTCTTCTAAGTGTAGAATCATGTCATCAACAAACAGGTAATTTGACTACTTCTGTATCCTTTTAAGTTCCTTCTTTTGCCTATTTATTTGGCTAGTTTTAAGAATTGTCTTGAATAGAAGTAGTGAAAGCAGACATCTTCATCTTGTTCCTGATTTTAGAGGAAATTCTTTTAGTTCTTCTCCATCCAGTATGTTTTTGGCTTTGGTTTTGTCTTGTATAGCCTTTATGATGTTGAAGTAAATTCCTTCTGTTCCTAGTTTCTATAACAAATGGGTCCTGAATATTATTAAAGACTTTTTCTGCATCTATGGAGATGATCATGTGATTTTTGTCCTTAATTCCATTTATTTGGTGAATTATGTATGTTGATTTGCATATGTCAAACTAGCCTCACATCCCTGTGGTAAAACTGACTTGATCAGTGTGTACAGTCTTCCTAATGTGTCTTAAAATGTGGATTGCTAATATTTATTAAGGATTTTTGTTTCTATGTTCAGAAATATTGGTCTGTAGTTTTCTTTCTTTGGTGTCTCTTTATTTGGTTTTGGTATCAGGATGATCCTGGTTTTATGGAATAAATTTGGAAGCTTTCCCTTCCTTTCTATTTCATGGAATAATTTTTAGAGGATTGGCATTAGTTCTTCAAAGGTCTGGTAGAACTCAAATGATAATCCATCTGGTCTTGGGCTTTACTTTGTTGGAAGCCTTTTTAATTACTACTTCAGTCTCATTGCTTGATATGTCTGTTCAGATTTCTCTTGGTTCAGTTTGGGTAGGTCATATGTTTCTGGATAATTGTCAAAATCTTCTACATTTTTTAATTTGTTGTAATATTTATTTTCCAAATAGTCCCTAATGATCCTCTGGATTTCAGAAATACTTGTGATTATAGCTCCTTTTTCATCTCTAATTTTGTTGATTTGTGTCTTCTCTTTTGATTAGTTTGGAAGGGGTTATCAATCTTGTTTATCTTTTCAAAGAACCAACTCTGTTAAATTGATACTTTGTATTTTTTATTCTGAATTTCATTAATATTGGTTCTAATCTTAATTCTCTCTTTGACTGGTTTTGGAAAAAATTTTCTCTTATTTTGATAGGACCTTGAAATATAATGTTAGATATATCTATTTGAGATCTTGCTGGCTTTTTTAAAAAGTGGGCATTCAATGCAATAAACTTTCCTCTTAGAATTTTCTTCATACTAGCCCAGAGATTTTAATATGTTTTATCTCTGTCCTCATTTGTTTCTAAGATATTTTTTATTTTTCCTGGTTTCTTCTACAATCCATTCCTCATTCAGAAGTTTATTATTCAATCTCCATGTGCTTAAATGGCTTCTATATTTTGTTTTTTTATCAATTTCTAATTTCATTCTATTATGATCCAATAAAATTCAAGGATTATCTTAGGTTTTGTTTTGTTTTGGTTTTTTTTTTGCATTTGCTCAGATTTACTTTGTGTTCTAAAATATGGTCTGCTTTGGAGAACATTTCATATGCTGCTCAAAGGAAAGTGAATGCAGCTATTGATACATGAAATATTAGTCCCATTTGATTAGTAGTATTGTTTAGTTCTGAAGAGACTTTACATAGTTTGAGTCTGGATGGTCTACCTATTGGTCAGAGAGGTTGTTGAAATCACCTGGTATTATTGTACTGGGGTCTGAATCTATAAATATAGCAGTATTTGTTTTAAGTAGGTACACCAACAGTTAGGATATAAATATTTATAATCATTGTATCTTGTATCTTATTATTGGATAGTTCAACAATATGAATTGACCTTCTTTGTCTCTAGATTTATTTTCACTTGAAATCTGCTTTGTCAAATATGAGAGTAGCTAGTCCTGCTTGCTTTCAGTCTCCATTTGTATGATACATCTTTTTCTGTCCTGTCACCTTCAGCCTATGTCTTTCAGACATAGATATTTTTGTTACATAGTTTTAATTGTTTCTGTTTTCCTTCTTTTCTGTGATTTAACATTTATAGCTTTTTCTTAACTATGCAGTACATTTTAGGAATATTCCATAGAGCCTGATTAACTATCTTTGACTGTGGAAGTATGAATGATGGTTAGTGTAAAAAACAAATTTTCATCTATAATATAAACATTAGCACTTCCATACTTGTCAATCAGCTCCATAAAACAGAAAATGAATTTTTGTGTTGTTATTAAAGGTGAATTCCAAAATAATGGATTAATAATGGAGTATGTCATGATTTGTGGTGCCTGTAGAGCCTAAGATTTTATATTCTTCCTTTAACTTGGTTTTGTGTAGCTTGCATGAATCATGTATTCATGTATGCTTGATATCAAATATTTATCATACTAGCCTACAAAGTTTATAAAATATTTAAACTGGATATTTATTTGTAAAGCAGTAATGTTTAATGAACACAAAAGAATGCTGTTTATTATTACTCTTTTACCTAATGTTAAACTTGGATGACTTGTAAATACTGTATCACCAGAGTTAGAAGATCATTGCCCTTTTAGACAAAATAATGTCAAAAAAGATTCATAGTTCTAAGTTTATAGTATCTATATCACAATTTGTTCTTCATTATATTAAATTAATTCTTTTAGGTTGAAGTACTGAGTAATATCTAAATTTCCTCCAAAAAATGATATATGGAAGACAGAATGACCTAATATGAATCAGTTGCTGCTTAAGTGTTAAGCCTCCCCTACCCACAAGAAGCAGATCCATGATGTATATATTTCCCTGAATCATGGGGAAGATTTAGGAGCAAGCAAATATTTAATAAAGCTACAAGAAGTATGGCTTTAAGGAATAAAAAATGGAAATTGAACTTTTAAGACTTTTGAGCATTTGAACTTCAAAATTACATTTTACCTTTGCTTTTGCTTCCTTGACTTATAGAGATTAACATACTGAGGAAAACATTGTACAAATGTCACAATCATTAGTTCAGAACCTTGTCATATTATATTTTCCATAGCTGACTTCCCTTCAATTTTAATGAAGTTAGAGAATTGTTTTCTGAACTTAGCATACACAGTGAAATATTCGCCCAAAACATCTTTGTTTTTTCCAAGTATCCATTTTCTTGTTTATATAGTTAAAAGTTTTTTTTAAGTTTCAGAACTGGATGTAAAGATTGCTGAGTTCCTGAAAATAACTTTATTCTGCCTAGAGACAATAGATAGATAGATAGATAGATAGATTGAATAGGTAAGTAGATTGATTTAAGTATTTATGTTAAATATTTTCTTTCTGTAATTGGTAATTACAGTCCTATAATTCTACCCTTTGACAAGTGATTATAGTCCTGTAATTCTATACTTTGATGATCAGTTCTGAGTTTTGTCTTACTTAAAAGAAACCTAAATTATCATTATGTGTTCCAGGATATTTGCTCATCTCTAATCTTTAAATACTTAGGTTTGTCAATCTTAAGGATCAGGAAATTTTCTTTGTAATTGACTTATTCATGATGTGCTCTGCCCAAACTTTAAATTATTGTTAAAACTGAATAATCTTTGATTTCAGTTGAAATTGGGCTTGATAATTCAGATCCAAGGAAACAGTGTATTTTAGGCTAAAGAACTCAGGATTTGATTTCAGACTCCTAATCCTAAATCATGTATTCTGATAGTAATATTTTTTTCCTATATTGATCTTGGAAAAGCTATCTAACTTTTCTAACCCTAATCTTTTTCTACTGAGAAAAATTTTAATTGTAAAATTACAATGTTCACCTTGCAGGACTGCTTTAAGGAAAACAGTTAACAATTATAGCACTTACTACACACCAGGTACAGTATTAATAAGCACACTCTTTTATTAATTTAATTCTCACAACAACCCTAAGAAATATTGATATTGTAATCTAAATTTTATAGTATGTAAACAAATATATATTGCCCACAAAATTTTTAATAGACGTATTTTTCATGTTAAATGTAAGTAGTGGCAATTTTGAGCATATTAAAAACATCATTCTTAGGGCTGGAGCGGTGGCTCAGTGGTTTCGGCGCTTGCCTGGCAAGCACAAGGACCCAGGTTCAAACCCCAGCACCATATACACAACTAAGTGTTGAAACAACGAAGGCCAAGTGAAAAACTAAGTAAAGTTGTTTCTCTCTTTCTCTGTCACTCTCTCTTTATAAAAAAAAAATCATTCTTATATTTGAAATATATAACAAGTTAATACCTACCATCAATTCATTTTTTATAAACAAGCTCTTTTTTTAAAAGGAGAGAGAGAGAGAAAAAAAATCAGTTTTATTTATTTTTTTCATCTGGCCTGTATTTCTCTAACACTTTGTTGTGTATGTGGTGCTGGGGGTTCAAACCTGGGTCCTTGTGGATGCCAGGCAAGCACTCCAACCACTGAGCCACCACTCCAGCCCCAGTGAATAAGCTCTTTAAGAATCGGAAATGTTATGTCATAATGGTTATTCCTTGAACTCATATTTGTCTTCCATATACCTCATAGAATTTTAGGCTAACATGATATATATTTCCTGTGTGCAGGTATTTTTTTATCCACTGTCATATTTCCTCATAAGAAAGATATATATTTAGCTAGTTCTGTGGTTGCCTTGGTTAAAAACTAGGGATGAGCCCACCATATGACCCTGCTATTCCACTCCTGGGAATCTTTCCAGGGGATTTAGAATCAGCACATTATAGTGACACAGCAATATCTGTGTTCATAGCAGCTCAATTGCTAGGCTATGGAAACAACCCAGATGTCCCTCACTGGATGAATGGATCCAAAAACTGTGGTACATTTATACCATGGAATTTTACACAGCAATTAGAAACAATGATATTGCAGCCTTTGAAGGTAAATGGATGGCTATGGAAGAAATTATGCTAAGTAAAATCAGCTTAACCCAGAGAACTAATGGTCGATTGTCTCCACTCATCTGTGGAGGTTGGGACTAGACCCTGGCCAGTGAGAAAGTTGGTCTATTATCATGTGTTAAATCCAGATAAGATGTAATGCTATACAACATAATCCTTTTTTGGAGATATTGAGGGAAGGGGAAGAGAGGGATAAGGGTGGGTAATTGGTGGGGCACTCCTGGGGGTAATTGTAATATCCAGAATCTATACACATTTTATATTATTTTGTTAAAAACTTGTATGGTTGTTCAAAAATAAAAAAAATTAAAAAAAGAAAGATATATATTGAAATTGAAATTTCTTTTTAATTTTCAGAGATCACATGAATCTTAAGGTTCAGAAAAATTATGGATTGATATATCATGTAGGTAATAGTTAATCACAACATATATTACACATTTTTAGTATTCTTTTTTATTCTTTTTTAATAAATGCATATAAAGTAACAATATGGTATGCATTTGATCATTAAAAGATAGTTACCCCCACATTGCCAACACCCTACCCTGGTCTATTGATTATTCTATATTATGCCCCTCACAAATATAATTAACTATATATATATATATATATATATATATATGAATAAGATTGTGAATTTTACAGAATTAAATAACTGCATACATAATATTTGACAATCACACATTTTAATAAATAATTATTAAAGAAGATATTATTAAAATGAGATGAAAGGAGTAAAAAGATTTTCCATTTATTTCATGTAAGAGTTTATTGTTACTTCTAAAAAATGTATTCAGCATTAATTCTGTTTCTCCTTTTTGTTTAGCACTGAGATAACCTTATTCTCAAAAAAAGATTAAGTAAAAATTTTATAACACTCAATTCTTTATACATCTTCAGAATTATATGTCAAGAGTTCTATTTATCAATAAAAATATTTTAATGTCACTAGCAATTTAGTTAAGTACTCCTTTAATTTTTTGAGAAGAAATATTCAAAGCCATCTAATTTGCAAAGAAATTTTATAGTTATTAAAATCTCTCATTTTATGAGATTATAATAGACTTTATCAATATTTGCTCATCAAATGACTTGAAATGGTACCTATTTGGGGCCTTTATTTATTTATCTTTCTCAATTACAGGTACCTTTTTGGTTGCGGACATGGGACGTGGTTAATCTCAGTATTTTTTCTTTGCTAAAACAATTTCAACAAAAATCCTTTTTATTATAATGCATGCACTAAGCTGTCTTTTAATCAATTCCTTAGTGCACCCACTTTCTGAATAATTCTGCCTGCTAACAACGTAACCAGCAAAATCAGTCTTCACTGTCAATTCCCTCAGTCAAATAAGAATTTCTACAAGAAAAAAGGGGTATCCTCATTTTTCTGATTAAAATAAATGTGTCAATATACCTTTTGAGCATTTATAAAAATTTCTTCAATAAAGAAATGGATGAGGAATATGTAGATTAAAATATAAAATATAAATAAATCCATCTTATAAAAATACATTTCTGTAGTGAAATCCAGATTAAGGTGGTATAGATCTAATTTTTATGTTATAAAAATCTTGCTCTCCAAATGCATACGTTTAGAATCTGTCAGTATACAGGTAAGTTTATACATAACTTATTGAAGAAACAAAATTCATTTATAAAATACAGACATGTTATTCTGAAATATCTGTGTTATTTATAAACTTATTCTAATAGCTTGTATATATGTAATTTTTGTTACAAGGATTTTGAAAGTATTAACATTTTATAAGTTGGAGATTGCAAAATTGAAAAAATTTTCAGAATAGTTTGATAAAAATAGCTTTAATTCTTGTCTAATTATATGAAATCTATGAGAGATCACATAAAATTAAATTTCATTCTTAAGTTTTATCTAGTTTAATTTGAAAAATTGAAGTTGCATAGAAAAGGCTTAATGTCACTGACAAGTACTACTTCAGCCATTCAAAAACACATATTCTTCTAGCTAATAACAGATAACAGGAATTATGTTTGAGAATGCTCTTTACTTTGCACCTGTCATTTTCCAGGAGCAGTGAACTATTTAGTAATAGGGGTGAAACTCAGGAGGTTATTTCCTCTAGATTATTATATAGTTTATTCTAACATCCCAATCAGAGATAAAAAAAAAACTCCTGTTTCAATTGGCATGCTTTGCATCTAATAGAAACCCATGTAAACAAGAAAAAGTGGAAGACTTATAGTAGTTTTATGTTGTTTTGATTTATCAGTAAAGTAGATTTTCCAAAGTCAATATTTTGAACTTTTCTCCTTTAGCAACCTGGAGATTTTCACATTCCAAGATGATATACCATATTAGTGTAATGGGTGGAGGAAAGAATATGTCTTTTTTCTTTTAAGAAAGTGAAAGTAAAGAATAGTGTGAAAAAAGGGCTCAGCGAGAACCTTCAGGATGTTTAGAATGTACAGGGAAGTTGAGAATCTGGGAATTGATTCCCATAAAACCAAGTGTATTAACTCACCTTTTCTGTTTGTTTTTTAAGAGAGAGGAGGGAGAGTAAGAAAGGGAGAATCAACTTCACTTAGTTTTTTATCTGATTTTACTTGCTCTGACACTTAATTGTGTATGTGGTGCTCGGGTCAGAACCTGAGTCCTTTCTTGTGCATGCTAGGCAAGTGTGATACTGCTGAGCCACCACTCTAGCCCCTCAACTCACCTCTTAAAAAGTCTTCACTTACTTTTGGATTCAGTAACTCCAGTTTGGTGACTACTGTTATGAATTAAACTATATAGTTCGCAGTTTCTAGAAGATGCCAAATAATTGATAGCATATTGACTATATTAAAAAGGTGAAAATATTTATGAATCACCATTATTACTATGTCATTGATTCTCAGGTTTTAAATAATATTACTATGAGGAGTTCAGTTATACTAGTATTCAAGAGATTTCGCAAGAATTGTTTTAGTAACTGTCAAACAGAAAGATGCCCATGCATTACCATTTTCATTTGGCCCAGTTTCAATCTGTTAGGAAGTGCTGTTTTACAGATTTAGAAATGAAGAGTTCAATTTGAAGTCTATAAAGAAGTCAGCCATGGGACACTTGAGATTCATGCTAACCCATTACAGTACCACCAGCATGGAGTAGAAAGCCTTGTCTAGTCAGTGGAGGAAGTGGAGGAAAGCAGTAGTGCACCAAAACTTCACCAGCACTCTGAGCTAAGTTCTCAGAGTGGAAACTCAAGAAAAATAATACCCTGCCTTAATCCCATTTATTGAAGCAGAAATAGAGAAAGAATAGACATGTTTGTATAGGAGTGCTGGAGGAGGTAAAGAATAATTGTTATTGCTTTGACACCCTTTGACTCTTATTAGAAGTCTTTCTAACTTAAGATTATTACTAAAGCTATTTTCTAGGAAATCGTGTAACCAAACTAAAAGAGTAGCTTACATTGGAATGATTCAGATTTCAAGTACAACTAAATATTATGATAGGTTGCTAAGAAGGTGATCTTTTGAGAACTAAGGTTTTCTATTTTCCTTGCTTTTCCAATAAATGATTAAGAATTGAGTCAACTATATCTGTGTTTTGTTTATTAGTAAGATGGAATTAGAAGTGTGGCTCTAAAGCTTAAAAGGGATATTGTGAGAATTTCAGACACTTTAAATATATAAAGCAAAAGGACTTCTTAATACATTGTGAAAAATTGAATAGAATTCATTTTTACTTTTCAGTAAATATTAAATAAAATTTCAAGAATATGTGTTCTCTCAATTTCTTATTTAGAAAACTTCACAATTTAGTAATAAAATTGCTTAATGCATTTCTTTTAGTAAAAGATGATGAATGTGACTCAGATGCAGAAAATGAACAAAACCATGATCCTAATGTTGAAGAGTTCCTGCAACAACAAGACACTGCTGTCATTTATCCTGAGGCACCTGAAGAAGACCAGAGGCAGGGCACGCCAGAAGCCAGTGGTCACGATGAAAATGGTAAGTGGAGTTTAACATTTGTTTTCCTTTCTCTCTTTAAAGAATGATCATTTCTGTTACTCTACTATGGGAACTAATCTTTTTGAGAACCAAAATTTATTGCAGGTGTCTGTAGGGAGTATAGGATGGGACATTGTCCATCATAACAATGCAGCATTAAGTTATTGGCTTTTTATGTATGTAGTTGTAATGCTGTTGCTTGTGAAATGCTTAGTATAGTGCCTGAACATCAATTTCTATTTACTCAAATGGTAGCAGGCAGTATAAATAAGAGCTTGGATGACCCTATTGCCCTTCACTTCTTTTCCACTATTCTTATAGTTAAGCAAAATAGTCATCTAGTTCAAGCATACTAATTTGAACAGTTAATTTTTAATACCTATTTTAGTCCTCTCTGATATGAGTACTCAGTGCATTACGAATGGGGAAAATATAATAAAACATGTGTTCTATTCTCCTGAGAAAAAATAGATTATCATTCTGCCCATCTGAGTGCAATAATAAGTTGAAAATAGCATGAAAGCGTTCCTGTAAGGAATTTTATTGAAAATCTATACCAAGACTAGGAAGAAATATTTAAGGATTTGTGTGTATGACTTCTAAATCAGGCTTTATTTTTCCAGTGTTCCCACTTGGATAGATTTAGTCTAGTGTTCAAATAATCAACTTTGAAGATTTTAGAAGATTTTGAGAAATTTGATATAAAAATATATTCTAAGTCAAAGAGTCAACTATATCTTTCTTAAATCGGAAATTAACTATGAAAAATAGAGCAGATATAGAAGTTTCACCTTGAAATGGATAGGTTTTCTACAACCAAATTTGTAATAGAAGAAATACAAGTAGACCTATTATCTTCCATGTGTCCAAAGGGTGCATTTTTGAAGAATGTAGCTTATTGGCCCTGGGTTCTCTGCATTTCAGCTAAGTCATTAGTGGCCTGTTTCTGTATTAACATTTTTGGAGAGTTCATGATTATTGTCATTGTAATATTGTAAGGCCCTACTATTTCTACTTTCATTTCTTAGTCAGTTTTTTTCTCCTAAAGAAAATGTGTTACCATTTACCCTGAAGAGGCAGTAGATTATAATAGAATTAGGGAAATAGAAAATGGTAAAATATGTATGGATGTATGTGTAAAAATTTTATGACTGAGTCCTTAAGAAACCCTTGACAAAAGAAAACAATGATAGCTATTATGTAAATCCAATACAGTTAAGCCTTATAAGGTTTGTAATTTTAAATCAACACAGTAAAATCTCATAAAAATTAGTGAGCTATCTATTCTGAATTAGCAAAATATCTGAATTATAGAATATGTTGTTGATTTAGGTGTTCATTACTTGAATTCAGGTTTATAATGTAATTTAATTAAATGCTAGTAAAGTATCCCAAAGTATTATCATATCAGCAACACCTGTTTACATAGAAAAAGTGATTATCATCAGAAGATCCTAAATTTTTAAAATTTTCAGTAGATTAAACATGCCCTCCTGCATTCTTTCCTTATAAGTTATAAATAGGCAGACTTTCTCTAGAAGTTTGAATAATCATAAATTCTGAATCAATAAGGAATAAATACAAGGGATTTTTCAGAGGTTTTATATCAAGAAGGTACTACTTGGTGGCTGGAGCTGTGGTTCAGTGATTATGGCACTTGCCTAACATGTGTGAGGATGCAGGTTCGAACCCCAGCACCATGTACACAACGAAGTGTTGGAGCAATGAGAGCCACATGAAAAACTAAATAAAATTGATTCTTTCTTTCTCTCACTGTCCATTTGTCTGTCTCTCTCTCTTTTACAAAAAATGAATTAAGGGTCTACTGTGCGAAACATTAGTTTGTTTTTTTTTTTAAAGTACTACCTGTCAGAAGTGTTATGCAACATACTAAAAGAAATATGCGATTTAAAAATTAGGAAATTTTGTTTTGAAAAAATAGAAATATTGACATATATATGAATTGCAGACAGTTCAGAAAAAAATCCAGACTGGGATTTTTTTTAGTATCATTGAATTACTACCTTAAGTTTATCATAGGAATTCTAAAAATTAGCATTTCCTCTCTTTATAACAAATCTTCATTAATACAAAGTGATTTTTAAAAATAAAATTTCAGTGTTTTCCAAAAATAGAAACAAAAGTTTCATTTATCTTTTAAACCTGATCATTCTATGTGTATCATACCAAATATTCAGATTTACTTTCATTGTTTTGTGCTAGTACCTAAAAGAATGAATTCATATCTCACATGTCAGAAAATTCAAGGTACTGATTTATAAAAATAAAAAATTGCTGATTGCTGTTAAAGTATGAGCAGCCTATCATTTTACCAAATTATTATTGTTTATTGAATTAAGTTTTTTAAAAAGAGAAAGAGAAGGACAGAATCAGTTTTATTTATTTTTTTCCATCTGGTTTTTTAGTTTCTCTGACACTTAGTTGTATAAGTGGTGCTGGGGTTTGAGCCCAGGTCCTTGGGAATGCCAGGCATGCGCTGCACTGCTAAGATACCACTCCAGCCCCTTGTTTATTGAATTATAAGAATTAATCATGAAGAAATGAAGAAAATAGGACATATGAGATTAGATCTATGACACTAGAGTTTGAAATGAAATCACATGATATTGTAGTGCTAATAACAAATCACCAACAGTGGCAGACTATGACTTTTGCCATTATAACCACCTAAAATCAGTAAGATAGACTAGGCAACCTAGTATTTGCATAAGGTTCCAAATATTGGCTCCCATTGGTCTGCACAAATGGGAAATTCAAACTGGACAAAATATAACATGATTTCCTCTCCAAAGAAGATGGTCATGTTAGAATCATCTCCAACAGAAAACTCTAGTTGATGGTGCCTTGCTCGCAGGTAACAAAGATACCATCATAAACTTTGGAGCTTTGGTTGTTTGATTTTATTCATACATGTAATATAGAATTCAACATTATGCCTCACCACTTGGAGTTTTGGTGATCAGGCTGGTGTTTGAACAAGACTTTTAATTTATGTGTACTTGAACTCCAGTAAAAGAATATATGTTTGGGGCTGAAGTGGTGGCTCGGCAGTTATGGCAATTGCCTTGCATGCACGAGTAAGTGAGTTCAAAATCCAGCACCATGTACGCAACAAAGTGTCAGAGGAATGAGAGTCACAAGAAAAACTGAATAAAAATTGCTTCTCTCTCTCTCTCTCCCTATATATATATATATATATATATATATATATATATATATATATATATTTATTTATGAAACATTTGGAGATTGCTATGAAATTATGTGTGGGTTCTGTTTTTTAAAAAGAAATTCAAAATGAAGAAAGTGTAGATGATATTTGCATTAATATATTGCTTATAAGCTGATTTCTTTGAAGAAAATAAATATACAAAACTACTCTTAATAGTTTTAATATCATTTGGCAAAAATGTATTACATTTTAGGATTGCTAGTCCTAGATGATAAACTCTTAAGTCATCTAGAGTGCTTCTGTTTGCTGAAAGTTATATGTATTCACACCAGTAAAACTACACAGAAAATTTGTCATTCTATTTCAGTAGGGAAAAGAATGTGAAGGATCGTGTGTGGGAGGTCATTATGGACCAGGGCCAAATTTGGTGCCCATTGCTCTGCCCCTCCCATACACTTTCTTTTCCATCTGAATTCAGTCATGTAGCCTCACCTTGCAAGGTAGTCCTGGAAACAGTCTAATTGTATACTGCTTATTCTTGTGCGACAATAACTTTATAGTATCATTTTCAAATTCAAAACAATGAACATTAAATAAAGGATGGAAAGATTTCATTGTAGAATATAATAAATGTAATATGTATACATTTACAAATATAACTCACTTCCTAATTTTACTTTTGTTTTCTTTTTCTAGTTAGCCATACAAAAAGAAGAGAATTGTGGTTTAGTAAAAAGGGTAATGGACTTGAAAGACAGCCTGTTTGAATCCTGACTATCACTACTTGGCTTTATGATTTTCAGGTTATTGAACTTTCTCAGTCCCACATTTTCTTTTTATAAAATAGATGAATATCATTGTATGAGAAACAAATATAAAGTGGGTAGCACAATATCTGGCACATAGCATAGGGATTCAGTGGTATCTTTAGTAATGTTTTTGAATGTTTTAAGTTTGAAATATATAATTTCTTTTACAGGAACACCAGATGCATTTTCCCAATTACTCACCTGCCCATATTGTGATAGAGGCTATAAACGCTTTACCTCTCTGAAAGAACACATTAAATATCGCCATGAAAAGAATGAAGATAACTTTAGTTGCTCCCTGTGCAGTTATACCTTTGCATACAGAACCCAACTTGAACGTCACATGACATCACATAAGTCAGGAAGAGATCAAGTAAGTGAAATGGCAAGAATTCACTAACTTTCCAAATTTGGGGAATTCAACCCTCAGTATAAGGCAAGGATTTTCATATACTTAAAAGTGAAAAGGATTTTACTAGACATTGTCTTGTCTGCAGCCTTATAAAAATGAATGTGATAATTTGAGGTTTTCATTTTCAGGTAAGATCTTTTCTTCTTTCCGTCTTATTTTGCTTATGTCATAACTAATATTCCTTGAAGTTTAGAAGATTTTGTTTGCATTCTACTAAAATGTTCAATGTAGAAAAATAAATACTACATGACCAAATTGAAAAGACAGATTTTTAAGGATTAGTTTTCTTTGAACTCGTGATTTATTTCTTTAAAACAGTGATTGTTTATTCTCAATATGTGACTATGTTTTTTTTTCCCTATGATGGGAGATGTTAACTCCTAGAAGAATCTGATGTTTAGAGTTTTTAATCTTGAAAACTGTTTTCATATGATTTGTTCTAACTCTCTGTCACTGTGTCCCATTTTCTAGAAATATGCACTGAGAGTATTCTGTTACTACAAGTTAATATTTAAATTCTTGCCTCTATTTTTAGGATTACAGTCAAAGAAACTTGAAAATAAATTCCTGGTAACTATCATGTATCAACAACCAAATTAATACTAACTTAACTCTGACTTTAAAAATAAAAACAACATTTGTCTGTACATGGTATGTTAAGTATATGTTGAGATTGGGGCACAAGTCCATTTTCTTATGTCAGCAAGTTTGAATATCTACATACTAAATTTATGAGAACTCTTACCTATGTATGTTCCTAACGTAAGTCACATATCCTGCAGAGAACAAGTTAGCCCCTTTGCTAAGATGATAGCTAACCCAAAAAAAGGTGCAGAAGGAAATGAGCATAATCAATCTGTTTCTTCAGGACTTTGGTACCGACACTCATAAAATTACAAGATAATGGGGGAAGAGTGGTGATGAGAGGGAGTAGGACCAAGGTTTCCAATGTTAGGTCAGTGGTTAATTCCCTGAAGTAGGTCTTGAAATGGGCTAGAAGGAGGAATCTGAATGAGAAAGAACTGCTAAAGACAAATGCCACCTACTTATCATGTACTTATAGTGCTTTTCTGCCTAGAGAGTCCTGATTATGATTTTAGTGTAGAAAAAGCCTTTTCCCTGTTCATAGGACATTTGAAAGCAGACCCGTGCAGCAAACGCTGCCACCATGTCCTTCCATACCAAGGACTATTATCAAAGAAAAGGACACATGGTGAAAGCAGAACATGTGGTTATAAAAGTAAACTCTAAAATCTGATGAGCATGAAGGCCACTTCTGGGTGGTTACTGTGGTGGGAACAAACATAGTGGATTTATTTATAAACTGTGGGTCAGAGGAAGGTCAGGATGGAGCTATAATAAATGTGCGGACCAACAGTGTAAGGAAATATAACTCAGGTCCCAAAAGCATACTAATGGGTGCCATGTCTTATCTTGCTGGTCTTTAAACTCATACTACGACTAAAGGATAAGCCCTTCCATGCCTTTATTAAGTTATTCATTCTACAAATATTTGGGTTTCTATTATGTATTCAGGTCCTGTTTCAGGTGTTAGAGGCACAAGAATGAAAAAGACAAGTCCTGACAGAGGGAACATACATTAGTCAGTGATATAAAAACACAGTAGGTTTTATATATTTAAAAAACAGATGGTATTAAGAAATACAAAGCAGGGAAAGATGATTGAAAGTAATAAAAGCTGCTAGCATTTTAGGGTATGGATACCTGAGAAGGACATTCTACCCGAGTCCTGAATAAAATGAAAGAGCCAGTCATGGAATATGTGAGAAGGTTTTTCCTGTCATAGGGAACAGAGTGAAACTTTAAAAATCTTTGAGGCAGAGACTTGCTTTGCATATCCAAGGAAGAGCAAGGAGTTTAGTGTGAATAAAGGGGAGAAAGATTGGTGAGACAGAAGAAATACTGGTGGCCATATGATATAGGCTTACATAGGATAAGATAAAGATAATATTATTCTAAATTGTGATAGGAAAGCCTTTGAAGGATATTATATTTTTTTCGATCTTTAAGGGAACACTAAACTGTTGGATGGAGAACAGATGAAGAGAGGGAAGAATGGAAGCAGGGAAACCATTTAGAAGGTCTTGATATAATACAGGACAGAGGTTGTATGGTAGACATAGTGAAAAATGTCCGATTCATTCTATTAGATGGCTTACTGATAGATTGATTCAGGGTATTAAGGGGAAGATTAATTGAAGATAATTCCAGTGTTCAGGGCCTATGGAATACCTGAATCAGGGTGCACTCACAAAGACAGTAGACACTAGAGCAGGAGATAACTTGCTGGAGGGAAATTAAGAGTTCGGTGTTTTTTCCATTTCCAGCCATTTACCTGCAAAAGTCATGATATCATTCTTTCTAACTGCTGAGTAGAACTCCATTATGTATATATGTATGTGAATATATATATATGTGTGTGTGTGCATGTGTATGTATGTGAATATATACACATACATATATACATGTATGTATATATATGTATGTGTGTATATATTTATACACACCACAGGTTTTGGGTCCATTCATCCAGAGAAGGGCATCTAGATCATTTCCATAATTTAGCTATTGTAAATTGAGCTGCTATAAACATTGATGTAGCTGTAGCTCTGTAATAAGCTGATTCTAGTGAAACAATCCAAACACACTTAAGGGTGGAATGTTTTCTCTCATGCAGAAGCTAGAGTAAAACCTAAGATAGGATGAAAGTTAGTCAGGTTTACTTAATAGACCACCAAATTTGAAGTAACACAAACTGTGGAACCTATAGCTATCAAGGGGTGGGGAGAGGGAGAAGAAAGGGAGGTAACAGAGGAAGGGGAAAACGGGGGTGTTGAATACTGTACAGTACACTTCACTCCCATGAGAAGCCCAAGTATACCCAGGCAGGTGATGATTAAAATACACGTATGTGGTCATTTATATTTGTAACATGGGTGAATTACAGAAGAGACATGAGGTAGGGGAGTGAGAGAAGGGGGAGAGATCCTAAATAAGGATCAGGTTTAAGCTACTCTGTCATTATATGTGCATGTATGAATGTGAAGTAACGAATTCCTTCATTATGTAAGATGATATTGAACAAATAATTTTTTTAAAGAAATAGGGACAGTGAGAGAAAGAGAGAGAGATAATCAATTTTATTTAGTTTTTCATGTGGCTTTCATTGCTCCAAAGCTTCATTGGGTACGTGGTGCTGAGGTTAGAACCTGTGTACCTCATGCATGCTAGTCAAGTGCCGTAACCACTGAGCCACTGCTCCAGCCCCTGAACAAATAATTTTTTAAAAAGTGTTTGGTGTTAATCACATTAAGTTTCAGCTGCCTAGTGCCTTCCAGGTGACAGTATCAAAAAACAGCTGGTGACAGGAGTTTATAGACAGCTGTGCTCTCATAGGATTAATTAAAAGGTGCTGCATATTTCTGAAATGCATAAAAATGAAAATTTGATAAACCAAGCAGAAAGCTATCATAATAACATTTGGCTGAAGGATAGATGTATTTTTAAAAACCATCAGATGAAACTCTGTTTTGGAAATACTAAACATAAAAGAGACATGATACAATAGTGGTAAAAGCCCACCCCATCCTTCTCCTCAGTGCCTTTTTCTTCTATTGAGTAACTGTGCTTTAAGCAGGTTCTTAAATATTCGTGGACAACATTTCTTTATCTGTAAATTAGAATGCAGACAAGATAATCTCTAGTTCCTAGTAGAGTACATATTAGCTTATTTTTGCTCAATACTGTATTGCTTAACAAAGTATGGCTTTGATATTTTAAATTAGAAAGTGCAGATTTTTCTCTGTATCAGAATTCTCTTCCCACTTTCACCGTCCTTTTTGGTAATAATTTCAAGTGTTATATCTTTGTGACTGCAATTTGAGGCCTTTTTTTTTTTTAAGAGAGAGGGACAGTAAGAGAAAGAGAGAAACAATTTTTATTTAGTTTTTCATTTGACTTTCACTGCTCCGAGACATTGTTGTATACGTGGTGCTGGGGTTTGAACTCGCAAGCACCTTAACCGCCAAGCCACAGCTCCAGCCTGCAATTAGAGGCCTTTAAGAAACAAAACAATTATTAAACTCAAAATATTACTATAAACACATTGGATATTTTTTATATCTAAAGTTCTTTTGCCTTGTGAATAAAATACCAATTTTCTCTTACAGAGACATGTGACACAGTCTGGGGGTAATCGTAAATTCAAGTGCACGGAGTGTGGAAAAGCTTTCAAATACAAACATCATCTAAAAGAGCACTTACGAATTCACAGTGGTAAATATTTATTTTCTTTCTGCATAGTGAATATCAGCTTATGTAATAAATAAATCTATCCTAATGAGATCTACATATATGATCAAAAACGACTTGCTTTTCTTTAAGGATAAAGACTAATAGGAGAAATTATCTTTTTATAAATTTTTATGGAATTTTATCATTTTTATTTATATGTGACAATAGAATTTATTTTGACATAATTTTAAAAACATGGAATATAATTTGTTCTAATTCAGTCCCCAGTACTTCCCCTTCTCCCTGCCTCCTACTTCTTTCCTACTCTACTGATCTTTCTGCAAATAGATAGTATTTTATTAGCATTTTAGCCTTTGACTAACGTATATCAAATTAATATGACATAATCCAAATTTCCTAATCAGAAAATATAATAGCATGTCTTCACAAGTTTAACCTAAAACTACTTTAGCTATTTCTTTAATGTTAATTTCATCGCCACTTTTGTAAAGAGATTTATTAAAAAAAATTAAAAGGGAATGAGAAGGTGAAGATAGCCTTTGCATGAGGAAGATAGGAGGGCAACTTGAGGTGAGAAAATCTTGAGAGGTGATGTAGAGTTAGTGAGTAAGGCAACAAAAGGAGAAAGAAAACTACAGCACTGATGAAAATTTAAAACAATTCATCCCCATCTTTCCATTCTGTGTTATTTTCCAAATCTTTACTTACAAAATGAATATTATATTATAAAAAGTGATATAGAAACTTATAATAAACAATGAAAACTACATTTGCATTTTTCTCAAGATTCTATTTGAGTGTCAGGTGTGGTGGCACATGTTTGTAATCCCAGCAGTTTGGGAGGCTAAGCCAGGAGGATCACAAGTTCAAAGCCAGCCCCAGCAGCTTAGGCCCTAAAGAAAGTCATATCTCAGAAGTAAAAATGGCTGAGAATGTGACTCAGTGATTAAGTGCCTACAGATTCAATCCCTAATACTAAATAAATAAATAAATAAATGATTCTACCTGAACAAAAGATTATTTTTAAAAAAAACTTAGTAGCATTCCACATTGCACACTGAAATCTGTTCATCTACTGCTCCATTTTGATACCTTTTAATATATAAATAATTTTAATGAAAAAACTATTAGTGAATGGGTGTTTGCATATTTCTTAACTTTGTGAACATTATATTGACATTAAATTTCATAAATATCTGCCAACAAAAAGTACAGTTGGGTGACTTTATGATTGGTGATATATCTTGAAACTATATTTCTAGATATTTACTGTATTGCTTATTAAGGTTAATCCTCAAATATGCTAAAGTTACCACTTGAAAATGCTCAAAGCAAGATTCTTTAAAAATTTTATTTATTTTCACATAATTGAGTAATGTTTCTGAAAAGTTAGAGGTTATATTTTGCAGACTGCCACAGTATCATATTTCTTAGATACAGTGCTATTGGATAATTTCCTTCAACAATAATATATTTCAATAACCTACCTTCTTACTAGAGATGATTTAAAGTTGTTAATACAGATATAGCTAATTCAAATGAGTTTAAAAAGTACTGAAATTGGGGTAGAAAAAGGAAAATAAAACTTAGAGTAAGATTCATGTTGCAGTTGTATAGGAGAATTTACCAGATCTTTAGATACCAAAGTACCAAGTTGGGAAGCATAGATTGTACCAACAATTAAAATACTGATCTAGAAGCAAAAAATTGAAATTGAATTGCAAAATCCTGCATTGATATTGAAAAATTTGTTTCAATCATGTATATTTAGATGGTCAGGAATTTAATATGAATTAAGAGTATGCTAATGCTTAAAAAACAAATGGAACTTTAGGCCAGATCATGGAACACACAGCTCCTACTGTACTGTATACTGTCCATTCATTATGTATTCATATCTGTCTTATTATTAAAATTATCTGAGACTTGCATCCCTTCAATATAGCAAATAATTTTAATTCAGAATTATATAAGTGAAAATAAGAAAAACTGTTCTTCCTGATACTAAGTCCATAGAGAAAAGTTGTTCCTGGATGCATCATAAAAAGGAAAGAACAAAACACAATTTGTATCATCTTCAGAAATATCATTAAAATAATACATTACAGAATTTCATAGAGTTGTCTGTTTTGAATCAGATTCTTCAAAAGATGCCAGTGATATTTTACCCAAGTACAATTTATAAAAAGTGTTTCTCCAGGGTCAATATTTGAATATGTCCCAAGTATATATTTCTCTGATCATCTGGTTTATGCCAAGGGAAGATTTTTGAGCAGAGCTTTTTCCATATGTCAGTCCAGGACGGATGCCAGGCTGAAAATTGGTTCTTGAAGAGATTAAATACAGAAATTGAGACAGAGCACTTAAAAACTACCATACCTGGGCCTGGACCTGTGACTCTGCAGTTGAGTGCTTTCCTCTCATGCCAGAGGACCTGGGGTTCAAATCCCAGCACCACATCCACAACTAAGTGACTAAATGTTGGAGAAACAAAGGCCAGATGAAACAATAAATAAAATTGATTCATTCCCTCTCTCTCTCTCTCTCTCTCTCTCTCCCCCTCTCCCTCTCTCTCTCTCCCCCTCCCTCCCTCCCTCCCTTTCTCTTTAAGAAAACACTGCACTGACATTTTCATTATATTTTACAAACTACTACTCAATAATGAATTTAAAATTTAAAACAAGAAAAAGCACAGCAGATGAATGGATAAAGAAATTGTGGCATATATACACAATTGAGTACTACTCAATCATAAGGAAAAATGACATTATACCATTTGCTGGCAAATGGATGGAACTGGAAGAACTGGAGGATATCCTGCTAAGAGAAATTGTCCAGAAAAAACAAAGGTTGAATGTTCTCTTTGATATGTGGAAGCTAATCCAAAATAAGGAAGAGAACAGAAGAATAGACAAAGGGGAGGGAAATAGAAGAAGGAATGAGATAGGGAACATTCATGGAAAGAATCAGACTTAACTTCCTTATGTCCATATATGAACATGCCATAGTGAATCTCATCAATACACATATCAACAAGTCACTAAATCAAAAAAATCTATTATTAAATAACAAAGATCAGTAGAGTAGAAGGAAGAGAATGGGGGTGGGGGTGGAGGTGGGAGGGGAAATACTAGGGAGTGAATTAGAATAACATATTACATTCTTTTATAAAATTGTCAACATTTATCCTTTTGTCAACTATATCTTTTAAAAAATGGAGTTGGAGGAAAGGAGGGGAAGGGGAAATACAGGAAATTGAATTAAAACAAGGTATACTCCAATCTTTTACAATTATGCCAGTATACATTTTATTGTCATGTATATTGAAAAAATAGGGGATGGCGGAATGAGGAGGAGGGGGAAAAACTGGAAACTAAATTACAGCATGTTAAACTCCATGCTGTTATAATTAAGTGATTGTACAATCTTATGTTATATACACCTAAAAGAGAACCAGCTAAATTTTTTTTTTTTAAAGTACAACATTTTCTTCCACAGGTGTGTAGTAATAGATGAACTGCATATCCTTCCGGAAACATCTGTAATTAACTCTTTTACCGATGGGGTTTTGAAAGGCCTTAAGGAGCAGGGTCCAAAACACATTCCTTAAAATTACCTGGAGTGTTGTTCTATTCTGATGCCCATAGAATTTTAGTAATGAAGGGCTGGAGCAGTGGCTCAGCAGTTTCTGTGCTTGCCTGGCATGTGTTAGGACCTGGGTTCGAACCCCAGCACCATATACACAACTAAGTGTCAGGGAAGCAAAGGTCAAATGAAACAATAAATAAAATTGATTTTCTCTTTCTCTTTCTCACTCAAGTGGTTAAGAGCCACTTGGACTCTCCCTGTAGGATTTAATCTATATTCAGAGGGCTACCGTACCTCCACTTAGAGTTGAGACAAAAGAGCACCTGAACATACGCAATGATCCCTACCCCAAAATAATTTCACTTTTGTTCCATGTTAATTTTAGCCTGGATATTTTTTACATCAGATGCAACCAAACACCTATATCAGCTATTAAAAATAAATTTCCGTATTTAAGGTACATCTAACTTTGAGTAATGGAACTTCTGATGTAATATGTAGACTAAACGAGCTATAAACTTTAACCTAGGTAAATTAGGTGGTAGGCTTAAGCTATAAATGGTAAAACTTAGGAAATTAGAAGTTGTGAGTTTTCTAACTTAGTAAAACTTTGTCTTTAGAATAAGTATTAAGTAGACTTTTTCACATTAATAAAGTATCAGGATAATTCTGAACAATAAGATAATGATAACTAGCATTTATTGACTTAACTGTGTTTAACCACTTGCTAGTTATTTGTATACATTAACTTCTATGGTCCTCAAATAACTAACCTTATGATGTGATTCTGTTATTTCCCCTCCCCCCCCGCCACCTTTTTTTTTTTCTAGTAGTGATACAGGGGATTGTAACCAGGGAGGGCCTCACACATGCTGTTGTTTCTGTTTTTGCTGATGAACAAATGGAAGCCTGGAGAGCTTAATTAATTTGTGAGGGGTCACTCAGCTAATATATTGGCAAAGCCATTGCCTACCCACTGTTCTTGATCTCCCTTATTATAGTGATAAAACAGTCTATATTGTGTATACTCATCTTCCTAAGATCTCTAGTATGAAAATACTCAGCCCATCTAAAACTGATATCAAATCATTTAAAACAGAGATACACCAGAACATATTCCTTCTTTTTCCCCCCATTAGAAACTTTTATCTGATAGCATTTTGAGTATTGAATCCTATTCCAGGAATATCTTTGAAAAGATTATGGAATATGCAGAGGAGGTCAGGTGGGCTATCAAGCAGGTAAGGGTTTTGAAAACCACGTCCTATGGGGAATATTTGAAGAACTTGGGTATATTTAGTCTACACAGGAAAAGCTGAGACAGGATACACATGGCAACTCTATCAATTGGAAGATCTGGCTTATAAAAGAAATTAGACTTGTTTTGTGTGACCTCAGAAGGGCAAACTAGGTCAGGGAAATATGCATTATAGCAAGCCAGCTTTGGCTCAGTCCTCATCCTCTCTCTTTCTCCATGGATTTGGTCTTTAAAAGAATCAAGAACCAGGCTGCAGCAGTAGCTCAGCAGTTGGAGCGCTTGCCTGGCATGCACAAGGACCTGGGTTCCATCCCTAGCAACATGTACACAACTAAGTGTTGGAGAAAAAAAGGCCAGATGAAAAAAATAAAATTGATTCTCTCTCTCACTCTCCTCTCTCTCTGTCTTTAAAAAAATAGTCATTAAGCAAATACTGAGTTTGGCAATATAATTTCATAACCCCCTTCTAATAATCTAGTGAGAATATGTCTAAATTTGCACACCAAAACACTGAGGTTTGCTTGGAAAAGTTAAAATAGTATGTGTCTGAACCAGAATTTGAACCCATATCATGGTCCTCTGCAGAACCAAATCTAGGCTGTCTTCCATAGGAGCTTATTGAAAAGGAGTTTTACTAGAAGAATTCTTATATCCTTTCCAGTTCTAATATCTGATTCCTCAAATACACATATTTCTGAGAAGACATAACCCACTAGTTTTAACTTTGCAGCGTTAAACTTAACATTGTTAGCAGAACTTACCTTGACTTTCTTGACTGCTTTCATTTTAACTCTTAAAAAGAAGGAGAGAAGGAGCTTTGTTGTCATACAGAGGAGACAAATCAGCACTATAACATTTCATAATTCTACAATTAGACATCATTTATCTTAAAAATGTTCAATGGGTACTTTTGTGACCTGCACTGTAATAGAATGAAGGATGAATAGCAAACAGGACCCACAGGTTCCCAACCTATTGGAACTGATAGTCAGTAACCTATAAATTACAAATTAATGAACTATTACTATAAATCAGAACTAAAAGGAACAGTTGGGTTAGTATGAAGATATTTCATTTAGCTTAGTGCTTCTCAAAATTACCAAAGTATCTCTGATGACCAAAGAGAATAAATACCTTGTGCCCCTTGGGGAGCTTCCACAAAGGAGATGTTTCTTTGACATCATGTTATTCACAATGTTGCATTTACCCTTGGAATAATCTCTTTCAATGTACAAATAACGTTTTACCATAACCACTGTCACTAAAATTGAAATTCCAGTATTCTTTGTGTACCCCTCTGGAGGTACATGCATTCCAGCTTAATAAATAAGTAATTATTCAGAAATTTTCCTCCATTAAGAAAGATTGTTTCAAGGAAACCATATGGATATGGGAATTTTTTATCAATCAAGGATAGTCTGTTATTCATAATCTTATAGGAAATTGTACTTCTTTTTGTTTCCTCTAATATTAATTTATTCTGCAGATTGTTGTTCAATAGAGTGAAATACTGAAAATTGCATAGTTTGGTGAGACAGGACATGAAAAAAATTACTTGAAAGAGTAGAATTATTTTTGGTATTTGAGAAATATTTGCAATTATAAATATTGACAGAAATGTTATACATATATGTGCTAAGAATATTCCCTGAGGGGCTGGAGCAGTGGCTCGGTGGTTATGGCACTTGCCCAGCATGCGCAAGTACATGGGTCCAAACCCCAGCATCCATGTACACAACTAAGTATCAGAGCAACAAAAGCCATGTGAAAAACTAAATAAAAATTGATTGTATTTCTCTGTCTCTCTCTCTCTCTCTCACTGTCCTTCCCTCTTTTAAGGAAAAAGAAAAAGAATATTCCCTGATTGTTTAGCAAATATAGTTCCCACAGAGGTTTTTAATAGTCTTGATTTTTATGTCATTGCTTAACCTAAAATGATGATTCTGAATAAAATATACATAGTATTCTTGCTTTTTAAACTTGGTATTCCTTATTTTAGAGAAAATGTGGATACATAAACATTTATATGTAATAATTCACTAATAAATAATATATATACATATAAATAGCATATATATTATATATATTGTTTGTTTGTTTTTGCTTAGGAGAGAAGCCATATGAATGCCCAAACTGCAAGAAACGTTTTTCCCATTCTGGTTCCTATAGCTCACACATAAGCAGTAAAAAATGCATCAGCTTGATGCCTGTGAATGGGCGACCAAGAACAGGACTCAAGACATCTCAGTGTTCGTCACCATCTCTTTCAGCATCACCAGGCAGTCCCACACGACCACAGATACGGCAAAAGATAGAGAATAAACCCCTTCAAGAACAACTTTCTGTAAACCAAATTAAAACTGAACCTGTGGATTATGAGTTCAAACCCATAGTGGTTGCTTCAGGAATCAACTGTTCAACCCCTTTACAAAATGGGGTTTTTAGTGGTGGTGGCCCATTACAGGCAACCAGTTCTCCTCAGGGTGTGGTGCAAGCTGTTGTTCTACCAACAGTTGGTTTGGTATCTCCCATAAGTATCAATTTAAGTGATATTCAGAATGTACTTAAAGTGGCAGTAGATGGTAATGTAATAAGGCAAGTTTTGGAGAATAATCAAGCCACTCTTGCCTCCAAAGAACAAGAAACAATCAGTGCTTCATCCATACAACAAGGTGGCCATTCTGTCATTTCAGCCATCAGTCTTCCTTTGGTTGATCAAGATGGAACAACCAAAATTATCATCAACTACAGTCTTGAGCAGCCTAGCCAACTTCAAGTTGTTCCTCAAAATTTAAAGAAAGAAAATCCAGCCCCCACAAACAATTGCAAAAGTGAAAAGTTGCCAGAAGACCTTACTGTCAAATCTGAGAAAGACAAAAGCTTTGAAGGGGGAGTGAATGATAGCACTTGCCTTCTGTGTGATGATTGTCCAGGAGATCTTAATGCACTTCCAGAATTAAAGCACTATGACCTAAAGCAGCCAGCTCAGCCTCCTCCACTCCCTGCCCCAGAAGCTGAGAAACCCGAGTCCTCTGTCTCATCAGGTACTGGAGATGGCAGTTTGTCTCCTAGTCAGCCACCTTTGAAGAACCTCTTATCTCTCCTAAAAGCCTACTATGCTTTGAATGCACAACCAAGTGCAGAAGAGCTCTCAAAAATTGCTGATTCTGTAAACCTCCCACTGGATGTAGTTAAAAAGTGGTTTGAAAAAATGCAAGCTGGACAGATTTCAGTGCAGTCTTCAGAACCATCATCTCCTGAACCAGGCAAAGTAAATATCCCTACAAAGAATGATGATCCGTCTCAAACCACAAATGCAAATGAATCCCAGGACAGCACAAGTCTACACAGTCCTGTGAAGATGACTAATTCTCCAGTTTTACCAGTGGGATCAACCATCAATGGTTCCAGAAGTAATACACCATCCCCATCACCTCTAAACCTTTCCTCAGCCAGAAATACACAGGGTTACTCATACTCAGCAGAAGGTGCACAAGAAGAGCCACAAGTAGAGCCTCTTGATCTTTCACTACCAAAGCAGCAGGGAGAATTATTAGAAAGGTCAACTATCACTAGTGTTTACCAGAACAGTGTTTATTCTGTCCAAGAAGAACCCTTGAACTTGTCTTGTGCAAAAAAGGAGCCACAAAAGGACAGTTGTGTTACAGACTCAGAACCAGTTGTAAATGTTATCCCACCAAGTGCCAACAACCCCATAAATATTGCTATACCTACAGTCACTGCCCAATTACCCACAATTGTGGCCATTGCTGACCAGAACAGTGTTCCATGCTTACGAGCACTAGCTGCCAATAAGCAAACTATTCTGATTCCCCAGGTGGCTTATACATACTCAGCTACAGTCAGCCCTGCAGTCCAGGAACCAGCCCTGAAAGTGGTCCAGCCAAGTGGAAATCAGGTAAAACATAAATAAATAAATACATGCATACATACATACTCCCTTCCTGAACCTAGTTAGTAAAATACTAGTTTGACTCATTTCAGTTAACTTTTTCTAATTAAACAAAATCTGTCACCGTAAAGTCAGTTAGGTTCCAGAATTTCAAGTCTAAAAGGAAATGAAGCTAAGACATGTTTGCACTATGTCTTCAGTATCCACTAAAGTTTGAACTGTTACTCTACTGTGAAAAATTGGGGCTGACTCAGTGGTTACAGTGTTTGCCTGGCATGCACGAGGATACAGGTTCAAACCCCAGCACCACATATACAACGAAATGTTGGAGCAACTAAAATCACATGCAAAACTAAATAAAATTGCTTTTCTCTCTCTCTCTCACCCACTGTCCCTTTCTCTCTCTCTAAAAAACTGACTTAAATATCACAACTAGAGACCTCTTTGAAGTTAGAAACAAAGAGAAAAGAAAAATTAGAATACTCATCCCTCATCAACTGGATTTGGTTTTATATTTAAATTATCAAAATTAGTATTAGTTTCTGCCTTGATTGTGATACTTAATAATTGAAAATATGTTCACATTCTTAAGTTCATATCAAGCAGACTTAACTATTACTTTTTATGTACTAACAACCGTTTATAAAAGGCTTTGAGTAAATAAGCAAGTATATACAGAACTCATCTAAATGAGTTTACTAGTCGTTTTATGAGCTGTGAATAAATAATATTTTCAGAATTAATATGACTGTGAATAAATAAGACTGAATATGAATTTACCTCTTTAATTTTCCTGAGGAGTCCATGGTAGCTTTGAATAGTGCTCTATTATGTCTCATCATGCAGGATTTTTCAGTGTAGCTAACCTTGATGTCTTTTTCTTTGCAATTTTTGTCTTATTGAATCAAATGGATGCAAGAGATGAAAATTTGATCTTTAATGCAGGTACTTGCCATGAGTAAGGTACCAACCGTAATAATTTCAGTATCCTGCTCAAATGTGTATTTGCTGTTTTTGTTGTCCCTTAGATATTGCAACTGACTGGGTTTCCTGAATTTATAACTCTTGAAAAAACCTTCCCATTTGACCAGCAAATTCATTTGAATTTTTAATGTACAGACCACTTTGCACCCTTTTGAATAAGAAGGAACCACTTTTAACATTTCATGTAACCGTATGACAAGGTCAAATAGCAATGAAAGTTAAGTTACCTCAGCAATCATTGGCAACTCACAAATGATCCAGGCAAATGCCTGCACCTCTATTGCCTTACGAAGCTGTAAGTCATGTGTAAAACTTGGTGGATTTAGAGGAAGCAGAATGGAGAACTCTATAAAAGGCACAAATGTCTTAAGCAACTTCATTCTGTGCCAGGCTCCCTGCAGCATTATCCTATCCTCTATGCAACCTCCTGCCCAAAATTATCTACCTGATTTTTTAATCCTACAGGAATTTAGATTTGTTCTGGATAGCAAGTGCTCCTGTTTAAAAATATAAGCCCTCTCCAGTTCTATCTTGCTCCATAAAAAGTGTAAAGCAAACTTCTTTTTTTTCAAGGAGACCACAGAGGCTAGTTCAGAGATCTCTACAAGTTCTAGAGGGTACAGTTTAAAAGCCACTTTTAAAAACTATTGCTTAGTGAAACCCAGAATTTAAAAACAGTAAATGAGGCCATAGATTAGTGATTAGTGAGCAAACTCATAAACTGAAACTTTCTGCAAATTTATCATACTACCATAAAACCAAGGAGATGTTCCTACACATTTTACGTTCTTTCTTTTTTTGTGTCCTTTCTTTTCAGTACCAGTTGAGCATATGTTTTTTGCAGTAGTTTGGCTGTATTATTTCCAGCCTCACTGTGGTTTGTTTCAACCCCCACCTGTGATCTAGCCTCCACCCTTGGGGCCCATCTGCAGTATGTTTGCTGTGGTCAGTTTTTCCAAAGTTTAATTCAAAGTAATTCTTTAAACCCAGGTGTTGTTAATATCTCTTATTTGTCTTTTAATTTAAAATTAAATCTTACTCTTTCCTTCCTTAGGATGAAAGGCAAGACACTAGCTCAGAAGGAGTATCCAATGTGGAGGATCAGAACGACTCTGATTCTACACCACCCAAAAAGAAAATGCGGAAGACAGAAAATGGAATGTATGCCTGTGACTTATGTGATAAGATATTTCAAAAGAGTAGCTCATTATTGAGACATAAATATGAACACACAGGTAGGTTAATGAACAGAAACATAAATGTTCTTTTTTTAAGTGCCTGTGATATGGTATACTGAAAAAGCATGCTAAATTAAA
>PVKS010000396.1:78247-202734 GCA_004027875.1 Aplodontia rufa
AAAAAAAAAAAAAAAAAAAAACTGAAGTTCTTAGAATTTTTTTTCACTTCTCAAATCTTACTACTTTCACCTTTCTTCCCATTTCTCCCTAGTATTTTTTTTTTTTAAAGAGAGAGAGGGACAGTGAGAGAGAGAAAGAGAAAATCAATTTTATTCAGTTTTTCATGTGGCTTTCATTGCTCGAACACTTCAATGCATACATGGTGCTGGTGTTTGAACTCACGACGTCATGCATGCCAGGCAAGCGCCATAAACACTGAGCCACTGCTCCAGCCCCTTCTGCCTAGTATTTAACTTGTATGCCTTTACCTTTATTTTTTGCTTCATCTGTTCCTTTAATGACTTAATTCTTAATCTGGCAGAGCACTTATTTTATCTACATCCATTTAATGCAAATGGATACTAAATTAATACAAATGCAGTAGCCATATTAATGAAAATATGGGACCAATGGGGAAAGCTATAGGGAGACAGGATCTGGTGTCATAGAGGAAAAAGCTATTTCATAAGCACAAACACACACATACTGTCTTGGAAAACCATGGACTCTTTGTTGCTTGAAGATTTGAGATAGATCTTTTCTATTTTAAGAAGAACTTTGGCCTAAGAGATTGTACAGGATGTTACTAAGATCCCTTCCAAATCCGGGATTCTATAATTCCTCTATAAAATATGTAGTTCGTATGCTAGCTCCTAGATTGAAAACAAAGGTTTACAGGCCACATGTGGGCCTCCACCTGTTTCTCTATGACCTACTAAGAATTTTTTAGATCTTTTTTAATGATTAAAAAAGATGAAAAGAAGAATAATATTTATGGCATGTGAAAATAATTGAAAAATCAAATTATAGCATTCCTAAATAAATTTGTATTTGAACACAGCCATGACCATTCATTTGCATATTGTTTATGACCACTTTCCTGTGTCTGCAGTGGCAGAATTGAGTAGTTCAAGCAGAATCCATTTGGCCAGCAAAGCCTAAAATATTTACTGTGTGCCTTTCATAGAAAACATTTGTCAACTCCTAGCCCAGGCAGTTCCTCTTACTCAGTGGAGTGCTGGTAAATTTTAATAAAACTGGCCTTTGAAGAGTGAAGCAAGTCCTTATGTATAGTGATTACAGATTTCTGTGGCCTAAGTATTCCCACCAGGCTGATTTCAAGCTTGAATCAGCTTTAAGTCAACTTACAAAATTACTAATAATTTGCAGTGGACTCTTTCCAGCCAAAAACAGCATTCCACTCTTTCTAAGATTTAGAGAGAATTTTTTTGAAAGGGACAGTGAGAGAGACAGAATCAGAATCAATTTTATTTAGTTTTTCATGTGGCTTTCATTGCTGCAACATTTTGTTGTATACATGGTGCTGGGGTTCAAACCTGCATCCTTGTGCATGCCAGGCAAGCACCACAAGTGCTGAACCACTGCTCCAGCCCCTAGAGAGAAATTTATCATGAGCTTTTAAATCCTCTGACTTCTTTGTCCTCTACCTGCCTTTTTGACTACGGTATCCATATTTGTCTCTCATATTCTTATCAAGGATGCTCATTCACTTGATGAGAAAAGATAAAGAGAACTATTTTCTCATTTTCAGATTTCCTACTTTTCTACTCAAAAGTACACTCAGTGGCATTTGGGTAGTTCTTAGAGTTAAAAACTAATATTACTTAAGAATAGCTCTCTCAAAACAAGCCTCTTGTTACACATTCCTCTAGTTGTTTTCAGTGAGAACTGAGGAAAGTTAAAAAATCTCATTTTGCTTTAGATAAGAGCTAAATATTAATATATAGGAAAATGAAAAATATAGTTGAGAAATATTCTATACCTAAAAATAAATCATTTCTATATTTGTTGGTGGTAACTACTTGATAGCACTGAAGTTGGATCAACCCTGTTTATAATCCAGGGCACCTCAGTTTATCAACTGTGTGAGCTTTGTCATGTATGAAAATCATATGTGAAACAAAATCTCATTAGGGCTGGAGTTGAGACAAGGAAAGAAGGTCTAACAAGTGTCCTTAAGAAGGAAAATAATGGAAAACGAAGTTGAGAAATGCCTCTATCCCTCCTTGCTCCCACTGTGTTCACTGCCAAATATTTAATCACAGCTTCACATGTTTTATGTTCCACTTTGTGGTCATGATGCTTGCATGTTTAGAATTTTAGTCTTAACTGTTTCCTATTAACCTCATCTACATAGTACATAACACTAAATTTTCTTATATAAATGACTGATCAGGTTAACATATTACCATACAGAGAATGTGGGACCTGGAAGTTTTGAAAACATGAAACTACCCTTCCCGCAGCCTAAAGGACTGTATGAATATCACCATTTTATTTCATACCTCTGTTCTGTCTTACAGGTAAAAGACCTCATGAGTGTGGAATCTGTAAAAAGGCATTTAAACACAAACATCATTTGATTGAACACATGCGATTACATTCTGGAGAAAAGCCCTATCAATGTGACAAGTGTGGAAAGCGCTTCTCACACTCGGGATCTTATTCTCAACACATGAATCACCGCTATTCATATTGCAAGAGAGAAGCAGAAGAACGAGACAGCACAGAGCAGGAAGAGGCAGGGCCAGAAGTCCTGAGGAGTGAGCTTGTTGGTGCCAGGGCATCTCCCTCCCAGGTCGACTCAGATGAGAGAGAGAGTTTGACAAGGGAAGAGGATGAAGACAGTGACAAAGAGGAGGAAGAGGAGGAGGAGAAAGAGATGGAAGAATTGCAGGAAGAAAAGGAATGTGGAAAACCACAGGGGGATGAGGAAGAAGAGGAGGAGGAGGAAGAGGTTGAAGAAGAAGAGGTAGAAGAGGCAGAAAATGAGGGAGAAGAAGCAAAAACTGAAGGTCCAGTGAAGGATGACGGAGCTGTGAGCCAAGCAAGCAGTTTAGAACAGAAAGTGAGTGAGAATAGCGAGCAAGTGTCAGAAGAAAAGACAAATGAGGCCTGATCATTTTTCTAGAAGGAAAATAAATTCTAATTGGTAATGAAGTTTGTCCTATATTATCCATGCTTTTCATGGAAACACAGTAACCTGTATACTGTGATTCCTGTTCACTACTGTGTAAAGTAAAATCTAAAAAACAAACAAAAAAATACAAAATATATATTAAAAAATAACACTCACAAAAAAAAAAAAAATCCGGGTGTGCCTGAACCTCAGACCTAGTAATTTTTCATTCAGTTTTCAAAGTTAGGAACAAGTTTGTAACATGAAGCAGATTAGAAAACTTTAATGACTCAGAAAGCAAAGATTTAACAGGTTAAAGGAAACTGATTAATTAGATAAGCATCTGGCATTGTTTCATTTTATCAGTATTATCACTCTTATGTTGGTTTATTCTTATGCTGTACAATTGGGAGAAATTTTATAATTTTTTTATTGGTAAACATATGCTAAATCCGCTTCAGTATTTTATTATGTTTTTTAAAATGTGAGAACTTCTGCACTACAAAATTCCCTTCATAGAGAAGTATGATGCAGTTCCAAACCGTGCTAACTACCTTTTATAAGTTCACTGTAGAAGGTAGTAATTTCTAATATTTAGACGTCATAGTGGAGCATATTATCATTTAAAGTGTATTGTTAGCCTTAAGGAAGCAGCCGATAGAACTGAAGTTTCTTACTCATGTGATTTAAAATGGGGTTCACAAGATTGTTGTTGAGTCTGACTGCAGGGACTAACAGTGTTGATACTGGTAAGGACAGCAGTTGTCAGAATCAGTGTTCGTGATTGTGTTTGAGTACTTGGTAACAAATATGAAGGATATGATATGAAGCTTTGTATCTCCTCTGGCCTTAAGCAAGACCTGTGTGCTGTAAGTGCCATTTCTCAGTATTTTCAAGGCTCTGACCCGCCTTCATTCAGTGTGTGGCCTACAATAACTAGCATTTGTTGATTTGTTGTATCAAAATTCCCAAATAAAACTTAAAACCACTGACTCTGTCAGAGAAACTGAAACACTGGGACATTTCATCTTTTAGCTCCTCAGTATTCATTTTGTGTTAATTGACTTACAGAATTTTCTCTACAGAAACGAAAGGGAAATTTTCTAATCTGCTTTACCCATGTACTTGCATTTCAGACATGGACATGTCATTCTTATTTGGCTCATAACTGTTTCCAAATGTTAGTTATTATGGACCCAGTTTATTAACAACATTAGCTGATTTTTACCTATCAGTATTATTTTATTTCTTTTAGTTTATAGAGCTGTGCAACATTTTTGTACTGTATGTCTTCAAACCTGGCAGTATTAATACCCTTCTTACTGACATATGTACTTTTAGTTTTAGAAAACTTTTATATTTATGTGTCTTATTTTTATATTTCTTTATTTATTACACAGTGTAGTGTATAATACTGTAGTTTGTATTAATACAATAATATATTTTAGTATGAAAATTTGGAAAGTTGATAAGATTTAAAGTAGAGATGCAATTGGTTCTCTTGCATTGAGATTTGATTTAACAGTGTTATGTTAACATTTATACTTGCCTTGGACTGTAGAACAGAATTTAAATGGGAATGTATTAGTTTTACAACTACAATCAAGTCATTTTACCTTTACCCAGTTTTTAATATAAAACTCTTAAATTTTGAAATTCACTGTGTGACTAATAGCATGATGCTCTGCAGTTTTATTAAGAGATTAGCCTAACCATAAATCTCTCATTTCTTTAGCAAGCCAAATTAGGATTACCTTATATAAACAGTGTTGGGAACAATGTTTAACATTTTGTGCCAATTTGTTCCTGTATTCATGTATGTAAGTTACCAACCTGACTCTTCATTTTTAAGTTCCTTGTTACACCATGGTCATTTTCTAGTTTTTTACCAGACTCCCCCATCTCACAATAAAATGCATCAACAAGCCTGACCTGCTGTCATTCTTTTAATCATTGTCAAAAGTTTTTTATGGAATGGGGTTTTCCACTGTCATCCTGTACTTGATTTATCTTGAGCTGAGTTTGGGTAACACTGAATGTTTTAGACACTCAACACTAACGTACGGATTTTCTTGTGACTAAATGTTTTTGGAAAGGTCCGAATTGACAGCTGAAGTTCTTCCGTGCAGAAGTTGTGCCTTCTTACTGAAACCCTTGCTTCCACCCCCACTCCTGATCCCATGGCTTCTTATTCTTGGGTCACTTCAGGGTAGTTGGGTTTAGCTGCCTCTTTGTACTGTACATACGCAGCTCCTTGTACCTTTCTCGCCGTAGCTCCTGCACTCTTATTTATATATTCCTTCCCCACTAGGAACAAGGACCATGTCTCTCATAGTCTCTCTCACATGCCAAGTGCCCAGCAAAGTGCCTAGCACTAGTTTGTATGACAAATATTCGTTCAGTGGAAATATAGCTTGCATGTTTACAGAGCTCAACTATGCTTTCACTATTTGTTTTGCCTCTAATCCCATAATATAAATGTTAAATGTTTCCAGTAATTCAATGATTTTCTTATTCAGGTCTTATTAAATGCTAGGCATAATAGACATAATAAAATTTTCCTTATTTTTCTATTGCCTTACTGTTATGATTTATTGAGAGTTTATCTCTAGGTGTCTTCCTAATGCTTAATTTCATGGTACATGGCCCAGGCATTGAAGACTTGTGGATATGATCACCCCCAGTGGGAGCAGTAGGACTCATCCTATTAGGACCCACTTCCCATGCTAGAGCCCCATATTTCTAGGTGCTCATTATCATCATCTGATTTCCTAAGAATAGCTCTCCAAAATAAGCAAATTCACTATATAGAATTAGGAAATCAGTTAATCCTTACAAGGTATCTACACTGCAATCACTGTGATGAAGTCAGAGGGCAGTACTTGAAACTTATGGTTAAATGGCTAATAAAGGAATGTGGGGATTATCAGAAGTTTTTAAGAAGTAAAATATGTGTAAATTCTTCCCAATATTCCCTCAAATCACATAACAATATTAGTCATGTTATTTATTTGTGCCATGAACAGGTAAAGTTTTGCTACCATTATCAAACTAATTTTTCAGATTGGGGATATAGCTCAGTGGTAGAGTGCTTGCCTAGGATGCATGAGGCATAGAGTTTGATCTCCAGCACAAACTTCAGGTTTCTGAAGCCTTAGAAACACAAAAGTTATGTGGCAGTGAACACTTACATGATACGTAACATAATGAAGATTTGAACACATGCCTGATTCCAAAATCCATACTCTTAATCAGCCTGTATCACATTTCGTGTCAGAACAACTTATACTGTCTACATTTAATGTCAGGCTTAGCCTTAAAGAATATGAATAGAAATATCCATAAGTTCAAAATATATTTCACAGCATGGTAGAAAAGGTTAGGAAGGCTGGGTTAAAAGCAGCTTCAAAAAGAGTACTGTTGAAGAGTACTGTTGATATTGCAATGTAATTTTAGAATAAATTTCACCCATTAAGATCAATGGAAGGATATATTAAGACAATATATTAATTTTGTCTCTGATGACAAACAAGTCCCACAGAAGCTCCTCTGCTCTAGTGAACAAAAATACATTCTGTTCAATAACAGTTAGAATATACATTTGTTTCTAACAACATATGGAACAATTCAAGAAGGGCAACCCTCAAATTTAAAAGGTTTAAAACAAGTATTTCCTCTGACTACAAAAAACTATAAAACAGTTACATTAAATATATTAGGAAAATCTCCTAAATTACTGGAAAATCAACAGCATTTAACTATTCTATTTGGTGTTTTAAAAAAGCTTCTGAAATATGAACTAAATGATAATGTCACATGTCAAAACTTATGTATCCAACGTGGTACATGTAAGAAAATTAATATAGCATTAAATGCTTGTATTAGAAAAGAATGACTTGACCATCTTAAGTTTACATCTTAAGGATCTAGAGAAAAGAGAACAAAATTTCAAACCAGCAAGAGGAAGGAAATATTAAGGAAAAGAAAACTCCATGGTATGATCAATAGAATATATCAAAGAAATCAGAATCTGATTTTTTTAAAAGATGAATAAAACTGGTAAACTTTTAGCCAGATACACCAAGGAAAAACAAGAGAGGAAACATCCTTACAAATCCCTCAGAGTAAAAAGACAATAAGGGAAGAGTAACTTTGTGCCAATAAATTTGACAGTTTAGATGAAAATGGCATTTCTTGAAAGACCTATACTACCAGACTCAAAGAGATAACTTGAATAGTCCAATATCAAAATATTAAATTTCAAGTTAAGAATCTTCCCATAAATTTACAGCCCAAAATGCCTCCCACTAATAAACATTTGAGAAGTATGTTGTACCAATTCTATACAGACTCACCCAGAATATACAGGGAGAAAACATTTCCCACATTGGTCAGTGAAATTGATAAGAAAACCAAGAATGAAAATTCAAGAAACAAAGCTCAACACTAACATCCCTCACGACCACAGATGAAAACATAGATAACAAAATATTAGGATATTAACTTGAACAGTTTTTATCAAAAGGAAAATGCGTCATGATCAGGTGGTATTTATTACAAGATTCACTGATCATTCAAAAATCAATTAGCGTAGCTGTATGTCGTGGTGCACACCTGTAATCCCAATGTCTTGGGAAGTTGAGGCAGGAGGTCTGCAAATTAGAGGTGAGCAAGACCCTGTCTCAAAAAAGTGCTGGGGACATAGCTCAGTGGTAGAACAGTCCTTGGTTCAATCCCCAATACTGGGGGAAAAAAATCTGTGTAATTCACTGTATTTAAAGTGAAATGGAAAGAAAAAAAGTATCTGAATACGTGTAGAATAAGCATCTGAAAATATTTCAACATCAAGTCATAAAAATTACCAGCAATCTAGGAATAGATGATAAAGGGCACCTACAGAAATTTGACTGCTAACATATTCAGAAAGGGGGGTTAATGCTTTCCTCCTAAATTTAAAAACAAAGCAGGAATGCCTGTCCTCACACTTTTACTAAAAACTATGTTGAGGCTTCCATGCAGGCAATATGACAAAAATAAATGAAAGGTGTACAGATTGGGGAGGGAGAGAACTAAAACTGTATTTGCAGACGCCATGTTTATTTGCAGACAGCACAGTTGTCTAGCAGACAAGGAATTCCTGGGGGTGGGGGAAGCAAGTAGAAAAGGTCCATGCAAAAAAAAAAAGTATATATATATATTTGAATGTTCATGGAAACATAATAGCCATAAAAGTGGAAGAATTTGTCCTTCCGCTGATGAATAAACAAATTGTGGTATATACACAAAATAATATTCAGCATTAAAATAATGAAATTCTGCGAACATAGATGAACCTTGAAACAATTCTGCCAAGTGAAAGAAATTAGTTACCAAAGACTATATATTTTGATTCCATTTATGAGAAATGCTCAAAATAGGCAAATCCATATAGAAAAAAAATAGATTCATGGGGGGCTGGGGAGAGTGTGGAGAATAACTGCTAATGGGCATGTTTCTTTTAAGGGTAATGAAAATGTTCTAGATTGCAATAACATTTGAACAACTCTGAATGCACTAATTCATGTAATTATGTATTTTAAATGGGTAATATGTGCAAACTGTGTCAATAGTTATTAAAATATGTGTATATGCATGTTGATTATATTCATAATATTATAAAGGACTCAAAAATCAACACCATTTTTAGAATTAAACAAAAAATTTAAGACACTTTACCAAGTATGGTATATGGATAGAAAATAAAGAAATGAAAAGATGATCAACATTATTAGTCATTAGGGAAAGTCAAAGGAAATCCACAATGTGCTGTAACTACACAGTGAATAGAGTAACTGAGATCTAAAAGACTGTCAGTAATTGCAAATGTTAGCCAGGAGATAAAGCAATTGGAACTTCTGTACATTGCTGATGGGAAATTTCAAATGGTAGAACCACTTCAGAAAATAGTGTGCCAAAGTCTTGAAAAGTCAAACATATACTTAACATAACCTTGAAGTCCTTGAGATTTACCCAAGATAAATAAAAACACGTGTCCACTTGAAGAAATGTACTAAAACATTCATAGCAGTTTTAGTCAGAATAGCCAATGTGGAGATAACCAAACTTTCTGTCTACCTGTGAAGTAATAAATTGCTTCATATCTATGTAATGGAATGCCACTCAGCAATAAACAATGTAAGTGAATATCAAAAGCAGATGGGGGGCTGGAGTGGTGTCTCAGCAGTTCTGGTGCTTGCTTAGCATGCGCGAGGATGTGGGTTCAAACCCCAACACCACATACACAACAAAGTGTTGGGTTAACTAAAGCCATGTGAAAAACTAAATAAATTGATTCTCTCTCTCTTTCTTAAAAAAAAAAAAAAGCAGATGGGATAAGCATAAAATAATGATGTCACTATGCAGGTATAAAAATTTTCTAAAACTAACTGAATTGTTGAGTTTTAAAGTGTAAGGTTTATTACATGTAAATTATGGCTCAATAAAGCCAATTTTAAAAAGAGAATGTATTAAGACTATCAAAAATATGAATTCAATCTGTGAAGCTATAAAAAAAGCACAAGCTCCTTTGCTCAAGCAGAAATTCAAATGTTCTCAGACAAAAATCATCTCATTTTATTAGTTTGAAAGGAAGTAGAGGAATTATCCTAAAATCAATTCATGGAAAAACATTTCAGCTTAAAACTGTCTTCTAAATAGGACATTAATTCCATACAATTAATTGTCTCATTTAGTGAGCATGCATTTCACAATTTACCTTTGAAATTATCATTGCTGAAAGCTAAGCATTTTATGAGTATAACTCATTGGGATTTTATTTTGGCTAAGAAAGGTAATCTAATTACATATGCCTTTATGTGCTTTTAAGGTAAAGTAAAATATAAGTATTCAATGTAATGTTTAAACTATAGAAATGGTTATACTTTATCAAATTAATAGAGATGTATAATTTGTAATTTGGGGGACAGATAATCCTTCTGATGTCAACTTTAACATAACCCTCATTAAAAACAGACTAAAAGCATTGACTTGACGTTCTAAACAAGTAATAGACACTGACTTTATCTTCTATTTGGGTTTTTTTGGCATTGTTTTGGTTCAGTAATTCAATATTTCTGTTACTGGATTAGCTTTGTTTTTCTTTCAGCTTTAGAATACTAGAAAGTGGGAAAGAGGAAAGTGGTATCTTCAGCACAGGCATATTCAAGACTGACTACAAATTAAAATCATTCGGATCTCCAGAAAATGCTGTGCTCTCTGATTGCTGAAACCTAGGCCCTTTTTGGTTCTCTGTCATCTCTAATCTGCAGAATGACCAAAGAGCTAGGTCACTTCTGCAGCCAGTCCAGACTTGACTTACTTGAGGGAAATAACTGTCAAACTTGGGAAAAAGCGTGGAAACTCAACGTGTGGAGCTGTTCTGGTGGAAGAGAAGGGGAAGCAGCCGAAGAAGCCTAATAGATCCTGCGGAGACAGGTTCTAAAAGCCATCTTCTAGAGCAAGCACACCTGGAGAGGATGAGCTCGTGATTGCTGGTATTTTTTTACACCTGCCCCAAACTAACCCAATCTGAGCCCACCTGCCAAGGTCTCAACACCCAGACTACTGAACACAGGTAGGATGTTGCGGTTACAGTGTGGTTCTCAAGTATCCCCCCGAAGCTCATGTGTTGAAGGTGTTGTCCCCAAGGCAGCAGGGTTTAGATGTGGAGCCTTTGGAAGATGATTAGATTTTAAGAACTTGGACTTCATCAGTGGATTAATGGGTTATTGGGAAGTGGTGGAAACTTAGAAAGTGGGGCCTCGTTGGAGAGAGTGGATACTTGAAGGCTATATTTGTCTCCAGACCCTTCCTTACTCCCCCCTCTCCCTCTCTCTCTCTCTCTCTCTCTCTCTCTCTCGTTTCTGCTCCCTGTCCACTGGGTAGCAAGCAGCCTTGCTCCACCACATGCCCTCCATCATTATATTCAGCCTTGCCTCAGGCTCAAAGCTGTGGGCCAATTGACCATGGGCTGAAATCTCTGAAAACATGAGCCAAAATAAATCTTTCCTCCTGTAAGCTGGTTTTCTCAGGTATTTTGTCACAGTGGCAGAAAACTCACACATCTGTCAGTACAGTATTCTCTTGATACTCATCTGAAATGTTTTTGTGTTAGAAGAAGATGACAAGATTTTAGAAATATGGCAATGTTCAGAAAATGCTTTCCTCAAGCATTTTCTATTTTAGGGATGATAGAGTATAACTCGTATTTAATATTTTAACTTGAAGAAGTTATTGTTTCCTAGCTCTTCAAAATGAGAAAAAAAGTGTTCAGTCACTGATACAAAATCATTAGAAAGCATAAAAAATTTCATCTGATGAGCATGAATTTCAGTGAAAATAAATGATAGAGCTTGTGCTAATATAAATTAGTACAGCACTTGGTCAGTAATTGTCTCTTTCATTGACTTTAATGAGGGAGAAAACTCTTGCTTACACCTGCTTCTCATAGATGCACTGAAAGATGATGTGTAATCTATGAGAGTAGGCTGTACCCTTGGAAAAGAAATAGATGTACAGTTGTGAGCCCAAGTGTGTATGTGTGTGTGCATGTGCACACACACACATCTTCTGCTGGGTTTAGATATAGTTTGAGCATCTTCCAGAGCCTTCTGTGTTGAAATTTTCTCCCTGTTGTGAGGTATTAGGAAGCAAAAACTTAATTTGACTATGGTGGTTACAGGTGGGACCACTAGGAGGTTAGTTGGATTAGATAAATTCATTTCGGTTTGGAGCCCCTGTGGTTGAATCCTGGTACCTATATAAGAAGATGGAAAGAGATCACACATGTACACACACACACTCAAAATGCCCTGTCTCTTGCTGTACGATGCCCTGTCCCACCTCTGTCTTTGTCAGCAAGATGTCCATCACCAGATATAGCACCTCCTGAGTCGAGAGCCAAAATAAACTTCTTTTCTTCGTAACTCAGTAAGTCTAGAGTCTCATGTTGCTAGCAACAGAAAATACACGTAGACATTCACATATATTATATACATGTATACCTACACACGGTTCTCTTAACAAGGAATAAGGACATCTAGTAATCCCAGGAGAAAAACTATATCTTATCTTCAATTAAGCTAGGCAAAAAGAAGCTGAAAACCAGTGGAAATATAGACCTCATGGGGCATCAAGGTTAATACTGAAACGCTGTGAGGACCAACTGGGTGTTAGTAGATGTGGCATTCTATGAGTGCACAGAGTGCTGGAATGTTAAGTCTGCAGGTGGTGACTACTCACAACGCTGACTTCTTGAGCCAAGTTCTAAAAATCACTGAGAGCAGTTACACTTTATTTTTACATTTAATGTGCATGTTAAATTCCCATCACTGTGGGAAAAAAAAAGTTACCTGAAAGAAACAACTTATAAGAAGGAAAGATTTATTTTATCTCATGATTTCCGAGGTTTCAATCCATGGACATTTGGCGCTCTGGCTTGTAGGCCTGCGGTGAGGCAGCACATCAGGGTGGGAATTCTTGGCAGAGGAAACCACTCACCCCATGACAGCCAGGGAGCAAAGAGAGCAGGAGAGGCCGGGTGCCAGTGTCCCTTTTGAGGGCACACCTCCAATGATCTAACTTTTTTTCACAAGGCCCCACTTCCTAAAGTTTCCACCATCTCCCAACAGTGCCACAGGTCAGGGACTAAGCCTTCAGTGGACACTGCCAAATTATGACAGTGTATAAAGATTGCTTTACTGTGGGCACACATCATAGTGGGACGATTGACAAGGAAGGTCATTATAGAGTTGTGCCCCCCTTCAATCAGGTGTCACTAATTTCAGAAGAGATCTAGCCCATAAGCAGGAGCCTCCAAAATTCCAAGAATAGGCTTGCTGGTCAGGGATGATCAGAGACTGTCAAAGCCATTATTACTTTGTTGCTTGTGTATGCTTCATTAACTTAGCATTTTAACCATTGAAGAGTACACCTGAGCAGCATCAAGTACATTCACATTGTTGTGCAACCATCACCAGAACTGTTTCACACTCCCGAACAGAAACTCTGAACCTATTAAACAGTAATTCCCCTTTCTCCCCTCTCCCAGCCCCTGATAGCCTCTATTTCATTTGCTCTGTGAATTTTCCTATTCTACTTTATAGAAGTAGAATCAAACGATATTTGTCCTTTTATGTCTGGTTTGGTTTACTTAAAATAATGTTTCCAAATTTCGTACGTATAGTGTGCATAAGAATTTCATTCTATTTCATGGGTGAATAATACTCCACAATATATACCACATCTTGTTTTCCCATTTATCTTCTTTTTTTTTTTTAGAGAGAGAGAGAGAATATCAGTTTTATTTAGTTTTTCATGTGGCTTTCTTTGCTCCAACACTTTGTTGTATATACATGGTGCTGGGATTTGAACTCATACTTGCACATACCAGGCAAGTGCTCTAACCACAGAGCCAGCACTCCAGCCCCTCCCGTCTATCTTGATGGATACTGAGTTGTTTCCATTTTGGCTTTATGAACAATGCTGTTATAAACACTGGTGTGTAAACATCTTTTTGATTCCTTGCTTTCTGTTCTTTTGGGATATATACCTAGAAGTGGAATTGCTCGGTTATATGAAAATTTCATGTGCAATTTTTTGAAGAACTGCCAAACTGTCTTCCTCAGTAGTTGTGCCATTATACATGCCCTCCAGAAGTGCTCAAGAATTCCAGTTTCTCCAAATCCTCACATCTGTTATTTTTTGGTTGTTTTTTCTTTTTTTTTTTTTTTTTTTTGGTTTTTTGATAATAGCCATTTAGATTTATCATGAAGTGATAGCTCTTTGTAATTTTTGCCTGTCCCTGATTACTAGTGATATTAAAGATACTTTCATGTGCTTATAGACCATTTATGTATCTTTGGAGAAATGTCTATGTGTGCCCTTTGCCCATTTTTTAATTGTGCTGTTTGGGTTATCTTCTGTTGTTCAGTTAAAGGAATTTTTATATGTTCAGGATACTAATACTTTATTGGATATATGATTTGTAAATATTTTCTCCAATTTTGTGGGTTCTCTCTTAATTCTTTTGCTAGTTCTTTAATGTACAAAATTTTTTCATTTGTCTTTTGTTTTCTATCCATTTGCTATCATATCCAATAAATCATTGCCAAATCCAATCTCATGAAGCTTTTCTCCTATGTTTTCTTTTAGGGGTTTCATAGTTGTAGCTCTTACACTTAGATCTTTGGTCCATTTTGAGAAAATTTTTGTATATGGTGTAGGGTAAGGGTACAACTTTATTCTTTTACATATAGATATCCATTTTCCCCAGCACATTGGTTGAAAATGCATTGAACATTCTTGACATCCTTATCAAAAATCCACTCACAAAAAAAATATCCACTCACTGCTATGAAAGGGTTTCTGGGCTCTATGTCCATTCTCAAATCCATTCTTTCTCCAAAAATAAGAGAAAGGAGATCTTAAAACATATTGAAGGAAAGAACCTACAGTTGGTGGACTTTCTCTTTTATTAAATGTTGGATCAAGATAAGTTGCAAAATTTTAAAATATTGATAGGACATTGTCTCCTGGACTACTGTTTTGGAGAGTTGGTGATTGTGTGCTGTTGTATTGTGGTGGGTTTTATATTTCTACTCTCCCTGATAAAAGGGAATAAAATAACTGACATTTGTATTATTTATTTATCTATTGAAGAGTAAAAGGAGTATGATTTATTTAAGGAGGGAGAGTTGAGTCTCTGCAATGCAGAGTGGTACCTGGAAGCGGGATACCATCTTAGATCTTTATTAAAAGAGGAAATTTGGCTTAGATTTCAGGACAAAAGAACTAGCAGTTATGAGTTGTTTGTTTGTTTTAATCCCAGCCTAATAGTTCAGCAGAATAGTTAGATAACTCTATTTATATCTTATTTCTTATAGATTCAGGCTCATTATTACTTAAGATAAGTGTAATATATTAATAGTTCTCTCCTTCATTGAGGATACCTTCAGACACACACTTTTTTGTTGAAATTCTTCAGTTGATGATGATATATTATCTCATCTAAACTAACTATATAAACTTCATTAGCTGGTTTGTCCCCTTACTTCTATATTCATTTAATAGTGATATGTATTTTCTGTTTCTAGGTTCAGATAGCCAATAAGTCTACTCAGATGACTAAAAGATTTAACCAGGTCCAAATCAACTTTTAATTTCCCTCCCCTTTCCCCCAACCTGTTTCTCCTCCAGCCATCCCCATCTCAATAAAAACTACTGCAGTTCACCCAGGGATTCAGCCAAACCTTAGAAGCAGGAAGCAGGACAAAGTAGAGAGCCTCTTCATTGTAAAATAACTGCAAGATACTATGATCTCCCAGCCTCCCTTTTGGAGGCGAAAACAGAAGTATTGATTATTCCGGTTGTTACAGTGTCCACTATTTTAGTTACAGATACAGATATTAAGCAAGGTAAAAACTAAAGCTCACCAGAAAGTACAACTGTCATTTAACTTGCTCAGTATTTGTTGAAATTGGTTGAAAGGCTACATGCAAGAAGAGACTTGGGGGTCAGATTTCCAAGTTCACATCCAGCTCCGATCAAGATCCTGGGCAAGTTAGCTAACATCTCAGTGCCTCAGTTTCCTCTCTAGTGCCATAGAGATATTAGTAGCACCTAGTTCAAAGGGGTTTTGTAATGATTGAGTTCCTACACTGAAAGCTCTTAAAGCTCTGAGAACAGTGTTGGGCACATCGTTATTGTGAAATGTTAACTGTTGTCATCTATTATGAGGAAAGGATTGTGAAAAATACAGCACACATACAAAGCATCAATATAGCATAGGAGATGGTCACATGTGCAAAGAAGAACAAAGCAGAGGGGCATAAGGAACCGCTTTCCCCAACTCCCCCATGCTTCTCCATCATCTCCATCTTTCCATTTATACAACCACATCTCTTTGTACACTTCATCCTATCACCAAAAAAAGTATGTGTGTGTGTGTATCTCTAGTTTCTTCCAGTCAAATCTAGGTTTAAATCTGGACATGTTAAGAATCACTTGTCAGAGTCTTTGTAAAATATATCTAATATGTGCCCTCAAGAGAATTAAAGGAGAAAATGTGTGTGTTGTAAGCACGTGCTGCATGTGGTTAATTGTCCTTTCCTGATTAGTTCCCACTTGCTGCCTGATTAGTTTTCCCTGACAACTCTGATTACATCTCCACATTCATGTTTGACCAGTGTCTATGGAGTAGAATACAAACTCCTTAGCATTTATACCTTATTTCCACTAATAATATCAATATTATTACTTTTGTCAGATGCTGAGATAAGTGTACGATAAACTCTTTAATCTTTCTAACACCACTTTGGAGTAGATCTCTGGTATAATAAGAAAATACGTATTATGTCTTCTCACATCTCCTAAAACCCTCGGACATTTCCTGAGTGATAGAAGTGTCTTTTTCATTATTTGTAATGAGCCCTTTTCAACCATGTCTGAGTTTATGCTAACAAGGTGACTTTGGTGGTCCTTTGCTGTTTCAGTGGAGGGGCTGGCCATGCCACGAAGACCATGCATTTGATTAGAGAGTTGGAACTTTAAGCCCCCACCCTTACCCACGCAAGTGGCAAGGGTCTGGAGACTGAGTTTGCTGACCAATGGCCAGTGATGCAATCTACCCTGTCTACGTAATAAACCTTGATAAAAATTCTGAAACAAAGCCTGGGAAAATTCCAAGTTGAGGAACTCACTATTGTGCTGGGAGAGTGGTGTGGTAGCGAGGGCATGAAGCTCTACATCACTTCCCATTTCTTGCTGTGTGCACCTCTTCCATCGGCTGTTCCTAAGTTGCTTCCTTTGTAATAAACTGGTTGTTGTAAGTAAAGTACTTTCTGGATTTGTTTTAGCAAATTATCAAACCTGAGAGGATCATAGGAAATCCCAAATTTATGGTCAGCCAGGAAGAAGTACAGGTAGTCTGAGACTACCTATTTGCAGCTGATGTCTTAAGTAGGAGCAGTTTTGTGGGACCAAGTTCTTAACTTGTGGGGTCTGTGCTCATATGGGTTATTAGTATCAGAATTGAAATGAATTGAATTATAGGCTTCAGAGAATTGGAAAACTGAATGCTGTTGGAAAGACCCAATAGTCCTATAACTATTAGCATTTTAAAGATAGGAAATCCTAAAAAAGAGATATTTTAAGTGACTTGTTCAATTTAAATAGCAGTTGAGATTTTAGTCCAGGTCCAGAATTCCCGTCTGTAACCTTTAACAGCTGCCCCATATCTGAAGTTCCACCATATTGGTGTTCCATGAACTACCCCACCAATTCCTGCCTCAACGTTTCTGTTCAAGCTGCTCCTCTCACTTAGAAGAGTATTCTCTCCCATCTCCATGTTCTAATGCTACCTTAAAGTCAAGCACAAAAATTGACCAGCTCCTTAACCAGCATGACCATTCCCATGCTGCAGCCAAAGAATACAACTCAGGGATGGAACTGACCTTCAGACCCAAGACCTCACTCTGGATTTCATTACTTTGTGGATATTGAGATCATGTTTTCACCAAACTGCTTCCATTGGGACTGGAACAGTGAGGCTGGCTCACTCCGGGGAGGTTCAGGATGATGCTGACATTACTTTGACTCAGGGACTTCCAATATCCTTACAAATCCTCTTTGGGCTGCACACGACTTTGCCCAGCCTTCTGTCCACTTTGTTTCACGCAGAGTTAGGCCTGCGTGGTGGCTTGATGACTCTCCCAGACTGTCTGAGCTTCCTCTGCGTTTTCTCAGATCTGATAACTTCTAATTGAATCCTTGAGTGCTTAGTTCTATTTTGAAGTGTGCTTCTTGAAGGACCCATATGAATACACTCTCCTGGGTTATGGTTTTCCTTCCCTCTTGGGAGCCTTCTGAACACCTCATAAATACTATCTCATAATGGACTTCCATTACAGTATCATTTCCTCTACTAGATTTTAAGCTTCTCTTAAGACCATAAGACCAAGTCAGTTTTTTATCTCCTCCCACATCTTATTGATAGTAAGTTAATATTTGATAGCTAAGAAGATGGGTAAAGATGTGAAAAAAGAGAACACAGTGTAACAGGGAAACATGTCTCAGTGTGCTTTCTGCAATATTAATGGGTATTTTGGGGGGGGATATTCCATGGCCAAATGAGTTTAGGAACTGCTGAGCCAAGCAAACCTTAGCAGGTTTCTTTATTAAGATTTCTTAGGGTATTCAAGGTGCTACTTTTGTTTTACAGCACTCCAGAAAGCAGAGTCACTGTAAGGTGATAGGATTGGAATTCTGAGGAACTCAATTTGGATTAACTTAATTGGGAAGATCAAATAAAGCTTCCAGAGGCACAGTGCATCTGAACTCAGTATAAACTGGACAGATTTCAGTAGACCAAATTTGGAGAAAGAAAACGAAGGACTTTCCAGGCAGCATTTCATAAAATACAGATGAAAGGTACAAAGCACATGCAGGAAAGAATACAAAGACCATTTACTTATAAGGTTTCTAAATGAGCCTCCAGGGTGGTAAGACCTAGAAGGAAGGCCATGAGAAGCGCATCTCAGACTGTGGTATTGCTACTTCATCCTGTGACCATGAGGGTGTCTGTTCTAGGAAATGATGGAGTGAAAGGTAACAGAGGGAATCCCTGGTTTTAATTAGACAAACTGTGTGTACAATGCCAAGAATAATTCCATATGCTGCAAAACCAAATGAAGCAATCTGAAGTTTATATACAGAGCAACTTGTATGTCACATTACTAATCCATAGTCATAATAAGCCTCTGTCATGTTTTATAAGTCTGCAATAAATGTCATGAAAAGAACCTATTTAAACAGTATGAGGACGAACAAATCATTTTGCATCCACTTCTTTGGAGTGGAAATGATAAGTAGCATCCCTTCAATTTCTTGGCTCTGATTTGCAGACTTCCTTCTCTTATACCATTAGGGCAGTTAAAGTTTGTAACCTGTAAGCAAGCCTAAAGTTTATTCACCTCCAGAGACATACAGTGTTTGTAGACATTATCTTTTTATTTATTCGTTCAACATAGTCTTGCATATTGGAGGGAATCGTTGTTGCACATTCATGATGAACACGTAGATGTGGACAAAGCATTATATTTGAACCAAAAAGCCAGTGTGTGCCACGGTGCGGTCACAGTGCCAGTGCAGAGCCGGTACTTTCCCAGCAGATCCAGGTGCAGCAGCAGCAGCATGCACAGCTGCTGAGTCTGTGCTCTCGAGGAAGCCAAATTGCTGAAGACCTGAGAATTTCCCAACCAGCACCTTTTCACCCACGTTTCATGAAGAGCTAATACTATTTTAAAAGTTGACAGTATATCCATTCTCAATATTAAATGATAAGACCAGTGGGTTAGGAGACTGAGGCAGGAGGATTGTGAGTTCAAAGCCAGCCTCAGCAACATTGCGAGACCCTGTCTCCAAATAAATACAAAAAATGGCTGGGAATGTGGCTCAATAGTTAAGCACCCCTGGGTTCAATCCCTGGTATCAACAATAGATAAATAATAGGAAAATCAAACAAATTTTACTCTGGATCTAATGTGTTCCCTTGTATTATGTAATCGCAAGGAATCAATTTAAATTTAAACAATTTTTCATTTTAAACTTCAATATTTTCATTCTATTTCAAATCAGTGTAGGAACTGTTTCAAACTGCTCCCAAGCCAACATCTGTTGTGGCACTTGTAGTTAGTTACACAGGAGTGTCTCCTAAGGGTTTCTTTGGTTATCAAAATGTGCTGTCAGTTGTTCTGCTTAGGATGCAAATAAGATTTATGTCTTTCAATTTGTTTTTCAACTTCGATTCTTTTCACTTTTAGTCTATAACCTAGGACTTTTGTCAACACTTCGCTATCTAAACATCTGACCAACCCCAGTATCAGACTAAATTCAAACAGAAACCCTTGACTATGGGATGTTCTCATTTATTCTTTCTCCTCCCTCAGTCACACTGGCTCCCTGGCCCAGGACCTTTGTTCATGTCAGTCCCTCTATGAAATGCTATCCCTCCCCCTCTTCACCAGATTAACTCCTATCACTTGCTCAAAGGAAACTTCCCAGGAGTAAGTAGTCCGTGCTGCTTTGATCATCTCTCATAATGTTTCCCCTCCTTCTTAGAAGTCAACACAGTGGTAATTTTTGGGTTTATGTGATTATCCAGGAGAAGCCTGATTTCCCCCTGGAACGTAATCTCCCTGAGATAAGAGATCTGGTATGTCTTTATGATCTCATGTATTTGAAATGACACTTAATGCATACACTTCAGACTCTAATATGATTCTCAAGAAATTGTCTGCTTTGGAAAATTCCCAAAGAAAACTGACAGTCCACAAGAACTATCGAATAGTAGGAAAACTTTTGCTGACTATAAAAGAATATCTGATCTACTTTTGCCAGTAAAGTATGTATTTTAAGATGAATGCATCTAACCAAGTAGACAACCCTCTGATGTAGCTGCTAGAGGAAAAAGAAAGATGATGCAAATCAAATAATTGCTGAATTAGGGGAGAGAATCGGTATGATGCAACAGAGATGCTGCATTAGAGTGTGGCCTTGACAAATGTGGAAAATCCAGACAGTATGAATAAACTTTTGGAAAAATATAAAATGCCAAAAAAGGCACAAGAGGAAAGAGAAATATTGAAAAGTCTAATAATTATCAGACCAATTAAACTGAAGTTTCCAGTAAGTATCTTGACACACACCCCCCGCAAAAAAATATTATAGGTGCATTCTACCAAACTTGCAAGGAAAGTGTAATCTTCTTGCATGCTTGATTATAAAACTGAATAATAACAGTATAAAGAAAAGTAGAAGTTCTTTCCTTATTAACCCTAAACAAAATATTATCTAATCAAGAACAGTAGTTATTGGTGATAATGCAGCATCAGGAAAGGTTTATCCTGGAAATTCAAACAGGATTTAGCATCAGAAAAACAGTCATATTAAGTCCTTTACAAATGATTAAAGGGAAAAATAGTATTATTATGATAACATATGCAGAAAGAATAGATAACATTCAACACCTATTGATGATTTTTTATTTTTTTTTAAAAATCTAAAAGCACTAGGAATATCAAGAGCACTTTCTAACTGTGACAAAATCTAAACACACAAAAAGCCTACACAATTAAGTCAGGAAAGTATTATCACACTTGATAGGAAAACCTAAACATTCCTTTAAAGAATGGAAATGATTGTGTAATATAAATCTGTAAGTATTGGCAATTAATACAAGATAAGAAAAGAAATAAGACCTAAAAGAATTCAGATAGGAAACATAAAACTGTCCTTATCTACAGAACTTATAATCTGAATAGAAAGCCCAATGGAGAACTTCTGTCTTCCACTTCATCCTAACAAGAAAAATATCTGAATCAACTGAAAAATTAACAGTTCTTATAAGTCTATAGGAGAAGTGAGGTAACAGGGCAAACCACTGCCCCCCAAATTGGAAAGACAGATCAATATGGAGATCACAACACATCAGACCAGAAACCTCTGTGTGCACAAACTTCAGGGTAGGAAGGACTAAGCTGTACTAGACAAATTGCTGGACACTCAGTGGACAAGTCTGAAAGGTGAAAATCCAGGAAAACCCCATCATAGAGGGTCCCCCCACATGTCTGTGAGTTATACCACCAGGAGTTCCATCAGGTTCCCTTAATAAACATCAGAGAAAAAAAAATCGCTCCTGCTTCCAACAGGAGGAAGAAAAAAGGGATCATTTTGAAATGTGCCAGAGTATTCTGTTCTTACCAAAGTCTGCCATTGGGAGAAAGTAATTAATAGGAGTCTAACCTGCTGGAGTTTGGGTAGAGCCTAAGCAACCAAGCAGAATGATAACACCTAACTCAAGATCAATCTAACCATTGTAAGGAAATGAGAAAAAAATTGAGACACTTGTATGAAGTTCACAGTCCAGAGACACAGACTCAAAGACTGAGTCCCCATCTAAGAACTATAAGATGCTTCCTCTCCTCTCCACCACCATATTACTAATGAACTAGTTACAGCAATTCCCTTTACTCAGTACATCATGTTCATTTATAAAGATAAAATAAGGCGTCGTAAAAAGATAAAGGAAGAGAAAAAACAGTTTGAGAAGATAGGGGAAGTATCAAGGCTAGACATGGTAAAGATGACGTAATTCTCAGACCAGGAATTTAAAACACTATGATTAATATGCTAGCGATTTAATGGATAGAGTAGACAGCATCCGAGAACAGATGGGCCATGCAAGCAGAAAGGAGGAAATGCTAAGAAAGAACCATAAAGAACTCCTAGGGATCAAAAACTGGAACAGATTCGAAGAACATTTGAAGGGCTTATTTGTAGACAGGGTGCAGCTGAGGAAAGAATCTCTGAGACAAGAAAAATGAGCTAAGATAATTCAAAGAGAAGAGATAAAAATACCCATATTTGCAAATTTAGTAATCTACATGGAAAACCCTACGTGGGACCTCCGGTTTCCTGCTCCACATGTAAAGAGCCTGGAAGTCAACAGTCCACCCCAAAAAGAAGCAAAAAGCTTGGGGAGATCTCAACAGTAACAAAACCCAAAACTGAAAAGGAAAGAGACAAAGACAAAAACAGAAACAAAACCACCACAAACCTGGAAGATAATATCCAAAGGCTGCAAAACATCTACAAAAGGTGTGAAGATGTGCATAAGGGAAATATCTGAAAGAGAGGAAAGAAAGAAAGGAACAAAAGAAATATTAGAAACAATAATGACTGAGATTTTCCCCAGATTAATGTTTGGCACCGGACCACTGATCCTGGAAAAGCTCAAAGAACACCAAGTGGGATAAATACCAAAACAAACAAACAAACCCATGGCCAGGCAGATTACTTTTTTTTTTTAATTATAAACAGCTGTTTATTCCCCAGAGGGTTGCACCGTTCCTGGAAGTACCGCAGTAGCAGGGCAATGCATGTGGAATGGACGGAAGAACCTCCTATCCCAACTCCCTGCTCCAAAAATCCATTTAACATATTGTCCTCAGATAGAGGACATATCAGATATTAAGCTGTTAAGAACAGATACTACACTTGATCTTAGCCAAAAGGCCGAGAAGCAATAAGCATATTACTTTTATTTAGTTTATTTCTTTAAAGAGAGAATCAAAGGGGCTGGGGATTTAGCTCAGTGGCAGAACGCTTGCCTAGCATGCACAAGGCCCCAAGTTCAGTCCTCAGCCCTGAAAAAAACAAAAAAGAGAAAGAATCAATTTCTATTTAGTTTTTCATTTGGTTTTCAGTGCTCCAACACTTCATTGTGTATTTGGTGCTGGGGTTCAAACCCACATCCCTGCCCGTATCCCTGCGTCCCTAGAGCAGTGGCTCCAGTCCTGGCATATTACTTTTTTTTTTCTTATTTTTTTAATTGGTGCATTATAATTGTACATAATGATGGGATTTGTTGTCACATATTCATAGATGCACACAATCCAGCAATACAATTTGATCAATATCCTTCCCCCCAGCTAGGCATATTACTTTTAAACCACAGAAAAATAAAGAAGAAATTCTGAAAGACGCTATAGATAAAAAAAAAAAAAAAAACACCTCACCTATTAAGGAACAAATGTACAAATTATATCAAACTTCTCAGAATCCAAGCAAGCAAGAAAGAAGTGGAGTGAAATATTTAAAGTGGAGAGAGAGGAGGGCTGGCGTGGTGGCTGGAGCGGTAGAGTGCTTGCCTGCCATGCACAAAGACCCAGGTTTGAACCCCGAGTACCATGTACGCAACTAAGTGGAGGAAAAAAAAAAAACAAATAAAATTCTTGCTCTTTTTCACTCTCTTTTAAAAAAATTAAAAATAAAGTGTGGGGGGAAGGGGAGAGAGAGAGAGAGTGGATGCTCTAAACCTAGAAGTCTGTACCTGGTAAAATTATGCTTCAGAAGTGAAGGAGATATAAAAACTTTCTTGAACAAACAAAATTGAGGAAATTCATTGCCAACAGACTTGCTTGCCACAGAAACATTAAAAGAATTTCTTCAGAGACAAAAGTAAATTGTAGCTCAGAAATTGCATCTTGGGGATAAACCTGAAACAGCAATGTGGACCATGGAACTGAATAAAAACTATACCAGGAGGGTAAGAGAAATGGCTTCACTGTGACCACTTGGCTTCTGCCCCTCCAGGCTGGTGCAGTGCCACACAGAGAATTCCCCCCCGCCGGGGTCCACAGTTGCTACAGTGGGGAGTGAGAACAAGAAGAGGTAGATATCATTCCCCCTAGCGTTCCAAGATGTTTCCCACGAAGCCCACTCTAGTCTCACCTCAAGGGGAGAAGAGTGGAGAACTGCAGAAACAAAGCCAGGAGCCCAATCACACACGGCAAGCACACAGCCATTGCTCTAGGTGTCTGCCAGCAGGGTGCCCAGTCAGAGGTGCCAGCTAACAGCATATCCCACCTGCAACTCTGAGACGTTTCTCCCTGAGTGCTAAGAGGTTCTACCTGGCTTGAATCCAGGATCAGATGCGGACCCTAGCCCAGGGCCCTGCCTGAGGCACACCACAGCACACTTCGGCAAAAGGAAGGGACTCATTCTGCTGCACCTGGGAGTTTCAGCAATGCTCAGCACCGCCTTAAAACCCAACCCCAGCCCCCACCCACGGCAAATTCTGCCACACCTGCAGGTCTAAATAGCACTTGGTCCAGTTGCAAAGCCGATCTAAAGACCCCATCAAAGGAAGGAACTAACCCCTATGACAAATTTCAGCAAAATATGGGGATTTCTGTCATACTCTGGAGTTTAAGCAGCACCTGCTGTGGTCTTGAAGCCCACCTCAAAGCCCTGCAAACAGCAACCATACGTTTCTAGTGAGCACAGCAGCTGCTGCCATTCAACCTAAGGGGCCATTCTGCAACTCTAACTTTAGAACTCAAACTAGTGGTCCCATGCAGACAATGAACCCACCCTGAGGTTCAGCCTGACCACTGGTGATTGCAGCGTATGTCCAGCGGCTCTGCCTGATTGCACACCTGAACTGAGAGCAAAGGCAGAGGCCCAGCCATCTAGAGAACCCAAAAGTAAACTCTGCCTGCTGAGGGTTGTTACTAGCTGGCCCATCATGAATCACAGGCTAGGGGCTGCAGCAGTGGCTCAGCAGAGGTGCGCTTGCCTGGTGTGCATGAGGACCTGGGTTCAAACCCCAGCACCACATGCACAATTAAGTGACAGAGCAACGAAAACCAAGTTGATTCTGTCTTTCTCTCTTTCACTCTCCCTCTCTCTCTTAAAACACACACACACACACAGGCTAGACTTACTATCCAAGGTCTATCTCTACCAAAGAATACAGTACAAGCTGGAAGAAGTGACTGCCTCCTGAAATGAGCAGACACCTATGCAAGGACAAAAGGATTGTAAAGCCCCAGGAAATCATGACACCATTGGAAGAAACTATAAAATATCCAATAGTGGACCCTAAAGTGATAGAGAATTCATAATATAATACTTCGAAAGAAGTTCAGTGAACTACAAAAATATGTGGACCAGAAAATTTAAAAGAAAAAACAATACATTATCAAAACTAATAATATGACAAGTAGATACAACTAAATTATTCAAATATAAAAATGAGACAAAGAGTACATGATGGAATTTTTTTATTAGATGAATATGGAGTTACAATTGAGGGGGAATCATTGTCAAACAATCAAGAACAAATGTATATTTACATATTTATCCAAGGCTGATGCCATATCATGGATGCCCCCCCTTGGGTTCCCCGTGATTCTGTTTCCCCCAGAAGAACCCCTGTGTTAAATGTGGAGGTCTTGTGGAGGTCAGAGATCTCCTTCTGAGGTGATTCCCCCATATTCCCTCCCTTCAGTCTCCTAGACAGTCTTCCTAATCCCTCCCCCCAACCTTGCCCCCTTCCTTACACCTCCAGATACCTAGGCAATGATCCCCTGTTTGTGTAAAAATTCATACAATTTGAGGTTATTATTAGCTTAGCAATCTAACATACTGTTTCCATATGTATTCTAGCTTCCACAAAATGAGAGAAAACATTCGGCCCTTGAGTCTCTGAATTTGGGGTATTTCACTTAGCATAATTTTTTCCATCTCCATCCATTTGGTTTCAAAAGCCATAATATTGTCTTCTCTAATGGCTGAGTAGTATTCCATTTTATATATGTACCAAAGTTTTTATATCCACTCGTCAAGTGAGGGGCATCTGGGTTGGTTCCTAATCTAGCTATAGTAAATTGAGCTGCTATAAACATTGATGAAGCCACATCGCTATAATATGCTGATTAACTCTTTCGGGAAAATACCCAGGAGTGGGATAGCTGGGTCATAAGGTGGTTCCAGCCCTAATTTTTTGAGGAATCTCCACACTGCTTTCCAGAGTGGCTGAACCAGTTTGCAGTCCCACCAGCAGTGTGACAGTGTTCCTCTTTTCCCACAGCCCCTCCAGCATCTGTCCTTGTTTGTATTCTTCATTTTTGCCACTCTAACAGGAGTGAGGTGGAATCTCATGGAAGTTTTGATTTGCATTTCTCTTATTGCTAATGATGTAGAGCATTTTCTTATACATTTATGGGCTTTCTGGACTTCCTCTCGTGAGAAGTTTCTTTTTAGATCCATAGCCCATTTATTGATTGGATTATTTGTGATTTCGGTGTTTAGCTTTTTTAGTTCTTTGTATATTCTGGATATTAGTCCTCTGTCCAAGGTGTAGCAGGCACAGATTTTCTCCATTCTGTAGGTTCTGTCTTGACATTCTTGACTAATTCTTTAGCTGTGCAGAAGCTTTTTAGTTTAATGGCATCTCATTCATTTGTTCTTGGCTTTAATTCTTGCATATGGGAGTCTTGGTAAGAAAGGCAGTGCAGACATCTATGTCTTGTAGTGTTGATCCTATTTTTTTCTTCAAACAATTGTGTAGTTGCTGGTTTAATTTCCAGGTCTTTGAACCATTTTGACTTGATTCTTGTGCAGGGTGAGAGGTAAGGATCCACTTTCAGTTGTCTGCATGTGGCTGTCCAGTTTGTTCAGCAGCATTTGTTGCACAGACTGTCCTTCTGCACAAGCTTTTGCCCTCTTTATCAAATAGCAGATGGTTAAAGATGTGAGGGTTTGTCTCAGTATCCTATTCTGTTCCATTGCCCTTCGTTTCTGTTTTGATACCAGTACCAAGTTGTTTTTGTTACATAACCCTATAGTATAATTTCAGGTCAGGAATTGTGACACTTAATTAATTAATTAGAAAATTAATAAGAAAACATTTGACTTCAATAATACTTTAGAGCAAGTTGACCTAACAGACATATAAAGAACTCACCATTCAACAACTGCAAAATACACAGTCTTCTTAAATACTCATGGACAGTCTTTAGGATAGATTATATGTTAAGCCACAAGATAAAACTTAGCAAATTTAAAAACATCAAAATCATATTTAGCATTATTTCTGATCACAGTGGTATGAAATTCAAAATCAGTCACAGGAAAAATTTCAGAAAATTCACAAACAAATGGAAATTAAACAAAATGCTCCTGAACAACCAATGGATTGATGAAGAATTAAAGGGGGAATTAAGAAACATCTTGAGACAAATGGAAATACAACATATCAAAAGTTACAGATGTATAAAAACAATTATAGGAGGGAAATTTAAAGCAACGAATGTCTACATCAATGAAGAAAAAAGACCTAAAATTAGCAACTTCGTATTATGCCTCAAAGAAACAGGAAAAGACAAAATGAAACCCAAAATTAGCAGAAGGAGATAATAAAGATTAGAGCAGAAATAAATAGAATGGAGGAAAGAAAAATAGTATGAAATATCAGTGAAACCTAGAGTTGAGGGTTTTTTAAAGACAGAGAAAATTGATGAACTTTTAGCTACAGCAAAAAAAAAAAGAACCCTCAAATAAAATCAGAAAAGAAAAAGGAGACATTACAACTCATGCCACAGAAATACAAAGGATCATGAGAGTCTATTATAAACAATCACAGACCAACAAATTGGGTAACCTTGAATAAATGAGTAAATAACTAGACGTATACAACCCACCAAAATTGAATCAGGAAGAAATATAAAGTCCAAACAGACCAGTAATGAGTAAAGAGATTGAATCAGTAATAGAAAGTCTTCCATCAAAGAAAAGTCCAGGTACTGATGGCTTCACTATTGAATTCTCTCAAACGTTTAAAGAACTAAAACTCATCCTTCACAAATTCTGCCAAAAAAAAAAAAATCAAAGGAGAGAGTACATCCAAACTCATTACCAGGCAAGAATAATCATGATACCAAAGCCAGGCAAGGTCCTTATAAGAAAAAAAATCACAAATTAATATCCCTGATGAATGTAGTTGTAAAAATCCACAACAAAATGCTAGCAAGCTAAATTCAACAACACAAAAAAAGGATCATTTACCATGATCAAGTGGGATTTATCCCTGGGACATAAGAATAGGTCTATGTACCCAAATCAATACATATGATACATCACACTAACAGAATAGAGGACAAAACCATATGATCATCTCATCAGGTGCAGAAAAAAAAAGCATTTGACAAAATTCAACATCTTTTCATGATAAAAACTCTCACCTAATTATGTATAGAAGAAATGAACCTCAACACAATACAGGCTGTACTTAAAAAGCTCAAAGCTAACATTATACTTGGTGAAAAATTGGAAGCTCAACAATTAAACAAAAAAGCAACCTAATTTTAAAAAGGATTCTATGAGCTTAACAGACACCTTACCAAAGAAAATATATAGATGGTAAGTTAGCATATGAAAATATGTTCCATATTAGAGTATATTTTAAAAAATGCAGGGGGCTGGAGTGGTGTCTCAATGGTAGAGTGCTTACTTGGCATGTGCTGGGACCCGGGTTTGATCCCCAGCACCACACATACAACTAAGCAGAGGAAAATCAAAAACCAGATGAAAAAATAAAAATTAACTCTCTTTCTTTCTCCAAAAAAAAAAAGTAAATGAAAATTAAAACAGTGAAATACCACTGCATATCTAGAATGGACAAAATCCGGGACCTCAATGATACTGCAATGCCTTCGTTGCTGGTGGAAATCCAAATTGGTACAGCCACTGTAAAAGACAGGTGAAAAACTTTCATACGCAGCTGAACATACTCTTACCATGTGATTCAGAAGTCACACTCCTTGTTGTGAACTGAAAATTTAGGTCTGCACCAAAACCTACACACAATATAGCAGCTTTATTCATAATTATCAAACCTCAGTAGCAGCCCATGGGCCCTGTGATAGGTGAATGATATCCAAGCTGCCGTGTGTCCAGGCGATGGAATAGTATTCAGTGCTAGGGAGAAAGTAGCTACCAAGCCATGAAAGACATGGAGGGAAGTTGTAAGAGCACATTACTAAGTGAAGTCAATATGAAAGGGCTATGTACGGTATGATTCCAACTATGGTATTCTTGAAAATTCAAAGCCCTGAAGACTGTAGAAAGATCAGTGGTTGCTAGGAATTAAATGGAGAGAGAGAGGTGACTAGGCAGCGCACAGACAATTTGAGGAGGCAGTACAAATAGCTTATATGACAGTCTATAATGGTGGTATATGCATACGTTTGTCTAATCCCATAGGATGTATGCACCAAGAATGAACCCTTTAGTAAAAGCCTAACCTGTACCTAGGAATTTATCTAATACATAATGTAGAAGACAGAGTATAAATGTTTTTCAACTGGTACAAAAAAAGGCTAAATAAATGGTCAGATATGTTATGCTCATAGATGGATAACTTAACATTATGAAGTCAATTATTCCCATAATCTGTAAATTGAATGCAATGCCTCACAAAATTCTAGCTGGATTATTTGAGGGACTTAATGCCTTTATTATAAAATGTCCAGGGAAAAATAAAAGTGCACAAAATAAGAAAGTTAGTTAATTTTGGAAAAGAAAAGAAAAGCAAAACTTGGCAGGGGGGGTGGAATCCATTCTTTTACATAGCAACACAATTCAAAAGCAGGCTTAGCTCTCTGGAAAGCAGTGTGGAGACTCCTCAAAAAATTAGGGTTGGATCCACCATGCCACCCAGCTATCCCTCTTCTGGGTATTTTCCCAGAGGAGTTAGAATCAGCACATCACAGTGACACTGCCTTCTGGTTTCAGCTCTCCTACTGTAAAACAAGCATTATTTTCTCGGGCTGTTTAGTGCCACATTTTTCACATCTCTGTGCTATATTTTGGTGAATTTGCTGTTTAAAATGTTGTTTAACAAGGCAAACACAGAGACTTAAGTGTCGAATGTTTTCTCTGATATGTGAAAGCTAGAGTAAAACCTAAGATAAGATGAAAATTAATCAAGTAGACCCACCAAATTTGAAGTAACACATAAGCTGTGGTGACTATAGCTATGGGGGCAGGGGAGAGAAGAATGGAGGAGAGGGAGAGAAAAGGAAGGTTATCAATAACATAGGGTGCACTTGACTCCCGAGAGAAGCCAAAATATACTCAGGCAGGCATATAAACCTAGAAATTTCAATGATTAAAATATATTTATATTATCATTTATATCTGTAACATGGGATTACAGAGGAGACGTGAGATCAGGGAGTGGGTGAACAGTGGGAGATACTAGACAAGGGTTGGGTTTAAGCTACTGTCATCACGCATGCACGTATGAATGAGAAGTGCCGCATCCCTTTAATATGTAAGACTGTTGAACCAATAAAAAAATGAATAAATAAAATATGTTTGAAATTTTGCTGTTTAAAAGAAGTGAACTGGGGGAAGCTTGGTTGAAAGTGGGGATGAGAGGGGGAGTAGGGAAGGAGAGGAGAGGGTGGGGAAGGAAAAAGGGTGATATTAGCTCTGTGTGGTGGTCTTGCTCTAAGATACCGAATACCTCACATGCACACATTTAAGGCACGAACAGTCAAACACAATTTAGATATATTTAAATAATCGGGGGTGGGGGTGGAATCAGTGGAGGTAAGAGACCAGGGAGGGAGGAAAAGGTGGGGGGAGTTATGGGATATACGGATATCTTGTGTGCATGTATGAATATGTAACAACAAATCCCTTCATTAAGTCAATCTGTAATGCACCGATAAAAAAAGATCCCAGTCAAGCATGTTCCACAAAATATGCGACAGCAGTCCTCAAAACTGTCAAGGTCTGGGGCTGGAGTGTTGGCTCGGCAGTTATGGCACTTGCCTGGCATGTGCCAAGTACACGGGTTCAAACCCCAGCACCCACGTATACAACTAAGTGTCAGAGCAACAAAAGCCATGTGAAAAACTCAATAAAAATTGATTTTCTCTGTCTGTCTCTCTATCTCTATCTCTCACTGTCCTTCTCTCTTTAAAAAAAAAAAATGTCAAGGTTTTCAAAAATCAAGGAAAATCTGAGAAACTATTCCACCCATGAGGAATTCAAGGAGACATGACAACTAAATGTAACATGAAGTCCTGGAAGGGAAAGAGAAAAGTGATATTGTGGGGGGAAACCTTAATAAAGAAGGTATTAGTTAATAATAATGTATTGATATATTTCACTAATCATGACAAACACACCATATTAATGTAGGATGTTAATAATGGGGGAGAGAGATCTATGGGAGGTAAAGGGAAACTCTACGTAGCATCTTCTGTAGATCAAAAAGTGGTTTAAAATAAAATTTTATTTTTAAACATAAAAATAAATTAACTGGCCCTCGAGCAGAGAGCTGAAGGCTGTCTGGAGTTCTATGCGCAGACGCTGTGGTGTGCAGGCACGTGTGTTAGATGAGCTGAGTTCAGGCAGGAGCCATGAGCTGTTGGCTGTCAGCTAACGACAGAGCTGCAGAGAGAGTAATGGGAAGTGCACCAGTCTGTAGGGAAGGCTGCTCCAGAAAGTGCCAAAGTAACATCCAGAGTGCTGGAGGAAGCTACGTCAAAGCCGGAAAAGCAGCTACATTTAGGGGTTCATGGGGTGATGACTGATAAGAAATGCACAGTAGACAAAATCGTTGTGAAGTTGAAAGTCAAAGAAATTTACAGAGGAGACCTTGGGATTTGACATGCTTCTCAAGTGGTGCTGACTGCCCCATGCATTTTAGGTGACACAGCACAAAAATGTCACACTTGCAGGTGAGGCAGGTTCTGCAGATCTGGAGGCTGCAGAAGAATTCTTAAAATACCCATTAAATGCTATACAGGAAAAGGATTATGTGAAGAAGCAAGTTTCTAAAACCAACAAGGCCTGTCTGACCAAGATGTTAGCAAACAAACCTGAAAAACACAAATGGTATTCAAAACCCCCATCTTTCAATAATTTGGAGACGATGAAATTAAATATTTTTAAGAAATATATATTAAATAAGATCATAAACAAAAGCATAACAGGGAACTAGGTCCCGTGTTGACTGGTTGAAGAAAATGTCATAGCCAAAGAAACCTAACTTTGTGTTTCCCCATGGAACAATGTTTTGCTGTTCACTAATTCAGTGTTTGTGGCGACATTTTAGAACAAAACCACCAAGAACGAAGACGAAGGACTGTATGTGCATTCGATGTAGGATGAAGTTGGTATCACAAGATAATGAGAAAGGACAGTCTGCTTAGTGAGCAATGGTGAGAAAACTGATGCACTATATGGAAAAAATAAAATTAGCTTCCTATTTATTAATTTTTGAATATTGATAGCAAGCCACGCACTCGTGCACATGACTGTAACTCGGAAGAAAGAGGCGGGAGGACCACAAGTTTGAGGTCAGCCTGGGCAACAGGTTGGGGGTTTGGTTCAGAGGTAATGGGTTTGCCTAGCGTACTTGAGGCCCTGAGTTCCATTCCTACACTGAAAGGAAAAATAAAAATAAAAACACCAGATAGCAGAAGAATTAAAAATCACTGTATTTGGGGACAGGAAAAAACTATAAGGATAATGGAAGAAAATGTTGGAGAATATATTTATGATCCAAAAGCAGGGGGGGAACAGTTTTAAAGAACATCCTAAAAGAATAAAACAAAAAGTGAAAAATCTGTATATTTGGCAACATAAAATTAAAGATTACTTTATTACAGAAGACATCATAATCAGAGTTAATTTGTCGTAGAGTAGGAGAATTATTTCCGGTATCTAAAATTGATATATCCAGAATGAATATACAAAAAAAAAAAAAATGAAAGAAAGAAAGAAAAGAAAACAGGGGAGAAAAAACCTTGGAACACAATAAGAACAAAAGCAAAACAGAACAAATAAAAACCTCTAGACAAGTTTGGAAAGAATATGAATAAGTGTTTCCCAGATGGAAAATCAAAATTACTAAGAAAAATATGAAGAGACAGCGGAGCTCTGGAATTCCAGCTACTGAGGCAGATGGATCACAAGTTCAAGGCCAACCTTGAACAAGTCCTCACCTCAAAGCAAACAAAATTATGAAGAGATGTAGAAATTCACAATCAAATAAATGAAAATGAAAATAGTAATGAGATATTGCTCAACAGATTAGGGGGAAATGTTAAGGTGATTAAATCAGTGAAAAGAACAGGACCCCTGTGTAGACTGAGGGAAGAGTAAACTGGTCCAGCCCCTGCACTTGTCATTGACCCAGCAGTCCCAGCCCTGAGTATAAAACCCAGAGAAATCCCACAGAGGTCTGATGTGGTGGCCTGTGGGAGGTAGTTCACAGCAGTGTCAGGAAGCTCAGAAACCTGTGTTTATTACTAGAAGAATAAACAAGAAACCACATGGAATGCATACTATTGAATTCTGTGCGGTCTTAGAAATTACAAAATAGATAAGCAAACAGCAATAGGTGGAAGTCTTAAAGACTCAGTACTGACTGGGGGGAAAGGATAAAAATAGAAATGTATATATTTTACAAAGAGGCATATGAAGAGTGGCCCTAAAAATTCTGAAAATATGGATAATATTTATTTTTATATCTTGAACTCCCTGGATTATTTCTTCTGCAGTATACTAAAAACACAGGTAAAATTCAGTGTAAGTCAGAAAAAAATTATCAGAGCTAGTACATTACAGGCACATGACAGGGATTGTTAAAATGCTACATTAATGTTTCCCTTACAATATTATATTGAACTACAAATTACTAATGAGGGGCACAGTGCACGTACCATGCTTTCTAATGGCATATCAATACCCATTTATTATGTAGATTTAAATACCTGTTTCCAGACTTTATCGCCACACCATATATTTATCAGCATATATCAAATATAATAGAGTACTTGTCTGTGAAGAATATAGAATTGTCAGGATTATGAATTAAGAAGGAAATAGCTAAAATAAGACAAAGGCTTTGCATGGGTTGATGAAAAAGGTGTCATGAATTGAACAATGAGATCAACTCAACACTATACTTGAGGTTGAATTCTGGCTTCAGCCAGAATTCTAGGAAGTTTACTTGCCCAAGGCACAGACACCCTGGAACTCTTCTATCTACCTGTTTTTAAAATGATTACTACTATAGACAGTTTTTAAGAGAAAATTGTTTTCTTTCCATCTTAACTAAATAATGGTTAAATGTGTCTTAAAGATCATCATGTCTTGGATAAAACCTAAAACTAAACTATCAGGAAAAAAAGAAAAAGAACATAGCTGAAATTTTTGGTGATCTTGGTAGAGACCAAAATTTCTTAGCTATTATGCTGAAATGGTGATCCAGAAAATAAAAAAAGAATAAACTAGACTCCACTGAAATTAAAAGACATCATAAAGAAAATAAGATAATCCATGAATGAAAGAAAATATTTGAAAATCATTTATCTGGTAGTGGACTTGTGCAGAGAATATAAATATCTTTTTCAAAACTCTCAAAACTCACAAAATAATTCAATATTTATAAATGAACAAGGTATTTGAACACATATATCACCAAGACACCTAGATGGCAAAGTAACCCATTGAAATATGCTCAACATCATTAATCATTAGGAAGATGCAAATTAAAGCCATGAGAACAGACTGAAAATACCATGGAATAATAATTTTTAGAATTATTAGAATTAGGATTATTTAGAATTTTTAGAATTACAAGGGGAGGAAACATGGTAATGTGACAAGGACAGGGAGTGAGTAGTGAGAATCTGAACTCTCCCATGTTACTATAGGGATGCAAATTGTAAGGCCACCTTGGAAAATGGTTTGGCTGTTTTTTGTTTTTTCTTTTTTTTATAAAAGTTAAACTCTTATCATAGTACCTAGTAATCTCATTCCTAGGTATTTGCCCAAAACTCATGTTAATTCAAGAACCTGTATGTAAATGTTTTTAACAGCTCTATTCATGGTTGCCAAAAATTAGAAACAACTCAAAAGTCTTTCAGTGGTAGAAAAGGTAAATTATGGTTCATCTGTACAATGGAATAGTATTTAATAAGGAAAGGGAACTACTCTGGAAAACAGTATGGTGACTCCTCAAAAACTTAGGGATGGAACCACCATATGACCCAGCTATCCCACTCCTGGGTGTTTTCCCATAAAATACAAATCCGGTATACTAACAAACGTACAGTGCCAGAAAATGAACAGTAGTTTCCAGGGACTGGTGATGTAGAAAGGGGTTTGGAATAGTTTTGAGGGTAGGGGTATGGTGATGAAATGCTGAATCTTGATTGGGATGGTGGTTACCCAACTGTATATATTATGTCAAAACTCACAGAGCTGTCCACTAAAAGGGTTCATTTTACTTACATCAATTATAACTTAGAGAGAGAGGGAGAGAGAAAGTAACATGCTTGAAGGGACACCAAATTCTGAGGCACTAAATGGAACATGCAGTCCAATCTCCAGTAAATCAAGAGCTGCCAACCTGCACCCTGCACCTCTGGTTAATGTCCATCTCTGACACTGCTGAATTCTATCCATGGGGAATTCCCAGGGATTACTGTAAATATCTGGCTTCCCTGTCCCTTACCTGCTTTAACCCACTCTCTAAAATGCTCATGGATGTGAGCCCACACACACGTACGCACAGACACACATATTCACACACACTCAGCCCTTTTCTTTTTGCCCTTTCTTTTCTGCTTCTCTGCTGCCTGGGCTTTCTCCAAGGAGTCCCAGACTCCTGACTCACCTCAAAGGGAATGAGCACCTGAAGAGAGATTGCACAGTGTCCAGCCATCTCATGCATCAGTCAGGCTTTTAAGGGGTGCCCCAAAATGCTAAATTACCACCAAGCACAGCGTGATTTCTATAAGGAAAGAGTTAAATTAATAAAAGAAAGACTCAGAGCATACCATAGCCCTAAGCTGAGAGATGTCTGAATGGTTTGGTTTTCTTGGAACAATTTAACTCTTTTTGTGGGTACAGACCCAATCAGAGGAGTAAGCAAGTATAGTAGGAAACCTGGAAGTCATCCTGTCCCCACTCTGTTGTCCCCAAGGAGAGACATGGCAAAGTGGAGTGTCAGCAAGCCTATCAAGCACTAGAGTTGATCAGGGTTCATCCTCTTCTTTCTGCTCCCCCACCCTCTTCCTTCTGGTGTCTAGCACCCAGGAGCTTTCTCTAAATTCACTGTACCAGAAACTCTTTTTGTAAAGTCTCACGCAAACTCTTCCATTTCAAACTGCAAAGTCTCATGATTGTGAATTTGGACTTGATCTTTATTAGGGAAGGAAGCCCTAACCCAGTCTCTCATTTCATGATTGCGAGAGCATGGTTAAGCCAGGTGGAAGCCAGGAGAAAAATTTGTGCATCTGAAATCATTGGATCAGTAGGTGACTTGGCCTTGTTCCAACTGTCTTTCCAGGTACCAGAGACCATCATGCGGCAGATACCCAAGCCACTGATGATGGCCAGGGACTCAGCCCTACTGTCACAACTCATTAGTGTGAGCTGAATCTCTTATTGGTACACTACTTAAAAGGCTCTCCCTGGCTGAATATCCATAGGAAACCATCCCCACCTTCTAGCCTGAGCATCTGGCTAAAAAGAAAATGCCAACTTGTCCTGAGTAGGGACAGTAGCAGCTTGAACCTCTTGGCTCTGAGATAGAGTGGAGGAGCCACTCTCTACCCTGTCCTCTCCACCCTGGCTGTGGTCCAGCACTCTGAAATCAGCAGCAGGACCATCACCATTGTGCTACTGGACAACAACTGAACAGGAAGAGGGCATGAAACTGGCTGGAAGTCACTGCCTGGCTGGAACTGCCTATGGGTTCCCCAAGGCCTTCACATTAAGTACAAAGCCTCAAGCCATGGTTGAGACTCCCTCTGGCTCCCCTGTATGTATGTTCCTCCACAGATTCCTCCAGCCAGTGGGTCATGCCCTAAATGCCCTCATTTTTTGGCTTAAAATGCAACCACGTCTCTACTTCCTCTCTCCCAGCCCAACCAAGGCCTCCTCATCTTTCCATTGTTTTTCTCCCACCATGCTGGGCTCACTAAGCTGCCCCAACCTGTGTCCTTTCAGGGACACACTAACACAGCACACCCTGGTTGCTCCTAATCCCTGCCTCCTTTTCTGGTCTGCCAACTCCCAACAGTGTCAGGAAACAGTGCCACAGACTAGTATCTTTCATCTGTGTCCAAAGATGAAATGGCCTTCCATCCTGAGCAGGTCTTTAAAAATAGGTTGGACTCTCCCCTGGCTGTGGTGACTTATGCTTAGCCTACAGGAGGGCAGGAGCATGGCTGAGATGATCCCTTAAGGTGAAACTAAATACCTATCAAATCTTGGGGAGCAGGTGGTCAGTCATGAAGTGGCTTGGAGAAAAAGTAACCTTCCTTTGATGTTGGGTTTGTAAACACCACATTGGAAGATTCCAAGAAACTTTCTTGTCCTCTTAAAGTCTCCTTTAGCAGCATGGTCCTGGACATTTCATTCCCATATTTGTAAAACATTCAAGGGTGAGGTCAGCATCATACAGACTTTACCTCCTCAGAGCACCTGTGAGTGCCCTGGATATCTGGGCCATCCAACACAGCTGCTGGGACATTTTAAATGAGATCACTGATGAGTCACCAGTCACAGGGGCTTCTCTTGTACTGCAGCAGGCTTTCAGCTCCCTGTGAGTGACTGTGACAAAGGAGGATTTAGGAACATCTCTGTTTGTGCCCACTCTGCCTGGACTCCCACTGTGGGGCATTGAACAAAGCCCTCAGGACTCTCCAGCCAGAATAGCGCTCAGGAGAACAAGCTGCTGCTCCCAATTAGGCCACAGCAACTTCAAGACTTTGTTCCCCCAGTGGACCAAGGTTGGACCCAAGTGTCATTTGGTCCATGAAACCTGAGTGGCACCAGAAGCTGAGATTATTTCAGAGAGAGAGGATGAAGAAATACTTGGGTCTGAAGCCTCAAAAAAGGCATGGAACAGAGCCAGCCATGGTCTTCAAAAAGTCACTTAAGTTTTCCAGATCTTGATGCTCTTGTCTGTGGTCTCAATGGGCTGGATGACAATCTTTATGAGAACAATGTGACAGGAATATAATCTACTTTCTGGGGTCCCTTTCAGTCCAAAAGTGTATGTTTTTGTGAACTTGAAACTCAAAGGAGCCAATGGCTTGGTGACTTGGCAGAGAGGAATTGGGTGAAGCTGGGACTGGGATGGCATGTGGCGAGGACAAATTGTCTTGCCAATGACACAAGGTCATCACAGTGACAAGGGGCTGATGTGATCACATGGGCTGCACACTCTAGAGAAATGTGAGCACATCACAAATGTGACCTGCGTGGTCCACAGAACCTAAGACACCTCTTTGGAAAGCTGGGCCCTGTCGAGCCTCACATCTGAATCCATGACAACTGGTCTTTTAAGTACAGCCAAGAGCAGCAAGCCCAGAAAACAACACACTGTGGCTGCCATAGTCACAGGAATACAAGGTGACAAGGGGCCTGGGGAGAGCAGTTCTGTGCCTGCAGAGCAAAACCACAGATCTCAGCTTTGTTCACCTATTACAGTCACAAAGGGGACTTTCCAAAATCCCCAGCACTGAGGGGAAGCAGCTGGATCTTTATTGCTGTGAAAACAAGAAAGGAGGAGGCCATGGCAAATGTCCAGCTGTGGGGGAGGCCTGAGCTCCCACCATTACTCACCCCCAGTGGACCATTCTTCAGAGGAGCCTGGTTCAGGATAATGTTGGTGGGCCCTATGGGATGCCTCAGCCTCCAAAAGGGTTATTCCTTCAATCAAGACAGAAGTCCAATAACAAGTTGCTTCAGGTGATGAAGAAGGAATCCTGAGAGGGTTCAGGGTCATGGTCAGGGCCAAGCAAGGGAAGGGTGAGAGACCTGGGTGCCTGCCCATGTCCCACACGCCATGAAGGCCAGGGCGCCAAGGCGCCTTCTTTTCTGTTGTTGTTGCGTTTTGTTTTTATGGACGTTTTTCCTTGCAACTCTTTGAAAGTGCTGACTGTCAGGAGTTTTGACCTCTCATCATCAATGTCCAAAGTTTGGTTTCTGTCTCAAACACTTATCTTGAAAAGAACTGTGAGGTCACTCTTTTTTGCTCACTGCTTTTTTTTTTTCCCAGTCCCTAGAGGCTGCCTACTTCCACAGGACAGTGACTAAAAGGAGCAAGTGGCTGCCTGGAGTTTCTCTCTATCTCTCTCTGTCATTTCCCCTCTAGGGCAAACCTAGAAAGATGAATGGCTGCAGCCTGTTTGTGTGCAGAGACTGCCAAGGACCCCAGAGGGCTGGTCCTCCTCTGATCTCTCAGCCTCCCTCACTCAGTTCTTAGATTTATCCAGAAAAAGCTCTTTCCTGCCTGTCTGTGGGATGATTACATAAACGTAACATTTCATCTACATCGGCTCCTGGAGGCCTTGGCATTAGATTGGCTTTAATGCTGCAGGATCAGAATGCAATCCATTTAGGGGACCAGGAACATCTCAAAAATGTCCTTTCTTCCTGTTCCAGATGCACCATGATGACATTTACACAAAATGGAATAAGATAATAACATTTTTTTGAGAACCCTGATTCTCTGGCTCTGTGTCACAGAATGAAATTAGCTCAATTTAATTACAGATAATAAATGGTCCTGCTCATCTCATTGGTGTACAGCAATCTCGAGAGTCCTCAAGGTCCCCTCCTCCAGTTGCCCCCCAGTGTCCATCCATCCTGTGGGCTATCCCCAAAAGGAGGTGAACTTCCTTTGCTGTTCGTTTATCTTGGCAACTGTTGCTACAACCAGAGGATTTAAATCAGCACCGCAAAGAAGAACAGGACAGAAATAAAGAGCCTCAGAGAGCACCCAGGGTTCAGGGCTCTCAGCCCACTGCCTCAAAGCACATGGAGCCTTCTCTGGGAATGGCCATCCTAGCTCCCTGTCAGCTGCTCTAGCCTCAGTTTCCCTGTCCACTGTGGCCAATCCAGGGAAGTCAAGGGACAGATGCACAGTTGATGCTCCAAGTCCTCCAAAAGCCTGCCCCACTGGTTGAGCCAATGGCTGGGGGATCCCTCCTGCTTGAGCTGTGCCACCCATGAGTCCCCTACCAGAAAAGGCATTATTCTCAGATGAAATCACTCCTGGACTGGCCTGTGCCTGTCTGTGAGCTCATAGTCCCTCTGCATTCTCTTGGTGGTATTTATCTAGCATATTTTCAGAGCCAGGCTCTGCAGAGGCACTGGAGATTCAGAAATAATTAAGATACAGTCACCGCCCTTCAGGGAGCTCACAGTCTGATCATCCGAAAGGCAGAACAGCTGCTGCGCTTGCCCTGGAACATTTCAGGGCTATCCTAGAGGGGTTTGTTTCCCTCCTTTTCCAAATTCAGAAATATCCTTAGATGCAACAGTTTCCTTACTTGTGGAGCAAATGTCTAAGAAAGCTTTTGGCCTCTATGTTCATCCCGGGGGCATAAAGACAGGACCTCCACAAATATGAGAAAAACAACAGCTATCTACTTACAATCGCCTGAGTAATGAAGGGGAAGTTGGTAGCAGTAAGGTGTCCCCACACAGGGAAGGCCACTTGCTAATTAAAAGGTGAGACCCTGGGGCTATTTTGGGGGAACCATTCCAGTTCCGTCTCTGCAGGGTGAGCTGGGCTGCTCCTCACCGCAGGCTGAGGACAGCTGAGAACTTCATAGTAAACACAGCCAGAGTTGACGAGCCCCAACAGTGAGGATGGCAGTTTCTTGAGTTGGAAATATTCAGAGTTAATAAGTGTGAATTGTGTGACAATGAAAGCAGCTATTCAATAAAAGACACTAGATGCACAGAGCCCTGGAGATAGCGGAAAGAGGAAGATGGTCAGCTTACTGTCATGTATCCCAGATATAACTGTGGAGGAGTCCATCCTTCCAGGAGATAGAACCTTGGGAGTGGAATCCAGAAAGCACAAGGTGAATTTTTTAAAAAGGTGTGGTTGCCCACGGCCACTTGAGTTCTTCGACATCACCCATCTCACCCCCAGGCAGAACACCCCAACATCAGAAAAAGAGGTCCACAAAGAATTAACCAGCTTTCCCCAATGATGTCCCTTTTCCCTGCTGAAAGAGAAAGGACTATGGGTAGTGGTGAGCACCATTTGTGTGAAGGAGAAACAGGGCTCCCTTGGGAGTAGAGGGGGAGCCATGATTTGGGGACCCTGTCAGTTTCCAGCTCCCTGCCGCACTCAGTTATCTACTAGCTGAAGGACTTCAGCTCCGCATTCTCCATCTGAATAGGGCTGAAGGCTGAGAGGATCAGATGAAATCAAATGCCCAGGAAATGCTAGCCTCCTCCCTGCCTTCAACACCAGCAAGGTGGGTCCTCTTTGTCACCAGGACCTACTGTCCTGTCCTGGCTGGCTGGGTGATGCTGCATCCTGCCAGCCAAGAAGACACAGGAGCAAGAGGAGAAGCAGGCAGGAGCAACCCCTGCTTCTCCATCCCCAGCTATGGCCCCTGCTCCTGTCATCCTAATCCCTGGCAGCTCTGCTCCCCTACATACCCACACATATCCAGCCTGTGTGCTTGCCCTGTTGGGTTCACGAGGCTGAAAAATGGAAGAAACAAAGGACAACTAAAGCCGAAAAGCACAGAGATGGCAGCCAGGTGCAGGACTGGGAGTGAAGCAGGAAACAGAGATCCCAGTCCTCACGCTATGCCACAGGGCTCCCTGCAGTTCTGTGAGCCTTGGGTTCTGGACGATGGGGAGTTGGGCATTTAGGCATCAGTGGAAAGAAATAGGCCAAGCCCAGAAGGGAGCTGTAGCCCTGGGCTTCCATCTGCCTGCAGGACTGGGACTCCTGCTTCCGACTGCCTCCACCCCACCTCTGCAAGACCCCTCCTCCCCATCCTGCCCCTGCACTGGGCACTGAGGTGTTCATGTCCCTCCTTCTCCTCACCCCCTTTACCGTGTTTCCCCCAGGGCAGTTGGCCTTGTGGCAGACACTGTGATTCCATCTTCTTAGCGCAGGGGAGATGCCAGGTCTCTGTTTCCCTGAGAACAGAGAGGATAGATAGAGAGCTTTCCCTACTAAGAAACCAGGAACACTGTGCCTGGAAATCTTGCTGTCTCCTCTACATCTTTACTTCACTTTTCTCCTCTTCCTTCCAGGACCACAGCCACCTTCATTTGTGACCTATGACAATCTTTTCAGAAAGTTGCCCAAGTGTTTTTGAGTGCAGCTTAAATTGTATGTACCTTTAAACTCAGGACCCTGTGGAAAGAAATACCTAGATTGTTTATTGTAACATTTGTAGTGACCAAAAAAGGAAGGGATAACTTATATGAATGTATCAAATTGTTCAATTAGGGAGCCATCGAAGAAAATATTGCACATTCACACTATGAAGTCTATTCTGTGACATGTTATACAGTTGTTAAAGAGAATAGAGTACAGCCACATGCAACTACCTGTAAACAAGATCATGATCTATTACTAAGAAGAAGAAAATGTTGGGGTGGAGCGGTGGCTCAGCAGTCGTGGCACTTGCCTGGCATGGGTGAGGATGCGAGTTCAAACTCCAGCACCACCCACACAAGTGAAACGTCAGATCAATGAAAGCCACATGAAATACTAAATAAAAATGATTAAAATTGATTTCTCTCTTTCTCTCACTGTCCCTCTCTCTTTTAACAAAAGAAGAAAATGTGTACAGAATGATTTCATTCCTCAAAAAATAATGAAAAAAATAATCAGTGAGACAGATTTTCTTGAAAGGCATGAATGAAAACATCTCAAATTGCTAACATTAATTCCCTAGGCAGCCTAAGGTTTTTTGTTGCATACCTTTTTATTGCTTGACATGTTGCAAGCAAGCATTTTGAAGCCAGTACAATAGAAAAATTTGATGAGAAAAGGTGGCAGAATCTGGTTGCAGCCCCTCTCAATAGTAATGTACTCCTCTTATAAAAGATCACTCTGTGTTTAGATGGGTTTGTGGTCATATTTCTCCCTGCTCTGTGACCAAGTGTCTTTACCAACCAATGGGAAGTGAGAGAATGGATGTGAGCCACATCTGGGACAAGATCCATTTGAAGAAGAGGTTGTGCTTCTCCTTCCTGCCTCCTTCCTCCTGTTCTAAGGACATTGATGTGATGATGGTCATGAGAGTTTCAGCTCACCTGTGTCATGAGGCTCAGAACTATGTTCTCAGGACAGTTGAACAGGTGGTCCAGAAAGTCTGGCTTGGGAATGATCGCAGAGCCATCTTATACCCAATGTACCTACATTCAGATGTTTACATTAGAGTGAAAGAAATATTGATCTTGTTTAAGCCATTGCTGTTTGGAGCCTCTGGTCATGCAGCTAAATAAATCCTACCTGACATAAGAAACAGAAAAATTAGACTCCTTCCTAGTCATCAGAAATTCCACTGTGATGCTACACCTAGGGACATATGGGAACACAATTAGGAGCTTGAAATACTGAAGGGAGATCAGGGTGCATTCTGCAGTCAAGAAAGAGAAGCCTGGAGCCTAGATGGCTAAGAGACCCACTAAGAGGCATGTAACTCAGGACACAGGACTTTGACCTTTCTACTATTACATGGCCCTGAGCAATGTCTTCTTGGAAGACAGGGCTGGTGACCTCAAGGATGTGTGGGAAAGGAAAGGCCCTGCTCAGGGAGCAGTTCTGGGCATGAACAGGCCTCTGTGTCTGCACAGGGTGTCTGGATTGTGCAAGGGGCCTGGCTGAGGTCTTCAACCTCTCTGTGGCCTCTCTTTTTTTCTCTGGACCAGAGCTGAACATTTTGCAACCAGTTCAATGCCTTAACCTCTGAGGTAAGACTTTCTGGAAGGAAAGGAACTCCTGGACTTTTTGGCACATTTTGAGTTTTAGCCCCTCTAGTTTGACCCCCAGGCTGTTTCACCCTGTGGTCTCTAAAGTCAGGACATGCTTTCAGGGAGATGTACTGACTTACACACTGGAGGGGAAGCTTTCAGGGAGATGTACTGACTTGCACACTGGAGGGGAAGCTTTCAGGGAGATGTACTGACTTATATACTGGAGGGGAAAGTTGTTTACTCAAGAGTGACAATTTGGGATTCCTCCATTGTCTTTGTAGTTTCTAAAATGAGTGGAAGAAGGGACAGGAAACATTATCAACAATCTGACCAAGAAAGGCCATAATCCAGGACCACTCTTCCGTGCCTTACCTCCTAACTCCAAGTACCAACATTTTCTGATTGACTTGAAATTCGAGTCAAACTTCCAAACTCCCTGGAAAGAACCTGATTGGCTCAATGCCCTTTGGTCTCCCTAGGGTCCTGTGCAACAGGGCTGTTCAAAGGTTTTCCAGGGGATTAAAGTCAAATATTAAATGCCACCATGGCAGGCAGCTCAAGGGAGGTGTGGGTCGTGGTGGCAGCTCCATTCCTTCTCCATTCCTGACGAACAGGGAGGAGTAGAGAGTCGCAAACATGCCCAGGTTCCTTAGCAGCTTGGAGGGCACATGGACAGCAAAATGAAATTCAGGCCCACCAACTCTTTAAGTATGGAGTAAAATTCTTTTTATTTTTATGTAACATTTGATATTTGTGACTCTTTAAATAGGGGCTGTGCTATTTACAATCACACCATGCCTTTCTCTTAAAACAATGAAGACGATGATAATGTTCAGTCCATTCTCTTTTGAACATCAGCAATTAACATGTTAATTTAAACATATGCTTATCTAATCATAAAAGCAAGTCTAACAAGGACAATGGGATTTTCTTTAAATTGCTTGAAAGTATTAAGAAATAACTCATTTTGAAATTTTTGTATTTGCTTTTATCATTGAGACTAACCTCTTTTCTTCTCCTACTTCTCCTCTCCCAGTTAATCCAGGTACCTGGGATTTGGATTGTACTTCACAGCATCGTCTCTAGAGACTGCACTAGAAAACCAGATCCCCAGTGTGTTTGCAGGTGTAAAAGGAAGATCAACTCTACACTTTCTTAATGTCCCATTTTGCAGGCAACTGCTATTGTGGACTCCGCCCATCAAAGCAGTTTGCTTTTAAGTGTTCACACACTGGAGTTTTAAATAGGTCAGCTCATGATGAGAAAGCAAACACCATGCAAATATGTCCTTTTGTAACCCAGCTGCCCAAGGCTCTGCACTCCAAGATCAAGACTGCATAGTACAACCAAACTTCCTTAGGGACATTCCATTTTCAGCTACTGTTTATTAGCAGGACCCAGGCTGTGTTATTTTCTGTTTTATAATTTAATGACTTCAAAACCATATATGTATTACCTCACAGTTTCTGTGGGTCCGGAATCTGAATTCTTGGTTCACTTTCTTAAAATGTTGTGACCATGTCAGCTGAAGGCTTGACAGGAGAAGAATCTGCTTCAGCTTGATGGCAAAAGTCTGTGACTGCATAATTGATGGCCTCAGCTATGTCCTTGCTTTTGGATGGAGTCCACCTTTGTGTCCTAGAGAGACTTGCAGTCCCTTGATATGTGAATTTCTCCAACATGGCTGTATCTTTCATTAAGCTAATGAGAAGGGTCTCCAGCACTAGTCAGCTAAGGGAGAGCTTTATATAATGTAACCTGATCATGACAGTGACATTCCATCACCTTTGTCATTATCCATTGACAGAAGTAAGTCACAGGTCCCCCTGGACTCAGGGGGAATAGATTACACAGTCATGAGCACCAGGAGGCAGGCATCATTTCTAATGCATAGTTTTTAAAATTTGTTTTTGAGCAATGTCCATAAAAATACTTATATACCATTTTGGGAAAAAATTACGTTAGGACAAAGAGATGCAGATTCCAGTGAGGAAAAGCTATTACTCAGCCAGAGACCCCAGCTAATCATCAGGGTTCCTCCCAGCCTTGCTCAAATTGTACTGTTTTCAGTAAAGGCAAGTGGGCTAGGGTAAATAAAGGCTTTAGCCAGACCGGAGAGACACACACAGACTGTAATTTTGCTGTCCAAGGGAAGAAATAACTTTATCAGCATTGAGAAGTGAATGAGAAGGCTTCCTAAAAGAGATGAGTTAAAGATCGCCCTGGAAGGCTAAATTAGAATAGAGGTCGACAAGGAGTAGAGGGAAAGCAACAGGAGAAGGGGGAATTATCTGGCTGTAAGGGAGGATGGTGCTAGAAGGGTAAATTACAATCAGATTATAATTGGAAACAATTTCGATTTTACTTTGTAGGCCATAGGGAACCATTGAAGCACTATGAATAGGGTCACAACATTATCAAAATCCTGCTTTAAGACAATTAATCTGCTAAAGGTAGAATTATTATTTATTTCCTTCTGAATAAATATGGCCAGGTATAGAATTTTAAGTTGGCAAGTTTAATTTTTCTTCCAACATTTTACAGATAGCTTATAATATTCTGCCCTTCCTGGTTTCTGCTATAAACCAGTTGATAATTTAATAGAAATTATAAAATATGACAAGTTACTTTTCTCTCACTACTTTTATGATTCTTTCACTCTAGTTTTTGATACTTGGACATGTGTCTTTTTTTTTTCTTTAAGAGAGAGAGAGAAAGGTAGAGAGAGAGAAAGAAAGAATCAATTTTATTTATTTGTTTTCATCTGGTCTTTGTTCCTCCAACACTTAGTTGTGTATGTGGTGCTGGGGTTCAAAACTGGGACCTTGCACATGCCAGGCAAGCACAATACTGCTGAGCCACCACTCCAGCCCCATAATGTGTCTTGGTATGAGTCTCTTTGGGTTTATCGTTTTTGGAGTTTGTTGAGCATCTTGGATTTCTAGATTAATGTCTTTCCTTACATATGAGAAGTGCTTAGCCATTATTCTTCCAAATAATTCCTGGATCCTTTCTCTTGTCTTCTCCTCCTGCAACTTTCATAATTCATAAATTGGTCCACCCAGTGGTGTCCCACAAATGTTTTATGTTCCATTTACTTATTTTTTTAAGAGAGAGAGGGACAGTGAAAGAGAGAATCAATTTTATTTAGTTTTTCATGTAGCTTTCGTTGCTCCAACACCTCTTTATGTACATGGTGCTGGGGTAGGAATTTGCATCCTTGTGCATGCGAGGCAAGCACTGTAACTGCGGAGCCACCGCTCCAGCCCCTCCATTTACTTTTCTTCTACTTCTTTCATATTTCTCAGATTCAATGCTTTCGGTTGTTGTAGCTTCCAGTTTGCTGTTCTTTCTTCAGTCGGCTATAATCTGCTATTGCATACTTCTAATGAAGTTTTCCTTTTATTCATTGAATTTTCAATTCCAAATTTGTTTGGTTTCTTTTTATAAGTTCTATCTCTTTATTTATTTTCTTATTTTGTTCATATATCATTTCCTGATTTAATTCAGTTCTTTGTTCATATTTTTCTCTTAGCTCTTTAAGCGTATTTAAGATCGTTGTTATAAAGTCTTTCTCTAGTGGTTCTGAGGTCTAGACTGTTCCTCAGGGACAGATTCTGTCAATTTTTCTTTGAATGAACCATGTTTCTGCTTCTTTGTGTGAAGTGTGATTTGCATGTTGACGGTTGGGCATTTGCTTATCATCATGCAGTGACTCTGGAAATAAAACTTTAGATTTACTAGTTTCCTCTCCCTTTCCTTCCCTTCCTTCCTTCCATCCTTCCTACCTTCCTCCCTTCCTTCCTTCCTCTCTTCAGGTCATTGTTACTGAAGGCTATAGTGACACATTTGTTTTTAAACTTCCAAACAATTTTTGCAAAGACTTTTCAAGTGCCCAAGTTTCTATTCTTTAGCTGTGTTCAGATAATTTTTGTTTTGAAGAGAGAGGAACAGTGAGAGAGAGAGAGAAAGAATCAATTTTGTTTTAGTTTTTCATGTGGCCTTCACTGCTCCAGTGCTTCATTGTGTACGTGGTGCTGGGGTTTGAACTTGCTTACTTGCACATGCCAGGCAAGTGCTGTGACCACTGAGCTACCGCTCCAGCCCCCAGATGATGTTTTAACAGAGATTTCCTAGGATGCCAGGAGGTGAAATAAATGAACAAAAGTACCTAAAAAGAAAGAAACCAAAAATGAGAGAACCTCCATCTTTGCAGTCTTTGCAGGCTGTCTCTGCTAGAAGCACTCCTCTTAAGTAGACTTGCTATGAACCCAGGCATCAGCCCAGCATGAAAGCTTAAGTTCTTCTCAGAATTTTTCAGAACAAGAATATTGCCTGGGAGTGTACACAAGTTTCTAAATTCCCCTGCGTACATGACTACTTTTAAATGTCATAATTACCCAAAGAATCTAACCTCAACTTCTCCTCCAGGACTTAGATGGTCTAATAGACGCCTCCACCCAAAATCTCCTGCCCCAGATGTTTTTCGGATTAGTGCTGCTTTGTACTTTTTACAAGCAGATCCTTCGGGGTTTTCTACCTAAGTTCTGAGTTACGTGGAACAGAGACTAGTGACTTACATCCAATCTTCAGGTATCCACAGACCACTGACAACAGATGTACAAAATAATTTCCAAGAAGGGCTGCTTGGCTTCCTCCGGTTCAAGGGTGTAATTGGATACTGGGCTGCTGCCTGCTCAAGACCCAAACCACCACTATGTTGGGGGTAGGGAGCGGCAAACCAGTAAAAATTCCATACAACTTTCCTTCTGTTTTGAAGACAAATCTTGCTTGATTGGGCATTTGGTTGATTGCTGTAAATGTTTGATTGTTTCCCAGAATTTTCAAAAAGTTGGTTAAGACAACTCCTGAGTTTATTTTTATTTCTGTTTGTTTTGTTTTTTTATGATGTTTCCATGGGAGAAATGAAAGCATGGAGCTTCCTAGTCCACCACTGTGTTGATGTCACTCTGCTACATGACTCTGGACACAGGTGCTGAGGACCTAAGTCAGGAAGAAAAACTCATGCAAATGAAAAAAAAAACAGCAACAAAACTAATTTCATTATTGAATGCAATAAATACTGCCTGGGGTTGCAGGTGTAACTCAGTGATTGAACACTAGCCTAGCATGCAAGAGAACTTGAGTTCCATCTCCACGCACCAACATAAATTAATAAATATTTACCAATCACTTAGTATACGCAAGGCACAGTTGCAGGTACTGGTATCAAAAGTAGCAGGGAAGAGGGGCTGGAGCGATGGTTCAGTAGTTGAAGCGCTTGCCCGGCAGTATGAGGACCTGGATTCGAACCACAGCATCACATGCACAACTAAGGATCGAAGCAACTAGAACCAGCTGAAAAACTAAATAAAATTGATTCTCTCTCTCTCTCTCTCTCTCTCTCTAACTGTCCCCACCTCAAAAACAAAAAGTAGCAGGGAAAAAAGAGATGGTATATTTTTATTCATTTATTAATTCATGTAAGAAACTCACTGTGATTTAACCATATACCAAGCTCTAGTATATAGTTATAAGTAATGCAAGCTCCATCCTTACTACCACAAGGCTTAGCATTTAGGTTAAGGAACAATTAGCTTATCCCAAACCAGTAAATTGTAGAAGTTAGATGTATTTCTACAAGTGGAGAAACAGCACTGTAGTGAGGGGATATAGGCAACTAAGGAGGTGACTGTGATGCCAAGTGATAGGTGAAATAAAGGACTTATTAAAGGACTAAGCATTATGAGAGTCGAGAGGTTTGAATTAAGGTGATATTGTCAGCAGCAGGTGATAACTTGGGAGATATCAAAAAGCCCACGAGAAGCCCAACAATAAACATGCAGGCATAAAAACTCAGAAATTTCAAACTTAATACACATGTATTTGTTTACTTTTACCTATAACGTTGAGGTAATCAGAGGAGTTATGAAAGCAGGGAGTGGACAAACAGGAGAGATCCTGAACTAGGATCGGTCTTAACTTACTTTGCCAATATCCATGTATGCATGATTATATAATAATAATTCCCTCCAATATGTAAGACTATGTCAAATTTTAAAAAGTGAATGGAAGTAAGGGGTGAGGGGAAGGCCAGTGGCAGAGCACTTGCCTGGCATATGTGAGGTACTGGATATGATCTTCAGCACTGCATAAAATAAAGATATTTTGTTCATCTACAAATAAAAAAATTATTAAGGAGTCAAGTTATTGTACAATCATAAATGTGTATAAAGTAACAATATGAAATGCTTTTGATCGTAAACCATAATTACCCCAACATCACCCACACCCCAGGCTCTTGATTCTTCTATATTATGCCCGTATAACAGATAAAAATGTCCATATATATAACTCTATGTATACACATACACACACACACACACACACACACACACACACACACACACATATGATTGTGAATTCTCCTGAATTAAATGATTGCATAAGGGCTGGAGCGGTGGCTCAGCAGTTACAGGGCTTGCCCAGCATGCGCAAGTATATGAGTTCAAACCCTAGCACCCGTGTACACAACTAAGTGTCAGAGCAATGAAAGCCATGTGAAAAACTCAATAAAAATTGATTCTCTCTGTCTCTCTGTCTCTCTCTCTCTCACTGTCCTTCTCTCTTTTAAAAAATAAATAAAGAAAGAAATGATTGCCTAAGTATTATTTGACTTCTCAGGGGAGCAAAGACTATGTTACATTGTTGATTGTCTCCCTAGATCCCTCCCTATCTTCCCTCCCTCTCCCCTGCAGCCGCCGATTTTTCCTTCCTACCTCCCTCCCTACAAGTCTCTGTTCCCCTAGATTATGTGTTGCTATGCCCTTGGTGGGTCAAATACATGCGTTTGACGACCTTTTCACCCAAGCCTGGATTTACCTCCACAAATGAGGGATACTATTTGGCCCTTGACTCTCTGGGTTTGGCTAACTTTGCTCAGCATGATTTCTTCCAGTGCCATCCATTTACCTTCAATAGATGCAATTGTTTCTAACAACTGAGTAAAACTCTGTTGTATATATATACCAGAGCTTTTGGATCCATTCATCCAGTGAGGGGCATCTGGGTAGTACCATAATTTAGCTATTATAAATTGAGCTGCTCTGAACATTGCTTTTGCTGTTTCCCTGTAATATGCTGATTCTAATTCCTCCGGGAAAATATTCAGAAAAGGGATAGCTGGGTCATATGGTGGATCCAACTCTAATTTTTTGAAGAGTCTTCACACTGCTTTCCAGAGCAGCTGTTCCAGTCTGCAATTCCACCAAGAGTGTGCTAGTGTTCCTATCTCCCCACAACCCCTCTGGCATTTGTTACTGTTTGTATTCTTGATCTTTGCCAGTCTGACTGGAGTGAGGTGAAATCTTAATGTAGTTTTGATTTGCATTTCTCTGATTACTAGTGATTTAGAAGACTTTTTCTCATGCATTCATTGGGTTGCTTGATTTCCTCTGTTGAGAAGTTTCCATTTAGCTCTTTGGCCCACTTATTGATTGGATTGCTTGTGTTTTTGATATCCAGTTTTTTTAATTCTTTGTAAATTTCAGATATTAGTCTCCTGTTGGAGGAATTACAGGCCAAGGTTATCTCCCATTCTGTCTCTTTACAATTTGACCAATTGTTTGACTGAGGAAAAGCTTTTTCATTTAATGGCATCCCACTCATTAATTCTTGACCTTAAAGCTTTCACTTTGGGAATCTTACTGAGGCAGTCGTTGCCAACTCCCATATGCTGGAGTGTTGGTCCTAATTTATCTTCTAGCATTTGTATCGTAGCTGGTTTAATTCCTACTTCCTTGATCCATTGTGATTTGATTCTTGTGCAAGGTGAGAGAAGGATCTAATTTCAGCTTCCTACCCGTGGCTATCCAGTTTGTCCAGCACCACTTTTTGAATAGGCTATCTTGCCTCCATTTTACATTTTAGACCTTTTCTCAAAGATCAGATATTTAAAGATTCATGAGTTTGTCTCAGTCTATTCCATTTGTCTTCATTCCTATTTTGATATCAGTAGCAATGTGTTTTTAATACTACAGCTCTATTGTATAATTTTAGATCCGGTACTGTGAAACCACCTGTTTCATCTTTCTTGCTTAGTAATGTTTTGGCTAATATGGGTTTCTTGTTGTTTCAAATGAACTTGAGATTGCTCTTTCTATATGTGTAAGGAGTGACATTGGAATCTGGATGGGGATTGCATTGAATCTGGTTTTGGCAGAATGGCCATTTTAATTATATTATTTCTACCTAACCAAAAACATGGAAAGTCCTTCCTTCTTCTCGGGTCTTCCTCAATTTCTGTCTTCAATGATTGATAATTTTTGTTGTAGAGGTCTTTTACTTCCCTTGTTAGATTGGTTACCAAATATTTTATTCTTTTTGAAGATATTATAAATGGGACCAATTTCATGATTTCTTCTTCTGTGTTGTTATTGTTAGTGTATAGGAAAACTATTGATTTATGGGTGTTGGTCTTGTAGCCTGCTACTTTGCCAAATATGTTTAGAAGCTCAAGCAGTTTTCTTGTAAAGCTTTTTGGATCTTCCATATATAGGATCATGTCATCTGCAAAAAGGGATAGTTTAACTTCCTCTCTTCTTATTCTTATCCCTCTGATTTCCTTCTCTTGTCTGATTTCTCCAGCTAGGGTCTCAAGGGCTATATTGAATAAAAGTGGTGAGAGTGGGCAGCCTTGTCTTGTTCCTGAGTATAATGGAAATGCTTTCACCTTTTCTCCATTTAGTGTTATACTAGCTGAGGGTTTGGCATGTACGGCCTTTACCAAGTTATAAGATCTTTTGATTCCTATTTTCCTTAGAGTTTTGAGCATAGCATTTAAAAAATGTTTTTAAAAAGTGAATGGAAGTAGTCAGGTAACAGGCTGGTAAAGGTGTTGCCAGCAGAAGAACAATATGTGCAATTGGATAGACTGAGGAGATGAGATAGCATGTTCAAGTAATTAAAATAAGACCAACTATGTAAGGTTGTAAGTGGTGAGAGGCAAGCCAGGAATGGCAAGTGGAACCAAATTCATACAGGATCTGTTAAGCCATTTAAGGCAGTTTGAAGTTTTCATCCAAGTCATTGATGAGTTAATAAAGGGAATGACATGAAAAAATGGGGATTTTAGAAAGATTACTTTGGCTGCCATGTAAACAAACTAGTTAGCAGGGAGCTGTTGTAGTAATATAGAAAAACAGAGCGTGGTGAGGTCAGCTTGAATGGTGACTGTGAAAACAGAAATCAGCAAATGGAATAATTAGGAGATTTAACACATATTTTGGAGAGTGATCAGTTTGAACTGAGGACTGAAGAAAAGGAAGGAGACAAAAATAACTCCCAGGTTTCTAACTTGAGCGACTTGTGGATGGAGGTGTTATTTGCTGAAATAATCTTGGAAGTTGTTGGTGCCCTGCCCAGATCACTTTACAGGTCAGTACTCCCATCTGCCAACTACCAGATCATTGCCCTCAGCCATAGAGGAGCCAGAAACTGCCCCACTCAAAGGATCACACCCCCGTCCCACTCCAGAAAACTGTAGCTACTGACCAGCTGAGGCTGAAACAGCTGACTCCTTGGCTTCATGACTGGTCCAGTTCCGTGATGCCCTTGAGCCCCTGAGGGATCAAGCTGTATCTAGACTCCAGCTGAGATGGCTTCCTTGCTTAGGTCCTTCCCTGCTCATCTTGGTTTTCTCTTACTCTCTTTCTCCTAAGAGACTTGTTTAGTAAGTCACAGACACTTCAATCCCTGTCTCAGATTAATTTTAGGATACACACTCTATAACAGTTAGCATCAAGAATATGCTTTGGAGCAAATTCTAAAGTTGAGGTTCTGGTGGACGTTATTCTCCTCCAGAAGCACTCTCACTGACATACTCAGAATGATATTTGAACAAACATCTTGGCACCCTGTGTCCCAGTCAAGCTGACACATAAAGCCAAACAACCATACATACAGCCGTCCCCCTGGTAGATAGTGGATCCTTGATCTGAACTTCAGCGGTGGAATATGGAGATTTTAAGGTAAGGAGAAATGTCTGGCCAGAGAGAGATTTGGGATTCACCAGCATATTTGGGGTAAACTGAAGTCACAGGATTGGATGAGGTAACCTTGGAGAATATGTAGTTTGAAAAGAAAGAAAGGCTTAGAGCAAAACCCTAAGGACTGTCAGCATTCAAGTGGTGGTTTGAACAAAAGACAATAGGGCAAGAAGGAAATCTAGAAGAGAAACTAGAGAAAAGGGTGTTGTAAGGAAGAGGGACTCATCAGTAGGGTTAAGCAGGGCTACTATTATGGTTCGGATATGAGGTGTCCCCCTAAAGCTCCAGTGTTAATGCAGGAGTATTCAGAGGTGCAATGATTGGATTATGAGAGCTATGACCCAATCAGTCTCTCCTAGTTTGTAAATTTAACTAGTAACTGGAGGCAGGTAGGGCATGGCTGGAGGAAGTGGATCAAGGGGCATGCCCTGGATGGGTTCATCTTCCTAGAAGCCTCTTCCTCTTTTTCCCTCTGCTTCCTAGCCCCCATGAGGTGAGCAGCGCTCCTCTGCCACATCCTTCTGCTCTAATGTTCTGCCTCACTCTGGGCCTAGAGCTGTGGAGTTGGACCGCCATAGGTGGCAACTGTGAGCCAAAATGAACTTTTCCTCCTCTAAGCTGTTATTGTGAGATATTTTGGTCACAGGAACACAGAGTTGACTAACACAGCTACAAAGCATCTTTGTCACCCATTGACCTTGGTGAGGGTCATTCCAATGATGGAAGTAGAAGTGAGATTACAGTACCTGAGAAATCAAACTGGAGAGAATTGGTCAAGCTAGGAGGTGTCTACCAGTTTTACTGAATTTTTTTCTGTGAACGGGAGGTGAGAGAAGCCTGGAGCTAAAAGGAGTCACTGGGATGGGTTTGCTAGCTTGTTTTTAAGATGGAGAGACTACAGTATTTTGAGTTAGTGGGGCTTATCTTAGTGCCAGCTAGTCATTCCCTGGAAGGAATCACCAACAAATGGGACAAACGTGGGATTTGAATCTAAGCGGTATTCTGCTACGTACGCTGTACTCAGGCCAATTATTTTGTCTCTCCAGGCCTCATTTGCACGACAGCTTACTTCAAAGAGGATGAGTCAGAAATGCATACAGAGGCCTTCTACCAATAGTCATCATTACTTCCAAATAACCAAGGAGATGTCTGAATTTAAGGCTCTTCCAAGTCTTTCAAGCTGGAGCATCTGGGAAATAGCACTGTGGAAATCCTGGCAGTAAAAGCTTTGGAGAGGGAAGGTTGACAGGGTTGGTTTGTGCAGGCCATTGCTGGGGTTATGGCAGGATGTCAAGAGTGGAAACACTTAGCAGATATGTGGAGACAAGGACCAGATGTAGGAGAGAAGTTGGGGAAGGAGAAGGAGAGCTGGCACTCCTCCACCCAGAGGTGAGCAGGGAGTCAAGGAAGAGGGGGATGTGATTGTTGCATAATCTTTGGCTAAGTCACTTGGGGAATACTTGTAACTGCCACACATTCAGCAATTACTTTGTCAGGTTCTTTACCTACAATATCTTCAAACCTCAAGATTATCTGTGTTTTTACAATGGAGAAAATTGAGACACAGAGAGGTCACCCAGCTAATAAATGATGCAGCCCAGAATCAAACACAGTCGCTCTGGCTCCAAAACCTGCATTCTTTCCACTACCTCATGCTTCTCTGAAGGATGTAGTCTTAGGGGAGAACTATGTTTAGGAGACAAAAGGAAACAGCTCATTGGACAAAATAACGATCAGAAGGTATGATGTTATGGAGGCCCGAGAGAAGGCAAAATTTTAAGATGGTGGAACTGGAAACAGTGCCAGATACTGCAGAGGGAGTAAGGAAAATGAAAACTGAGAAATGGTCAGTAGACCTGGTGAGCAGATGGTAACTTGTAACTGTGGACAGTTAGAAGTGGCTGTGTCAGTTAAAAAACAAGAAAATAAAACAAAAAAAAATTGTTGTGTAGAAGCAACATAATACTCTTCCGTGCTCCCAACATGGTAGGAGTAGAAACACTCCTACTACATGGTCAATCCAACCAGGGTTCAGTGGCCACTTCATGTGGCTAATCAGGGAAGTAAAAGCCAACAAAGCCTGACTAGTCTCATTATCTAAAATTCACAGGCCAGTGAGTGTCATCCCTGGGAGGGGACTAAGGCACTGGCGTCTCAGCCCTCCCAATCCACTTGTGCTTTCATCCTGCCATCTTTCACCTGCTGCTGGCCAGGAAAGGACAAACAAAATTCCTCTGCTGGACCAACCTCAGCCTTAGGTGCCTCCTGCCAAAAAGGCATTTAGCTGCCATAGTGCCTAAAATGTCAGCATTAGCATCAAGTCCTTTGGCTAAGAAGTAGCTTCCCCTCTGATTCCTGTCTTAAAATGTTAAGGTGCCTGGAAAGGTAGCAGATCTTATTTCTAACACTCCACTGTGCCTTAAAGAGTTAAACCCTTGGGGATCCTGAGCAACTGGAGTCCACACCAAGAGATGGCTTAAGGACCAGGGAGGAAAAGTAGAGGGAGGGATGAAAATCTTCACCCACTATGCAATTTTGTCCTGGATTAACCTCAGCCTTTGGCATGGCTTTAGGGAAGGAGTCATAATTCATTTGTAGCTGAGGCTGTAGGTGATCCAGGCACATCCCTTGGCCTTCTTCAGAATTTACCTGTAGACCCCTTTCAAATAACAGTAGGGAAAGTCAGAAGATTGGGAAAGTTAATGCGCTGCAGACACTAATGGGGGACAGCTTTAAGGGGTGTTCTGTGAGGTCTCTTGGAAAGTCCCCAGAGGAGTAAGTAACCCCTTCATGAATGCACCTTTTATTGCTCTCTACTCAGGGTGCTTTCTGAATCACCTCTGAAAAAACTACTTGCACCCAAATTCTTGTTTTACATTTTGTTTCACGGGAACCCATAAAGGATACCATACATACATACATTTCTCTATTATTCGCAGTTCTAGTGGAAAAGAAAATAAAGCCCATTGGCTCCTAAAAATTCCACAGACCATGAATATCAAAACGTGCATCCATACTTTAAATGCCTGCATCCTTTGACCCAGTAATTTAATTTCTAGAAGTTTACCTTAAGGAAAAGAACAGATTGAGTGTGCAAAAATGTATGTAGAAGAAGGATTTTTGGGACTGATGGATAAAAATATATCTTCCCCTGCTTTATGTCTTGGCACTAGTGATCTACGCACAGATTACCTCTTCACCACTCTCCCACCTTAATAAGACACCAAATTATGAAGCAGGTTGCTGAGTGATTAATTTCATACTTGGAAAAAAAGCTGCAATTCACAAAAAATTAGTTTAGTTTTTAAAAAGTCAAGTGTCCAATATGCACATTACATACATCACAATTCTGCTTTAAAAATGAAAGTAGATTACACAACATTCTTAGTAAACACTGATTATTTTTCAAACAGCAAAATGACAAGGATCTGCAACTACAGTTCAGGCATAGCAGCATATTTTAAAATTAAGAAATAGACAAAGTTCTAATGCTGTTCATAGTTTAATTTTCAATTTATTTTTAAAAAATCTCTTCACACCTATATACAAACTAGTAAGGATTTTTTTTTTTTTTACCAGCGTAGAAGTTTGGTAAAATTTGGGTAGCAACTTAACAGATTATGGTATATCTTCTGTTGCTGTAAGAAATTTCTGCAACTTCCCAAGTCTCTGGCAAGTTAAGTGAAAATGCAGATAACAAAACATTTGCATATATCTACTTTTGTAAGTACATCTATATCCATGTGTGTTTGGAGCACGGAAAGGATCACTGCAATGGCTATCTTTGAGTGGAGTGTAGAGGTTGCAATTTTTTAACGAGGAAAAAATGTAAAAAAGAAATCAATGATCTCAGCCACATAGAACTGAACTCCTTAGTTCAAAGCCCTGTCCTCCCAACAGGAGCTATTGGTCTCACCACCTCCGGGAAGTTGGAGCAGACCCAAGGAAGGGGAAGATCCCTTGGTCTAAGCCAATGCTTGGCAGTGGCTGTTCTAAGCAAGTCAGCAAACACATCTGCTCACTGGCAGCAAGGGGAGAGCACGTCATGTCACGTGTACAGCATGTGTGGCCTCATCTGACTCAGAGAAGACAACACAGCCCTGGACCCATGCTTGGGGTCCTTGCTAAGACTCTGACACCCCCGCCCCCACCCCACCCCCCTCCCCTCACCCCGCCTGCCTGGAGCCCCAGCTGGCACTCAGAAGGTCCTTTCCAATTTGCTCCACATTCGGGAGTTCCTATTCCCACGGGAAGAACTTGTTGCCATGACGATGTGAGCCTTCCAACCCTGAAGCCTGCTCGGGAAGCCAAATCCGTCCCTGTTCCGCCCTGCCTGGCCTGCCTGGCCTCCCTGGCCGGGCGGTGGGCGCCAGTGGTCCACCTTGAGAAAGGATTTTAGGCTTCACATTCTTGGGTTTAAAGGGGGGGGGCACTAATTAAGAACACAAGGTAAGAAGGAAAGGGAAGGAGGAGAATGAGTAAGAAGCTTTTCTGAAACGCCCCTTCCTCCCATCCACCAGCACTCCTCGGTCAAATGCTGTCTGTGGTTCCGCAACGTTTGGATGGGGATGCCTGACGCTGCTTTTCCTCTCACCGTCTTCCAAGAACCCCGGGGCATTTCTTGAAGTTTCTGGAATGAAGCTTTAACCTCTCCGGCTCCTTCAGTATGGGACTGAAAAGAAGGGAGGGGCGCGGAAGGGCGGGAGAAGCTGAGCGCCTGGGCTGAGGGTTGACCATTTGGTGTAAGCGATCCCAGGCTTTCGGTGCAGCCCCGCCCTGGCTAGGCGCGCTGCGCACCCAGCGGAGGCCAGCCGGGGCCGGGTGGGAGGGACCCACACCGCCCGCCCCGGGAGTGGTTGCACGACCGGCCACGCCCAGCGCAAGGCGGCGCGCGGAGACCCGCCTCGGAAGGGGACCCGAGGACTGGCGGCCACGTGCGAGCGCGCGCACCCCGGCCCCGCCCTCCGGAGCTTCTTCCGCGCCGGCTGTGGGGAGGGCCACGCCCCTCCTCAGGTCCCGGCCACTGTGCGGCGGGCCCCGCCCTGGGACTCCGCCCACCTCCTAATCCCACCCGACTCCCGCGCGCTCCCTCCCTCCGCAGCTCCAGACTCCGAGACCTCAGCACTCGGAGCGATTGGCGTCTCCAGTTACTCGCCCCAGGGTGGCTGCCCAGGGAAAAACTCCAAGCATATCACTGACTGGCCTGGAAACGCTTTCATCTTTGCTCCATCAGCAGCAGCGCTTTGATTGATTGAGTCTCCTGGCTTTGGAGCCTCCAACCATTACTATGCTGCAAATCCCTGGGTGCCTGCTAGCTCAGCCCTGGGGCACGTGTACACCCAGGTGCGCCCCTTTCCTCCTGGGCCTTCTTCCCTTTTCCTGTTGCCTCTCTGTCCCTCAAGTCTTGGAGTCTTGGGATTGCAGTGAATCTTAGATTTGCCCAGAAGTCTTTTTTCCTCCAATTTCTCTGTAGGTACACCCACTCCGACACCAGGCATTTTCTTTCAACTACACCCTTCTATTCGCCCCAGAGTACCCTCCCTACCCCACTTCACCACATGCCTTTTCCCTTCCTGTCCATCACTGGTTCGGCGAGAAGTCAGCTCACTCAACAAGCAAGAGCCCAGACAGTCCCCACACAGCTGCCCACTGGCCCAGGAGAGGAGGGCTGCACCCAACAGGACCAGGCCCATTCGGAAATAGTGTTTTGACAACCCCAGGGCATCAGATTTCATACTTGAGCCAAATGTAGAAAGGATTAGCTCTTTCGCCCAATAAACCCACATCTGTAGTTACACTCTAACTGGGATAAAATTACCCTGGTTATTAATCCTTCAGTTTTAGAGTATAAGCTGATCACCAGCTGGGGTCAGGAAAAATTCCACCCCAGCTCCTGCCATCCTTCTCCCTGGTTTCCACCCGCTGCATCTCCGGTGGCATTCTATTGCACATTTAGATCTGCAGGCCAGGTTCAAGGCCACCAACCCAGGCATCTCTGAGACAGCAGCAGTCTGTTATGGAGGGGGCATCCCTATGATCATGACAGTGTGTATTAAGAATCTATCTTGGACAAGACAACATTGGTCTCCAGTGTGGAGGATGCAAAGATGATCTGGGCATGGCCCTTGCTTGCATTTTTCATGCCAAGAAAAGCTGAAGTGGGTGGTCAGAAGCTGCATGTGGTTTCTGGGACTTCCTGACCTGAGGTACCCTGGGTGTATCAGATTGCCTCAGGGAATCCAGTTTGGGTACAGACAGTATTTCCATGCCTACTGTCAACAAGGAATGGAGTCATTCCTCCTGCCTCAAACTAGAGAGCCAGCAAGTCAGGCCAAGCCAGCTTTATTTCTGTCTCTAACCCTTTCTGTTTAGACCCCAATATGCTGGCACTAAAGATTTCCAGGACTCACCATTTCCCTCAGTACCACCTAGAGGAGAAGCAGATTGCCATCCTGGATTTACTCTTTCCAGACCATGTGCACACACTGAATTGACATCCCTGAGAGGCTGTTTTCCCTTAGTCACTTCAGATGTGGCCTTATGTGGGCCGACACATGATTCAGCATTCAAATTGGATGAAAAGAGGCACCACCGATAATTGCATAGATTTTTTCCTGAGCAAACCAGAAAGTGTTCATCCTACCTGGAGGGGTTGTCTCCATCTACCATCATAAGAGGCACCATGGAGACACAGCAGTTTGTCAGTTCTTCCCAAGTGGCTTCCCCAGCCTTTCACTCTCTTTCCTGCACTCCTTCGCCCATAGTCCCCTTCTGTGGACAGGTCTTCCCCCACAACAGCCCTTCCCCCCACCTTAGCAGGATTGCCCTATACTTTAAGCAACTGTATTTCCACTCTCCATCCTTGGATCAACCCAGTTGCTTAGTTAGGTTGCTACTGCATCCAGGATGTTGGATCATGATAATAGAGATTATCATCAGAAAGTGATGCTCATTAAGTGAATAAAACTGGTTTGACCCCATAACACAATTAGGCTTTCTATGCTCAGATACTTCTGTTGCTCACTCATTCCAACGGCTTTCTCATTTCACATGATAGAGTTCTAAACCTTCCATATCCTGAATCCCCACCTATCCCCTAATTCTTTATAGTGGATTTAACTTCAGCAAGAACAACAACAACAAAACAAAACAAAAAACAACTTGAGATAGGAACCCTTCAAGCCTTCTAAATGCTCCTCCACTTCCAAATTATCAAATGCCATGTTATTTACCAGAATCTCAAGCCACAAGATGGATCAGTGAGAACTTTTATTTAGAATTTTGGGCTTGGGCCAGGCACAGTGATGCATGCCTGTAATCCCAGTGGTTCAGGAGACAGAGGCAGAAGGATCACAAATTCAAGACCAGCCTCAGAAACTTAGCAAGGCCCTAAGCCACTTTGTGAGAACTTGTCTCAACATAAAAAATACAAAGAGCTGGGGAGGTGGCTCACTGGTAAGTTGACCCTGGGTTAAATTCCCAGTACCGGGCCTGAGCGGTGGCTCAGCGGGTACAGTGCTTGCCTGGCATGTGCAAGGACCCTGGTTCAAATCCCTGCACCACACACACAACTGAGTGTCAGAGCGGCGATAACCAGATGAAAAACTACATTGATTCTCTCTCTCTCTCTCTCTCTCTCTGCTCCTCTCTCTCTTAAAAATAAAAAATTCCCAGTGCCACTGCCCCAAAAAAGAAAAAAGAATCTGGGGTTTGGGAAGAAAAACCGGCTCCGGTCTCTCTCTTGTGGCTGCAGCGATTAATCTGTGGGAATTAATGGCAGCCTTCTTCTCCCACCAGATGGATGCCGCTGAGGATGTGAAGGGTTGAGAGAAAATGAGGCAGATTTAGAGAGAATCTGAGAACAACATAAAGAGGAATCCTGGTTCTGGATGGTCCAGAGGCTCCAGTCACACTCTTTATTTATTTTTTAATTTATATTTAAGTTGGCTCTGCCACTGACAAAGACCTCTAATGTCATGCATTACAAAATTAACAATGTTCATTTGCTTCTCCAAGGGAAAAGTTGCCCAGTCTTCTACCTTGCCCTGGCTAATGCCCCCTCCTGCATCCTTGACTTAAGTGCACCCTGGCCATCCTTGTTCTACCACTTGTATCACCTCTCTACTCTTCAGCCATTTCAACTACACATATGCTTATCTCCCTGTCCAAAATGAATAAACAAAAGCTTTCTTTCATTTTTGTCCTTCCTCAATTTCTGCCCCTTCCTGGTACTCACTACCTCTGTTTTCTCACCTCCCACTTAATACTCAATCTTGTTCCATCACACATTCCCATTTTCCAGAAACGGCTCTCCTGATGGGCTGTGCATTGAACAAGATGTGCACTTTCTAGAGTTCATGCTACTTCTCAGCAGCATCTGGCACCAGGAACCCCTTCTTGCAGGAAGCTCACATGTCCCTTGATGGTTTTCCTCCTGGTTCTTGTCCTAATACGGAGAAGCTTGACCTGCAGAAGCTTTACCAGAAGCTGTCAGGATCTCAAGCTCTAGACCTTTCCAACTTCCTCTCCCCCTATAAAACCGCAACTGGCCTGTGCTGGCTCCCTTCATGCACTGTTAAGTGAGGGATGACTAATCTAATGAGATCATTGGAGCTAAGGCAGTAATGAGTGGCTTATTTCAATATTTTGATAATAGCTCTCAAAGATTTAGCTCAATGTCTCTCAAACTTGGCTTACAGTGGGAGGGATGCTGGGGAGTAGGGATAAAGTGCAAGAGGAGGCTGGGGATACACTGAGAGGGATAAAATTTTAAGAGATATTTAAGTTTCATATTTTTGCTTTGATTTTAATCATTGTGCATTTTAATTTACTATTCCATTGGCACCCACATAACCACAAGCTTTTTTTTTTTTTAAGAGAGAGGGAGAGAGGCTGGAGCAGTAGCTCAGTGATTACAGCTCTTGCTCAGCATGCTCAAGTACACGGGTTCAAACCCTAGCACCCACATACACAACTAAGTGTCAGAGCAACAAAAGTCGTGAGAAAAACTCGATAAAAATTGATTCTCTCTCTCTCTCTCTCTCTTTCTCTGTCCTTCTGTCTTAAAAAAAGAGAGATTGATAGAATCAATTTTATTTAGTTTTTCATGTGGCCTTCATTGCTTGAAGACCTTGTTGTGTATGTAGGTGCTGGGGTTCAAACCCATATACTTGTGCATGCCGGGCAAGTGCCACAACCACTGAGCCACCGCTCCAGCCTCAACCACAAGCTTTTAGAGCAATATTTCAAAAGAGGAATAGCATCTCAAAGATTCAAATAATATTTTCTTCTAAAGTCACTTTGTTCCTCAAATTAGGATATAATGTTCTCAAGGATTAGGATGGCAGAAATGGTAACACCAACCAGAGAAAAAGAAATGTAAGACCCCAGTTCTCCCTCTTAAATTCGGTAGGCTTATTAGGAAAACAACAAAGGGACACTTAAAATTAAACAAGAGCATTAAGTAACAATATGTGATGTGTCATCCAATAGTACATTATTAAATGAAGTGGACAAAGCTTTCTATGAGATTGGAGCACTTTCTCTGTAGGGGTAATCAATGGAGGCTTCTTTGGTTGGGTAAGAGTCTTGGTGGTGATGTTTACCTTGGAATTGAGCAGGGCTTTAAGTGAAAATTAGGAGTTATACGGCCGGAGAAGAAAGTGAGGCACAAAGGACATCTAAGAGCTCATGCAGTCTTGCCGGAGGAAGATCAGACTAGAGCAAATTTTGGTTTTGGTGGGGGGGGGGGGTCTGCAGAGGACGACACTGTGTGCCCACTATTTTTTTTTTAAGAGTGACAGTGTGTGTGAGAGAGGGACAAAGAGAGAATTAACTATTAATTTTTTCATGTGGTTTTTGTTGCTCTGACACTTCATCGTATACATGGTGCTGGGGTTTGAACCCACATCCTTGTGCATACCAGGCAAGAGCTGTAACTGCTGAGCCACCGCTCCGGCCCCTGTGCCCCCTATTAAATTAAACACACACTTAATGTATCAACTTAGCAGGAATACTGAAAAACTTTAAGAAATTATATTTGATTTTTTTAAAAAAGCATCAAGAAGATATTCTGGGGAAAAATCAGAACAGAGTCAGACTTTCCTATACTTATGTAATATTTTAATCATGTAATTATATAATAATCATATAATATTTTATATCTATGGATGATGGAGATGAGACACCAGAGTCACATCAGAGCTCAGGACCTCTAAAGGACTAATGGTGCTCATATTTTGAAGACTTGAATTCCAAGTGAGGCAGACAGATTTTGCATGGTTTGATGTGCAAAGATCTCCAAGGCCAGTGACAATTTTAGTCCCCTAGGTTTCTGGAGCAAAATATTTCTGAGGTCACACACCTAATCTGATACTGGGTTTTGGATCCTTTATTGCACAGTGTATGTGACAAACTGCACACACGAGGACCTTGTTGGTGTGCAGTAATTATCCCTGTTTGTTTCATTGCAATTATTGATTGCCACTGGTTAGTAGAGATAGCGTCCCCTTGAATGTGAAGCCTCCCTTGCAGAATAACCCTTAAAATGACTGGCCATATATTTTGCTTTTATAAGCTTGATGGCCTTCAGACAATCTTGATGCTATTTGGTATGCTGTCACACTGTGTTTGGGACAGTGAAGCTCAGATAATATGGTATCCTGAGTCTTAGACAATGAAATGAGTGAATAAATGAGTAAGTAAGGAAGATTCATGCTTAAAAAAAAAAGTATACCAAGATTAACATTGAAAGGGAGATTGAAATAGATAGTTGCTAAGATCTCTTCCACCGCTAATGTCTCTTTGCATTGGGGACAGCTGGGAGACATCATTCAGTTTCCGAGTGGCATTTCTCTAAAGAGGTCAGCTTTCTCCCCTTTCGCAGAGCTTTCTTTAAAAGTTCCTGTCACCCTTCTCAGAATTCTATTTCAGTTTCTCCAAGCCTCAGAGAAAAAAACTCTTCCTGGTGGCCAACTCAACTTCTTCAAACTGCAGTTTAAGCTCATTCCCTCTGTTTGGTTCTTCAGGGACAACAATTCTTCTCAAGGTTGAGGCAAGACTAAAGCTAAAGTCAGTCTATGCTTAAAATCTACAGAAGCATGCGGTGGGGAGGAGAGGAGAGGCTTTTACAGAAAAAGCCACTCTTGGTGATGGGGATCTGCAGGAGGCTGAGAAGCCCCAGGGATTCACTGAGAAAGAGTAATTACATTGAACACAACAGATCTCCAGGCCGGCGTCACAGCCCAGAGCGTGGCCCTGACTGAAGGTGGATTGCTTCAATTACCTGGACGTATTGATGAATGGGTACTGCACAGGCTCTGGGGAGACAGGAGCAAACTAGCCACAGATTAATCACTTATGGCATCACTGAATGGAGAGTGTTTAGAGCCTGTGGCAGCCAGAGGGACAACAGGATCACAGAAGCAGACAGGGAAAGCTAGAGTAATCAGGCCACCACTAGACCAAAAGGTGGGCAAATATAACACTGAGATCCATCCTTTTGGGGGTTGATTTACAAAAAGGTAGAGATGATTGAAGTGGCCCACATAGAAGTGGGTGGAGGATGGCATTATTGGTAACCCCAAACCAGAGAAGGAGAGTCTTAGAGGAAAAAGGAGCAAGATACCACAAAATGAGGTCAGGAAGAGAAATGAGAATGAAGGAAAGAAACTCCTGAAGGCTTCCAGGAGATGAGGCAGTGTGCACTTCCCAGCCTTTCCTAGAATCTTAACTACTCGTCATCAACATGATCTCAATGATTCTCTGCCACCAAATTACTATGGTGTGTGTGCGTGTGTGTGTGTGTGTGTGGGTGTGGGTGTGGGGGGGTGTGGGGGTGTGTGTGTGTTTAAAGAGAATTATTTTATTCTTTGAGGAATGTTAGTGTATGTGCAGCGTTTAACATAGTTATGTCATAAATGTAAATGTTTGCTGAGTAATTGTTTGTCACCCTTTACGCTGCTGTGACTAAAAGACCTCACAAGAACAATTTTATGAGGAAAAGTTTATTTTGGGGGCTCACGGTTTCAGAGGTCTTAGTCCATAGGTGGCCAGCTCCATTCGGTGGGGCTCAAGGTGAGGCTGAACATCATGGTGCAGGAGTGTGGAGGGGGGAATTGGCTCAGGGCATGGCTCCAGGAAGCAGGAGAGAATCTCCACACCAGGTACAAACTATATACCCCAAGGTGCACCCCCAATGACCCACCCCTTCCAGCCACACCCTACCAGCTTTAGTTGCCAGTTAATCCCTATCAGGGAATTAACAGTCTTCCTGCATTGTCTCACATGGGCTTTTGGGGGACACCATTCATCCAAACCATAATGATAATAATAGCTAATAATTTTTGCACTTTGATTGATGTTAGGGAATAGGCTAAATGGTTTATGTGAAAATCTCTATTTAACCCACATAGTCATCCTGAGAGATTTTAAGATCCTCTTATGGATTAAAAAAAAAAAGTTTCCAATACATAAAGTAACTTGCTTTCAAGTGACGTGTGAAGAAAGAAAGGAAGGAAGAGAGACAAAAGAGCAATAGAGAAAGGAAGGAAAGAAGGAGGGAAGAAAGGAGAGAATATAGTAAAGAAATGAAGGAACATCTTAAGAAAGGGTTATGATAAATCTCATGGAATTTCTTTTAAAAATCATTTATCTTAATAAAAATGTATCTGGCCCATGAATCCACTTTAATTTCTCTTTACCACCAGGTTTGGAGTCCTGCAAAGAGCTGTGAGAACGAGCACAGGCTCACATGGGACTGAAAGAAAATAAACGACAGGGCAGGATTTTAAATGAACAGAAACACAGCCCAAGTGATCCTAGTCGTTAAGGCTGCTGACTCCGGCAGGCTTTAGCTTTAGCACAGAGACAATGGGACAGAGAGAGCTCATTTTCCAGGTTGCTGATTGTCGAGAAATGATTCTGTGACCCTTGTATAGGCAGGTGTCATTCAGAATAACAGTAAATGACAAAGGGGGGAGGTGCTAAAGGGAAACAGAAATAGGAAAATAAAGGTTATATTACCTCACTGGAATGCACAATTTTGACTCTAAGCGCCACAGTAGCCACAGCAATGAGGGGAACGGTTGCAAAAGTCATGCTGTCCACAGAGCAAACACAAACCCATTGTTTAGAGGAAGGTTTCTAATGCTGAAACCCTCATATTTTTCTTAGCCAACAGCACCCTGCAAGTTTTGAGTTTGAGCCTTCAGGCTCTATGTTGGACATTTCAGACCCTCAGCAACAGCAATGGAATCTTCTTCAGAGGGCAAAGAACACAATGGCATCACTGATACCTTGTAGCTGGCTTGGAGACTCTCTCTCTCTCTGCTTCCTAGAGCCACTTGCCTCTGCCACCCTCTTCCTGCAAGATGTCCAGCCTCATCTTGAGCCCCAAGAAATGGAGCCGGCTGCCTATGGACTCAGATTTCTGAAACCGTGAGCCCCTAAATAAACTCTTCCTTCTAAAATTATTCTTGTCAGGTCCTTGAGTCACAGCAACGAAAAAGCTGAATAAAACAATAGCACAGACAGAGAATAGGCAGAAAATGTCAACAAAACACCCCTGAGGCATTAGAAAACCTAAACTGCTGAAAGTCATCCACCCGGGTCTATAGCAAAACAAAACGTCAAGAGCAAAGAACCTGAGGACTACCTTCTGAAGGGCGCAGGGTGCACGTGGCTCCTGCCTTTGGGTAAAGACATGCCATCTCTGAGCCACTGGCTAGATGTCTAGATGACAGTCCATTTTGCACAGCTGCAGGGAAGAGTCCTATGGATGTTAGAGATCAGATCTTGACTTTGATTCGGTTAACATGGGCTGAACCATTTTTGCACACCCAGGACTATGCTGAGTGGGTCAAGTCTTAGTTCGGTACATCCCCGCTGACAACACCCAGGTGGGCACCATTATTCACACTTTCAGATTAGGAAACTGAGTCGGGGTGGGAGAGGCTTAGGGAACATAGCTTCTTTGATTGTCATGTCACTGTGGCTCCTTCTGCCAACGCTGCTGCTGCCACTGCGACCATGGCTCCTGTTACATGTGCAGAATCATCACATTTCTTCATTTCCCAGGTTGCTGAACACAAGTTGGTCTGTGGCTTCCTTTTACAGCATTCTTTAAATTCACAAGAAAGAAGACTGGGCAAGGCATAGACAAGACCTTTAGAAACAAAGACCAAACCTAGATCAGGAGATCCTGAAACATGATTGCTCCAAAGGAAGGAACTTCCTGCTTCTTCCTCCGTCTCTCTCCTTTCTTCCCTCCCTCTGTTGGGGCTGAGAGGGCAAAACTCTAACACATGCCACTTTGGACTTGGAACTGAGCTCCTGGAAAACAGCAAATGCAGAAATTGGCTTTTTCACTGAAGCTCCATCATCTACCTGAAGACAGGAGCCACCAAAAGGGGACAAAGGTGCCTTCTACTCAGTCTCTGTCATTTTGTCAGCCAAGGAAGATTACATGCATTGCAAGAAAGAAGACTACTGCTGACCCCAAACCCTAAGTCCAGACAAACCTTGTCCCAAGCTACCATCTCTTCTTGGGGCCCATCCATCTCCCCTAAAAATCATTTACTCTTGTTCTAAAATTGCTTTTCCCTGAAAAACAGGATATATAAGCTTCAACCATCTGGTTTTTCTTACTTTGTGTGACTCCTGTGCATTTTCCCATTCACCTTCCTTTTCTCCTCTTAGTCTTTTGTCAGTTTGTTTTGTAGGCTCAAATGAGCAAACCTTCAGGGGTGGGAAAAAAATCCTTTCACCCTACACCTCCTTCTTCCCAGCCCACGTATTTATAAAATGTTTATCGTATCCCATTCTCAGGCCAAGAGGTTTTCAAGAGCTAACGCTCAGTTGAAGACCAAAAAGAAGCTGGGTGATTTCTTCATATTTACATGAAATGCTAGCAGAGAATTTTGTGGAATCAAAGAGAAATAATGAGAAGGTTTAATCTGCCTGAAAAGTTCAGCATGAAGAAAGTGGAGGTGAGAGGGGATACAGATGCTTAGGTTAGCACGAGGGCCAAGGGAGAAAGCCAAGAAGTTTGGTTACTTCCCAAGGAAGTAATGGCGTCTAGAGAGATTTTTGAGGTAGTAATATGGCTCAGAGGAAAAGCATTTGCCAAGCATGTGTGAGGCCCTGGATTAAATCACCAGTACTTCAAAAGAAAAGAAAAGAAAAGAGAGAGAGAGAGAGAGAGAGATCTTCCCAGTTCGTAGAATGAGCCATCCCACAATTTCTTTTTTCGTTCTTTCTTTTTTTTTTTTTTTTTCCAAGGCTGAGGACGGAACTGTGGGCCTTGCGCGTGCTAGGCAAGTTTTCTGCCACTGAGCTAAATCCCCAACCCCTCATCCCAGAATTTCTAAGAATGGGGACCCCTCCCCTAGAATCATTAGGAGCCGTGAAGCCTCTAAGTACTGCAGTGAAATGATCAGGGATGTGTTCTCCGATCCCCTGTGCTATGGTTTGCATAAGTAACTCCCCCAACCCCTTGTATTAGAGGCTTGGTACCTAGCCTGTGGCACTACTGAGAAGTGGTAGACTTTAGGAGGTGGGGTCTCCTGGAAGAAAGTTAGGTCACTGGGGACATTCCCTTGTTGGGATATTGGTTCCCCAGTCCCTTTCATCTCTCTGTGCCCCCTGGCTGCCATGAGGTGAGCAGCTTCCTCTGCCATGCGCTCCCGCCACTGTGTTCTGCCTCACTGCAGGTTTAAAAGCCATGGAGTCATGAACTGAAACCTCTGGAACTATGTGCCCAAGTAAGCATTTCTTCTTTTTAAGTTGTGCTTATTCCAGGTAGTTTGTTGCAGTAATGGAAAGCTGAGTATCACACCATGTCAGTGTCAAAGTTGGGAAGCTGATGTCTCTTTCAAGTGGAATGCATCTGACACCAGTGATGTGGATGTCGAGTTCGTGTCCTCTCGGAGTCGAAGAATGAAACCAAGGGACAACGAGGCAAGCATGAATTTTATTATAGAAAGTAAAGCAAAGGGAAAAGAGCAGACTTCCTCCAGAGTGGGGGAAGGGTCAGAGCCAATGAGGCAGTGAGGTTTGCACCTTTTATATGATGTCCTCTCCTTGATTGGTCACTGCTTCCCTGCCCCTGTACCTAGGACACAGGTGCAAGGGATTCTGGTCCAGTCTTTGATCCATGCCTTAGGCGCCAATAGAAAGAATGTGGTTCCTTGCTTAGCAGCAGGGAGTGCCTGCACCTGGCCTATCTTGTCAGACCCTCATTGGCATTGGGGGATGTCTTTGCCCTCTCAGGAAAGATGGCATCCGTTAATTTCCTCCTTATCCACCCACATTGCTCTGCCTACACTGCCTAACGTTTTCTGCCTCACACTTATTGGATGACTGTTGGAGGCAGATTGCTGAAAGACCAGGGAAGTGAGAATTCCACCCAAGAAAGTGCAGTGCCATGAAAGTCCTGAACCAGGTAGCTAGCAAGAGTCCTGTCTTGTCAGCAACTCCAGCTGCAGGGGGACAGATAACTCCCCCACCATGCTTTCCTCATCTGTAGAACGGGGCAGAAAAACACACGCTATGTTTGCCTTATTACTGCACTGTGGTGACCGAGAGCACAGGGAGTATTCATGAAAGAGTTTCCTGAAGGAAAAGAAATGTAGATGAAGGATATCACTGTACTACGAAAAGCGTTGTTTTAGGAATTACACAACTATTATATGCTAATTATGGTAAAGTGGGAAATACAGGTAAGCATAAAAGAGGGAAATAAAACTCACCCAATAGCCAGAAATAACACTGAACATTTAGGTGTCTGCTTTTTGTTTTCTAAGTGTGTGTGTGAGTGTGTGTGTAATTATTTTTTTCATTAAAAAAAAAAATGGGCTCATGTAGCCAGGCAGAGCAGTAAGCACCTGTAACCCAGATGCTCAGGAGGCTGAGGCAGGGGGATCGTTGGAACCTAGGAGTTGAAGTCCAGCCTGCGCAACATAGTCAGACCCTGTTTCTTAAGAAAAACAAAACAAAAAAGTGAATGGTATTTCCCTCCACAAATATGTATTACAAATAGCACCTCAGCCTTTGAAGGTAAATGGATGGCTATGGAAGAAATTATGCAGAGTGAAATCAGCATAACCCAGAGAACCAAGGGTCGAATGTCTCCACTCATCTGTGGAGGCTGGAGCTAGACCCTGGCCATGGAGAAAGGAGGTGAGTATCATGTTTTAAATCCGGATAAGGTGTTATGTCATACAACCTGATACATTTTTAGAGATGTTTTGGGAAGGGGAGGGGAGGAATAAGGGTGGGTAATTGGGGGGTGCTCTTGTGGGTAAATCTAATTTTCAAAATTTATATATATATTATTTTGTTAGAAGCTTGTTTGATTGTTCAACAAATAAATTTTCTGAATAAATAAAAAAATAAAAAAATAGCACCTCATTTCAAGAAATGTTTCTATGCTATTATTTTGACAAATAGTATTGCCTGTTGTTGGACTCTTGTGTCATTTTCCACATTTACAAACGCTATCGGGAGTTACACCACTTTACTGGCTTTAATTTAATTAAAACAAAAGATGTGGTCAGACATGGTGGTGCACGCCTGTAATCCCGATGACTCAGGAGGCTGAGACAGGACCACTGGAAGTTCAAGGCCAGCAACTTCAGATGACTTTGTCTCAAAATGAAAAAATAAAAAAGGCTGGGGATGTATCTCAGTGGTAGAGCACCTGTTGGTTCAATCCCCAGCACTGGAAAGGAGAGAGAGACGGATAGACAGACATGTGGAGCAGAGAACGGCTGCAGCAGGCACACAGCCGGTTGCATTTGGCCCTGATGCTGGGCCCTTGCCACTGTGGCGGGAATGTCGGTGTGCGATCTTGGAAGATCAGGCAGGTGAGGAGTAACAGGAACTCCCATTTGAGCAGAAAAGTCTGTTGAGCCTTTGTCATGGTCACTCTATGTCGTGGTTTCGATGAAAGGTGTCCTCTAAAAGCTCAATCTGTGAGACAGTGCAGAAAGCAAAAAATGCTCAGAGGTGAAACCATTGGGTTGTGAGAGTCTTAACCCAGTCAGAGAGCTGATCCCCTGATAGGATTAACTGGCAGCCGAAGGCAGCAAGGTGTGGCTGGAGAAGGTGGGTCATTTGGGGTGTGCCTTTGGGGTAGATTTTTTGTATCTGGTGTAGAGTCTGTCTGTCCTCTCTCTCTGCTTCCTGGAGCCATGCTTTCAACTGCTTCCCTCTGCCACATTCTTTTGCCTTGAGGTTCTGTCTCACCTCAAGCCCCAAGGAATGGAACCGGCCTTCTGTGGACCAAGACCTCTGAAACCATGAGCCTCAAAATAAACGTTTCCTCCTGAAATTGTTCTTGTCAGGTCTTTTGGTCCCAGAAGCTAAAAAAGCTGACTAAAACACTCTACCTCCTCCTCAGGAAAGAGGAAGCTGAGCTGGTGGCATTTCAGATTCTACACGCACACTCTGTTATGGTTTGCATGTGAATTATCCCCCCAAAAGCTCCTGTGTTAATGTGGGAATGTTCAGGGGTACAGTGATTGGATCATGAGAGCTGTAACCTAGGCGGTCCCTCCACTTCAAATGACTGGGTAGGTCATGACTAGAAGAGGTGGGTGGCTGGGGGCAGGCCCTGAAAAGTTTGTTCTTTCAGTGGCCCCTTCTTTCTCTCCTTCCTGTCCCTTCCATGTGCTGAGCTGAGCAGCTTCCATCCACTGAGCTCTTCCCCCTGGATGTGCTGCCTTGCTTTGGGCCTAGAGCAATGGAGCTGGCCATCTGTGGACTGAGACCTTTGAAACCATGAGCCCCCAAATAAACGTTTTCCTCCTTCAAGCTGTTTTTGCCAGGTATTTTAGTCACAGCAGCTCAAATGCTAACTAAAACACTCCCTGAAAAAACATATCATTGTTTTCTAAGTGTTTTGTAATGTTCCTGTCATTACTTTCGTAGTGACTCTGCTTGTACTGTGAGCATGCATGAGTGTGTGTGTGTGTGTGCGTGTGTGTGTGTGTGTGTGTGTGTGTGTGTGTGTGTGTGTAGGGGAGTTCTGGGTCCTCTCTTTGCACATTGATGGGGGTCAATGTGCAGCACTAGGGGACAAGAGGGGAGCAGCTGGGCTTAGCAACACTGGCCAGTCAGCTGAGAAGGTGATCAGGGGCATTACAATAAAGGATACTACATCCCCAAGTACCCTGCTGATGCCTTCTTAGGGCTCATGCCTGGGCTAACATCCCCATGAAGGACATTTTCTGCAATGGAGATAGCTCTAAGGACAGCACAGAACTTACTCCCCCCACAGGGCTCCATAACACCAATTTCTCAGACTTGGCTGGGACCACATCTGGCAAGCCATGATTTCTATAGATCCTCCCTCTTTCAGAGGCTTCTGTGGTACCAACTACAGGGCCCCAGACCAGGTGGGAAGAAGAGGAAGTCTTCTGAAGTTAGTAGCCTGCACGCAGGCCAACCCTTGCCTGACTCCACCAGGCTCCCGAGTTTTTCTGTTCATCTGGACATTCCTGCCTCGGAGGCCCAGCAGGCTACACCAGTGTCCAGAGGCACCTTCTCTGCAAATGCAGTATGGGGTGTGCAGTAGGAAGAGTAGGTGTGGAAGGCCGCCTTCTCTTTATTTTAACTTGAGTGGGCTGCTCTTGAAGGGAGAAAAAGGGTCCTGGCCTCCAGGTCCTGGCTCAGAGCAGGGCCGCATCACCCAGCCTGGGTTGACTCTGGGGTGCTGGGTGGGGCAGTCGGGCCCTGAAGCTCTGGCTGCCCTCACTGGCAATCTCTCCTTTCCTGACCCCCTCTCTCTGGGCCTCTCTGCAGCCCACCCTGTTCCTGAGCCTCTGCTCTTGCTCCCACCTCCCCCTCAGGTCTCTCCTGTAGGCTGTTGTCTTGCAGATTATCAGCCTCTGATACTGGGTGCTCACTTTGTCTCTCTTTCTTCCTCCTGGAGTCTTCACTTTATTTCCCTGACCCCCCCCCTCCCTATATACTCTTTGGAGCCACCCCAGCCCCTGTAGGGGTCTCACCATCCACTCTGGGAACCCAGCATTCACACAAGGCTGACCTCAGGCTCTGTGTAATAAAGTTCCACCCTGCTCATGACCTCTCCCTGTCACAGCTCCCAGCCTCTTGTCCTCTACTTTGGACCAGCAATCCAAGGCAGCCAAAGACTCTGCTGGGCTTCCAACAGGTCACAGAAGGATACCCAAGTAGGAGGCTGCCACTTGACAATGCTCAGCTTTAGAGGAGAGACAGGTGGTGGCGGCCACCGCTTACACCCTATGGATTTTCAGTACTTGCCTTTTCCATACCAACACCATGGGTGGGGTAAGGGCTCCAGGCCTGGATGCTCTTTTCCCAGAGCAAGGCCTCCCTGGGAAAGGAAAGGAGGAGAGAAATGGCATCAAATAAGGTAATGGAGGCTGAGGGAGGTGATACAGCGATTCAGAAAAATGAGAGGGCAGAGGGAAATAATTTTTCATCCATGCAAAGAAATAACCTTCCTGGCCATTGGTACCTTACAGCCCAGCCCAGGATTTGGTGCCAAGTGCTACTTCCCCTGGGTGTTTGACAAAAAGGAGGTCGCAGGGAGAAAGAAAAAGAGGGAAATATCCTCCACCTAAGTGAGACCTACCCTGGCTGTAAATGGCATCAGCATTGGGTGGAGGTGGGGAGAGAGATCCAGGGCGGTGACACAGCAGACCCAAGGAGGAAAGGCCACCACACCCAGCGCTCCAGGAATTCAGGGCCTGGATTGCCGAGCACATGCGGTGTGTGTTATTCTTACCACAAACCAGAGCTATGCTCCCTTTTGAAACGCTTGGCTCCACAGCTGTTTGAAAATCCCCTGGTACTTGGAGACAAATGATCCAAGTCAGGCTGAGCTAACAGGTCAGATTTGGAGCCAGGCAAGAGGTGTGACTGATGTGGGCCAGCCGCTCCATCCTTGGCCCATCAATCATGGCTCCATGAAAATCCCAAGGGGCCAGCAGCCTGTCCGACAATACTGTTTACATTAGAACAAGATTGTGAAACTTCCGGGGGAAAAGGGATGGCAAAAGACACGCACTTGGAGTCCAGGAGCCACCTCCCCCATGAGAAGGGAGCAAAGCTTGAGGCCTTGACCTTCATGGGTGGAGCTGCTTTCCAGCCAGACTCTCCCTGGGGAGATGCAAGAACTAGCCCTGACTCAGGAGCCACCTCTGGGGGTAGGAGGGAGGGGGGGTCTCACCTACGTGGCTCCACGCACCTGTCGCACCTGTCGCAGTGCACACTGCACTGGGCTTAACACATCCCCCCCTCAGAAATCATGTGAATTCAGCCACAGGCACCACTCACAGGGAAATAGTTTTCATTTTTTCCTCAGACTCTCACAGCTCAGATGACTTTGCCCAATACGCTGAGGGAGAGGCGGGCTTTGGACCAGGCAGGGCAGCCTGGAGGGCCTGGAAGGGCTGAGACAGAAGAGCTTTGGGGGAGCCTCAAAGACTGGAGGAAGGGGCCAACGCAGAGGCCCCCAGTGAGGGGGAGCGTTCAGCTGCTGCAGCTGACAGAGCTTGGCTAAAGAAGGATTCCACACCTGTTTCATCTGGAGAGAAAGGCTGCAAGTTATGGCTGTTTTGCTCTGACACGCCCCATTAAATATTCCTGGAATCCAAACGCAAAAGGAATAAAATAAACCACTTTGAAGTTCCAGGCAAGGGGTCATCTGCGGGGGTGAAGTCCAGGTACAGCTGGACGGTCCAGGCAGTCAGGGTTCCTCCTCCTGCTGCCTTGGGCTCCCCATGGAATGGGTGCGTCTGAGCAGGGGCGCTGCACCCCCACCACCGCCCTTCGTGGGGTGTGTGTCTGAGCATTGGTTTGCCCTTGGATCTGCAGGAAGCGGGGGGGAGTGAGGGTGGCCTCTGTGGTGCAGCTGCTGCCCTTTTTGGAGGAGGGAAGGAAGAGCTTCGGCCAGGCTGTCTGGGCGGGTTGACTTCCGGAGTGCTCTGGCCACCCTGAGTGGAGCAAACACTGACATGGGACTCACAGGGCACCACCGTAAATGCTGCAGATGTATGAATACATTTAATCCTCAAAACGAACCTCCAATGTGGGAGCATAATTGCCACCATGTTGCAAACCGGCAAACAGGCACAGGGCATGATCAAGTAGCTTTTCCAAGGCCTGCCGCCTTGGAAACCACAGTCTGGTCCCAGAGACCCTGCAGTTAACCAGAATCTGCTGCTGTCTCTTTTGCTACATTTTAAACCAATCACTTGGCCCAAGAGAGGTCTGGAAAGTCATACCCCCACCCCCTCCAGATGGCTCCGCCATCCGTTCCCCAAGGCATGTCCCTGGCTTTCTCTCTGGGTCAGAGTACTCCTGTCAGCCTGGCCAGAACCTGACAAGTCACCCCAGAGCCTGTTTCCTGCGGTGTTCCCCTGCCTCAGGAACCGGAAGAGTCACACAAAGCTTGACTGTCATTAAAAAGCCAACCTGGGAAAGTGTCCAGGGCCCTCTTCTGATCAGGCAAGGCCAGCTCCCCCACTGGCCAGTCCCAGGATTGATTGAATCTGAAGAATCACTGAGGTTGTGGGAGCTACCCCCTCCCTAGCCCTACTCTTTTCAGCATCAGGAGCAGACACTGAGGACCTGGACCAGGAGCTGACCCTGAGGACCTGGACCAGGAGCTGGGATGATGGAGTAACTGCTCAGTCTCACCTCCCTGAAGACCACTCCCTCCCTTTCCTTGAAGTAGTCTTCCTTTCTCCCTCCCACCCAAGACCAAAGCTAATCTTTATCGGAATCCTGGAAGAGATCTCTTTACCCAAAATCACCCTTGCCACGCACTAAAAGTGCCCATAAAAGTGCCCACAGTACCAAATGCTTCAGAATACAGTCTCCCTTTCCCCAGGGACTCATCCAGCCTTCTCACTGCACAAGGCATATCTTTCCAGAATACAAATCAGATTAGGTCTCTTCTCTACTTCAAACAATTTTAAGTCTGATGGGGCCAGCTGGCCACTGGGGGAAAAAACCCTTAATATCTTATGAAGTTATACAAGGCCCTCCACGGTGTGGCCCAGTCCCTTGGCCTTTGTCTTACTTTATCTAAGCCAGAGTGGTCTGAGGAACATCATTTCCAGGCATCCATTCTGTTGCATTCCCTGGCCAGTGACCCCTCAGCCTGGTATCCACGTCCCACTCACCCCTCAAAGCCCCATTTGAACATCTTCTCAATTAAAATCAGCATACTATAGAGATACCTGCTTACCTCTGTTTATCACAGCACAATTCAAAATAACCAAGTTATGGAACCAGCCTGGGTCCCTTTCAAATGATAAATGGATGAAGAAAATGTGGCATATACATACAATGGATTATTACTCATCCATAAAGAAGGAAAAAATCTCATTTTTCAGGAAAGTGAATGGAACTGGAGAATATCACACTAAGTGAACTAACATACCAGATTCGAAAGACAAGTATCCCATGTTTTTTCTCCTCTGCGCAGTCTAGGAAAGATGACACGAAAATAGCAGTGAGATACTAGAAAAGAGGAAGGGGCTGGAGCAGTGGCTCAGTGGTTGGAGCGCTTGCCTGGCATGCACAAGACCTGGGTTTGAGCCCCAGCACCACATATACAACGAAGTGTCAGAGAAACAAAGGCCAGATGGAAAAATAAATAAAATTGATTCTTCTCTCTCTCACTCTCTCCCTCTACCTTAAAAAAAAAAAGAAAGAAAAGTGGAAGAGGATTACGGAGGGAGAGTAATGAGTGTCGTGAGGGATAGAAATGATCAAAGCATGTTATATGCATGTACAAAAATGCCACAATGAAACCCATTATTCTGTATAATTAATATGCACTAATAAACAAAACATCTCCTTCTAGGCTACACTCACATCTCCATAGGAGGACAAAAACAAAAACCAAAAACCATTGCGCTTACATCTTATCATATCCCTTTGTGTCTCATTCATTTATTTGTCTATCTCCCCACTATAATGCTTAAGAGATGATGGCTTCATCTTTGTATTTCCAGCACCCAGAAATGAGTTGAAGTACAGATATTTGGGAGAGAGAAACACACTGAGCCACTAATCTTCATTAACCAACAACTCAAATACACTTCTTCAATAATGTGTAGCAGAGAACACATTTGGGAAAAGTCAATGGCCACGTGACCGGAAGGAGGGCTGTACTTTGCAATCAAGTCTTAGCAAAGGGGAATGGAGACAAAGGCTTGGGGTCAGCAGGGATCTGGCAAGATCAACGGCAAAAAAAAAAAAAACAAGCTTTGTCAGCCTCAAGGCTTTCCCCAGGCCAGTTCTGCCCAAGGGAACCCATTCTGCCTCCTGATTCATCTTCCCAAGTCCCTGACTCTCCCACTGAGACTTAAGCCTGGACCTTGGTCTACCTACCTCCTGACGTTACAGAAAACATCCGGCAAGCATCTTGTCTAGGCAAATCCTTTGCAGGCAGGTGAGGTCATCCCCATCTCCATCTTCTCCATCCTCCAGTGGATGGCATCTTCCCTTGGATTCCTCTGATCCAGAGGTCATGGTAACTGCCTAGAGCACACTCTGACACTATTGAAAAGATGGACTTTGGAGTGAAATTAATCCAAGTTTAACTCTTTCAGCCAAATTTCAGTTTCCTCATCTCCAAAAAGGAGGTGAAGAACTGTCCCTGAGGGTTGATATGAGAAGTAGAAATGATATAGATAGAGCTTCAGCTGCCAAGTTGTATTTGCTCAACCCAAGGAAGCCCTGAGGTCCAACGCCCTCCTTGTTCTTCCTTTCATATCCATGAGCATCAGTTAATCAGGGAGTTAGGTTCAGGAGTCAGGTCAGAAAGCTGTGTCCAGATCACCTGTGAGCCATGGCATAAGCAGGATGGACAGGCAGGGTGCAGTGCAGTTTTGAACAAGACAAAGTACAATGCCCACTTTTTAAAGAAAAAAATAAAGTTGTACATGTAAATGAACATACCTAGGAAACATTCAGAAGATAAACACCAAAATATTAAGAGTCTTGGAATTATGAGTGATTTTTTCTTTTTGTTATATATATACCTTCTTTTTTTTTTCTCCAAAAGTGAGGATGCATTGAGTAACAATAAGAAAAAAAATGGAAACACGTGCTGCAGAAACCTGCAGGCAACATGGCCCTTAAATTCAAAGCACCATCTGGGATTTGCGTGTCAAAGAAACATAGTTTACAACTGCAGATGACTGTGGCCTCCATGTGGAAGGAATTAGGGTAGCTGAGCACTTCCCCACCTTAGGAAAGTCCCCCCATAGAGAGGAAGCACTGTCCACACCCAAAGGGGTGGGTTTCACGAAGTCACTACATAATAGAAAGGTTTCGTGAAATTGGAGGCATCATTGCTTCAAACAAATTATTCATTAGGTGTGTGGGATTTGGGATTTTTAGTTTTAGAAATTAAGTTACATTGTTAATTCATTTAGGAAATTCTAGACTTAAAAGAAAATTGGGTGACAACTTTTGAAAAATAAAGTTGTTTCGACTGTTCAAATCCTCACTTTTGTATCTCTTTCTGTTTTTCACATTAGTTGGTTTTCTTGAAGCAAAGAGCCTCTGTTCTCTGATGAAAACTGGTTCTATCAGGACAAGTGCCACCACATTTATTTCAGGATAAAACTGATGCGTGCCGTGGCCTCTTTCTTTGGCATGGACATGCTGGAATGCACAGCAGCAAGGGAGGCGATGACATTTGTGTCTATGAAAAGCATATGAAACAATTTTATGGGGTAGTTTCCCATCAGGCTTGCTCAGAGTCAAGGCAAGAGACTTAACTCTTGACGGACTTTAGGTCTTGTGATTCTATCAAATAACTTGTAGCAAGGCTCTCCTTTTCTTAGATTGTGCTTCTTTATCCCTCCGTGAACAAGGGATTGGAGAAACATTTGGCCCAAATCATTTAACATAAAAATCAGCCAAGGTGGGCTTCCAAAGATTTAAAATAAGACATATGTATCATAATAAAAATTTTTATCTATAAGAGGCAACGTGATCCTCAAACTAAAACTATCTAAATCCATTTACAAATGAAAAATTCACAATGTAAAATAATCCATTTTAAGAGCTGGTAAACTCATCTGCTCAATTACTTTATTAATAACCCAAGTTCTTTTAGTCACTACTCTGCTACCTCTAGCATTCCCATTCATGGTCACAAGTTAACTACGACAATCCTAAACCATCTGATCCTCAAGCAGAAACATCAAAAAGTCTTTTCCTAAAATTCATCACTGATGAGATCAGATTTATTGCAAAATGAATAATGAGTTTTTGTCTAGGGCTGGGGAGGGGGACTTCTCCCTGCAAAACAATGATCTTGATGCTTGAATAAAATCAGAGTTTGGTAAGAAGGAAGAAGAAAAGACTGGATGATGGTGGTATACTATAAAGAGCTGTCACAAAGACAGATATGAGATTTACAATCAACATTAGATGCTAGAAGACATCAAAGTAGCTCATTCCTGGTTCTGGGAGAGAAATTCTTCACACCTGAAAACCTATACCCAGCTAGACTATCAAACAATAGAAGAGAGAAATGAAGTCAGTGTGGAGTAGGAAGAAATCAACAAACTTATGTTCCATGAAATTTTTGAAGAATAAAAAAGTATTTGAAGGGGCTGGAGCAATGGCTCAGAGATTACAGCGTTTGCCTGGCATGCACAAGTATGTGAATTCAAACCCTAGCACCACGTACACAATGAAGTCTCAGAGCAACAAAAGCCACATGAAAAGCTAAATAAAACTGATTCTCTCTTTCTCACTGTCCCTCTCTCTTTAAAAAAAAAAATAAAGTATTTGAAGATGTATCCCATCAGAACAAAATGGGAATCCAGGAAAGAGGAGCACACATGATCTAACAAAAGTGAAATCTATCCAGGAATGCCAACAACGAAAATAAATCCTAGCTGGGAACACAGCAGCAGGTCTAGAAAAACAGTGGGTCAAACTTAAAACAAGTCTCAAAGGATTCCACCATGCGTGGATTCAAAACTTCAAGTGGGTTCCAATATGCTGTTCCATGAACAGGAACCTAGAAATTTTTGATCAAATGAAAGTATATGTTTCTTCTGTCAACAATTATAACAAAAATAAAACAGAAATTCCAGGGAAAACAAATGTTTGTATAACATGTCTGCACAAATATGCAGCAGAATCAAAAGTGATGTGACATTAAATATTGACATTGTAATGGTAAAAATAATCCATTTGACAATGTGATTTACAAAGTTTTTCTTCCAGTAGTCTAACATGGTGAAACAGATTATATTTCCTTTACTACGTTCACACATAGTTCATCTGTTTCATGACTGGATGATAGTTATGTCAGTGTAGTTTTGTAAATGCTCTTTTTTGATGTATTCACAAAATGAAGAAGATTAATTATAGTTGCAGAAAAATGTCACAGCAACAAGTCCTGAAGATGCAAAAGTAATATCTTGATGATAAGAGTAGAGAAGATGGAAGAAAAAAGTGAAACATTGAAAGTGCACACACTTATTTATTTAGGGATGGAAGTTAATAAATATGCTTTGAATTTTATACCTTTAGAAATAAAGATTCAACAGTGACAACTGAAATACTAAAGTTAAGATCTCTAAACATCATTTTCTACAAAGAATAACCAGAATTCCTTGGAGAAATGGTTAATCCAGGCACGAGATGGCAAATGTGTCAATGATGTGGGAACATCTGTTCATATGAGAAAAAGAAGGAAGTGCCAAGGCGTCTTGCAGTGAGGTCAATAAGACTCAAGAGTGAACTTGAAGAAACTTTTATTGACCAAAGACAGGGACAATGTAAACATTAGATAAGAATTTAAATGCAATATAAAACAAACTACATATGAATTCATCATGATGCTAAAAGAAAAACAAATTCAATATGAACATTATTGGGTGCTAAGAAATCAGCTCATCTTTTAAAAACTGGTAACTAATAAGTGTTAAAATAGTTAAGAGATTAAACAATTACTTATGCTTCTTCCATGTAAACATATAGTCAAAGTATAAACTTTTTTATAGGAGCATTTTAACTATTAAAGAAATAAGGAATAAGAGACTATAAGCATCCCTAACAATTGAAAAGATCTAGGAAATGCCCATCAAAAGCTATGGAGAACATTCAGAGAGACAACCGGACATGAAGATGTGTATCCTAGTGGAAGTTAACATAACTATACATGAATTGCTCTTGCCGTATAATCAAATCTCAATCTGAGCAATCACTGGATCTAATAACCAATTTACGGGAAATTAAGAAATAAAAGAACATGTTAAATAACACCATTGGGATGCAAGAATCAAAATCCACACATTGAAAAGAAAATCCACACATTGGAAAATCAACATGTCAAACAACCCAGTTTCTTCGACAAATTGTATTGCAATGGGAAGAAAAGAAGGGCGAGCAACCAACAGACTCAAAGAGACTCGCAGAGAAATGGCAACCAGTTACAGCAGAATAATTTTATTTAGATACTAATTTGGACAAACCGAAGAAAAGTAAGATAAAAATTTCAACAGTAACTATTTCGGAATTGTCATTTTTTAGGTGTGATAATGGCATTAAGGTTATGTTGGGTTTTTTTTCTTTTCATTTCTTGTTTTTAGAAACTAAATGCTACAATATATAGATAAAATGGTAAAATACAGTGTCTAATAGTTATTTCAAAATAATCAGCAGATGGGAAAGAGTGGAAATATGTATGAAAGAAGATTGACCATGGATTCATAATAGAGGCTGGGTTCTAGGCATGCAAGGATCTGTTATACTCTACTCTCTACTTCTTCATGTGCTGGAAATTTCCCATATCAAAAATATTTTGGAAGATGGTTTCAAGCATGCGGTTTAAAACTAAACATTAACCGTTAGAAAACCCAAAAGTATCATGTGAGTATAAAAAAACCAGAGCTAGTCATAGGTGAGTTAGAAATATGGAGATAACCAGGAAAAAATACTTCAAAGTATTTTTAATGGGAAGGAGAGGGGGATGGAGAATTTCCCCTCTCGTTTTCTGTTATTTTTTTTTTATCATGTAATGCTTTTAACTACGAACATATTACTTTTTTTTTTTAATAAAGAGAGAGGGGCAGTGAGAGAGAGAGAGAGAGAGAGGGAGAAACAATCTTTTATTTAGTTTTTTACGTGGCGTTCATAGCTTGCTCCAAGACTTGGCTGTGTATGGGTGCTGGGATTCAAACTCTCATACTCACGCATGCCGGGCAAGCGCTGTAACCTCCAAGCCACCGCTCTAGCCCCCACATATTACTTTAAATGTGGTGAGATATATGTTAAACTTAACCATTTTAACCATTTTTGAAAGTACAAATCAATGATATTAAGCACATTCAAAACACGATGCACCCATCTCTACTATCCATTTCAAGAATTCGTTCATAAACCCAAACAAAAACCCAATAAACAATAATTCCCCTTCTCCCCTCTCCTCAGTCCCTGGTAACTTCTACTCTGATTTCTGTCTCTGTGAATTATTCATAGAGATTATTACATAGCTCATGTAAGTGGAATCATGTGATATTTGCCCTCTTGTTCCTGAATTATTTCTCTTAATATTTTGTCCATGTTATATCATGTGTCAGAAAATCATCTCTTTTTTATTGTGATAAAACTTTTCAGTTTAACCAGACTTAGTATACAGTTCAGTGGCATTAATTATACTTACCCAGCAACCATCTCCACCATTCACCTCCAGAATTTTTTCATCTTCTTGAACAGGAACTTTGTACTAATTAAATAATAACTCCCCATTTTTCTGTCCTGCCAGCCCCTGGCAGCTCTCATTCTATTTCCTGTCTCCATGAACTTGACTATGCTAGGGAACTCATATTAGTGAAATCTACAGCATTTGCCTTCTATGTCTGGCTTGCTTCACTTAGCATGATGTTGTCAAGAAGCATCCAGGTTGTCACGTGTGCCAGAATGCCATTCCTTTGAAGGAATACAAATTACATTTGAATACCATATTTTGGTTTTCCATTCATTTGTTGATGGACATTGTTTCCACTTTGAGGCTATTGTGAATAATGCTCCTTCAAGCTTTGGTGTGCAAGTATCTGTTCAAGTCACTTCTTTCAGTTCTTTCAGGTATATACATTGAAGAGGAATTGCTATATTATGTAGAGATTCTATGTTTAACCTTTTGTGGAACTATCAAATTATTTTCCACAGTAATTGCACCATTCCTGCTAGCAATGTACAAAAGCTCCAATTTCTCCACATCTTGGACAGCACTTGTTATTTTCTGCTTTTTAAAAAATATAAGCCATTGCAACTGATGTGAAAAGTATCTCATTGTGATTTTCATTTGCATTGCCTTAGTGATTAGTGATGTTGAACGTCTTCTTGGCCAATTGTATATCTTCTTTGGAACATTGTCTATGTGAATCTCTTGTCTATTTTTAATTCAAGATATTTGTTTTCTTGTTGAGTAATCTGAACATTAATCCCTTAGCAAACATATGCCAATATATGATTTACAAATATTTTCTTCCATTCTGTGTACTACCTTTTTGTTCTCTTGTTTGTACCTCTTGATATGCAAAAGTTTTTAATTTTGATGAAATCTAGTTACTAGAGAGAGAATCAACTTTACTTAGTTTTTCATCTGGTTTTCATTGCTCCAACACTTCATTGCGTATGTGGTGCTAAGATTGGAACCTGAGTCTTAATGCATGCCAGGTAAGCAAGATGCCACTGAGCACCACTCCAGCCCCATTTTCTTCTTTTGTTTCCTGTGCTGTGTTGTCATATCCAACAAATGATCACCAAATCCAATGTCATGAAGCTTTTTGCCTGTTTTTTTTTCCTAAGAGTTTTATAAGTAGCTCTTAGGTTTGTTTTCTATACATTTTGAGTTAATTTTTGTACATGATACTAAGAAAAAGGTAAAAATATTGCTTTTAAAGTGTAAAAATAAACATTTATTAAAATGGCATGGAAACTTATTTAGTCTAAAATTCAATATGATGATGGCTATGTTTTTGAAACTTTCCCTTTACAAAATTAAAGTGATTCAATCACTTTATTTTCTTTTTTATCCTCAAAGATTCCTATCTTCAAAAATCACATTGTTTGGGGCTGGAGCGGTGGCTCAGCAACTACGGTGCTTGCTTGGCATGTGCAAGGACGTGAGTCTGAAATCCAGCACCATATACACAACGAAGTGTTGGAGCAACAAAAACCACATGAAAAACTAAGTTAAAAATTTTGATTCTCTCTTTCTTGCTCACTGTCCCTCTCTCTGTTTAAAAAAAAAAAGAAGAAGAAGAATCACATTGTTCTACCGTAAGTTTGATGATGGTCTTTGGTTGAATTGTATTGAAAAGTCTAATACAGCCATTGACTCAAAGGTCCACAATGCCCCTTTTTCTTCTGTGCTCTGGAAATCATTGATAGAACCAGGTGTTTTCCAGCCTGTTTGGTACCAAGAAAGTTCAGTTTCTCATCTGGTCCATGAGGAGGAACAAAAATAGATTCTGTCAGCCTTATGTGCTGTCCATCACAGGTGATCAATAAAGTCTGTTTAGAGTTTGTCTGGTTGGTTTATTGACTATCAAATTCCTAGAATCTAGCACATCAACTGTAATGCTCGCTGTGAACAGGCAACTTAATGTGCCAGGATCCACACAGGGACTCAAAGAGGAGGTCAGCATCTGCTGGGCTTCCCTGGCAGAACTGCCAGCTCAGGGAACAAAGGACTTGGAAAGTTTATCCAAATATACTATTCTCTCCTCTATTGAAGTCTCTGCCTGAGTAATCAGTGTGGCTTTATACTAAGGGCAGTTGGAAGGTACCGGCAGCTCTCACATCAATCACATACATACAAGGCCTTTTCTCTGAGATTGTTGAATCTCCACAGACCCAGCCTGTGAAATGCAATGTAGCTTCTGTTTAATGGGCAACACTGTGTTACTGTGTCATCTGATTCTAATAACAGTGTGGGGAGATGGGTGCTTTTAGTCCCATTTTGTAGATGAGGATACCGAGGGTAATCATACTTAAAGTTATACAGCTAGAATTCAGACCAAGCCTGGCTGGCCTCATGAACTTTCTCAACCATCACAGTACGCTCATGCACTGCATAACGAATTTTAGCCAATGATGGACCTCTTATGTGACAATGGTTCCATAAGATTATAATGGAATTGAAAATTTTCTATTGGCTCATGACACTGTAGCTGTCATAATGTCAAAACACAGAAGACATTACTAACATGTTTGTGGTGATGCTGGTGTAAACAAACCTACTGAGCTGCCGATCTTATCAAAGTATAGTTGCTACAATTGTGTAGCAGGACTTCGTAATGTCAGTAAATGGCTGAAACGGGTTTACGCATTACTATGCCATACATTTTATCAATGTTTTAAAATATCCTTATAGTTATTATTTAAAAAAAGTTTATTCACAGTTCTTCCTCCAAGACTGCTACAGAAGGAAAATTCTGTTTTGAGGGTTTGCTTCTCTATGGCCTTTTTTAGAAATGGTAGTTATGTAACATCAGGTTTAATCGGCAGGGAGTAAGAAAGCTGGTTTATTCGTGTGCTTCTAGTGATCTATGCACGTGACGGGCTGAGTGGCCAGTGAATGTACCTATGATTTTTTTTTCACTGCCCTAGAAATGTCCTGCATGATGGCACTTTGGCAACTGTTGAAAGAAGAGCCTATTGTCTGTGTCTTTACGCAGTGATGGGCATATGACAGGCACTGAACTGACATGTGTTGGTTGACTTTTAAAAAGTCAAGTTCACTGTAAAAGACTATGCCTTGTTATGCCAGCAGCCGCCTTAGACCTCTGCGGATCGAGTCCAGGTCGAGTGATTGACCTAGACCATCTAATGCAGTGTGAACGCACTCTGTGATGTTCATACAGCAGGACATCCAGTGGTACAGCTCCCAGGAAGCCTTCCCGTTGTTAAGGGATGCGCAGCCATGTGCTCGCTGTCCTTGGCTTCAGCCTTCACTTTACTGCACTTATCCAGCACTGGCAGAGCATGTCGTGGAAGCTCATTTCCCAAAGGCTGACAGTCAGTCCTTGGTTTAGCTCAGGACCTCCTTTACTCCCAGTAAAGAGGGGAAGCCAGGCCTCAAGAACAATCAGTTCTTCAGTCTATAAATCCACTCTGCCTCGGCTGCAAACCCCCACTCAGCCCTCAAGCTACTCTTAGTGCTACAGTAAAGAAAGAATAAAAATTAGACCAAAAAGAGACTCCGTCTCCAAGTCTTCCCAGCTGAAGTCCCTTAGCAATGATTTCAAAAATTCTGAAGATGTAAGGACTATCCAAAAAGTGGTTCTGGGGGACTATGCTCGCTGCAGGACAATTTAATACAATAAAAATGGATAACTAACCTGCCCTGAAGCAGATTTAAAAAGAAACAATAGTGGAGTGCAGTTTGGTGATGCAGCACGTGCTTTGTAGAAAGCCCTGGGTTCAATACCCAAAGTCAAAATAATAAAAAAAGAGAAGAAAGAAATCCTACAAGGCTCACTCCTAAACACCTCATCAATTCTGCAAAGCAAGTACAGTAATGAAGGGGATTATATATTGTATTTGTGATAATCTGAAAGAATGGCTTTGTAAGGTCAGATTTATAACACAACAGAGACATTTCTGTTGGCTATGTGTGTTCTTCAGATCATACACTGACTCCTTGAACAATGGTATGACAAGTGCTTTGAAGTATAAAGGAAGGAAACAATAAAAGTATAAAAAATCTAAGGTGTATTTTATTAATTTTTAAAAAATTTGTATTAAGGAGTTATTATAAATCAATCATAAATGCACATAAAGTAACAATATGACATGCATTCTTTAGTTAACAAATATATATTTTTTTACTCTTTTTTAAAATTTGTTCAACGTAGTCTTACTTGTTGGAGGGAATCATTGTTGCATATTCATGAATACAAGCATATTGACAAAGTAAGTCAAGCCCGAACCTAGTCCAGGATCTCCCCGCTTCATCCATTCCCTGCTCTCATGTCTCCTCTGTAGTACCCCCATGCTATAATTGGAAATGAACATATACGTGTATATTAATTTTTGAAATTTCTTAGTTTCTCCTCCTGCCTGTGTATAGTTAGGCTTCTCGGGGGAGTTGAGTGTTCTCGGTTGTATGGATAATTTGATAATCCCCCTGTCCCTCCCTCCCCTCCCTGCCTCCCTCTCTCCCACCATCTTCATAGTTATGGTTCCCCAGCTTATGTGAAATTTCAGCTATGGTGAGTTTATTACTTAACCTCAGCTAGCTTTCATCCTCTGCTTTTAGAAAGAACAGTATCATGGCATTTGCAGCCAAATGGGTGGAAATGGAAAAAATATGCTGAGTGAAATATCACAAACACAGAGACTTAAGGACTTAGGTTGTAATTTATGATGGCTTCCTAGCTGGTGGACTTTGAGCTTGCCACTTAATGTCATTGAACATTGCTTTTTTTTTTTTTTTTAAGAGAGACAGAGATGGACAGTGATAGAGAGAGAGAGAGAGAGAGAGAGAGAATCAAATTTATTTAGTTTTTCATGTGACTTTTTTTGCTTCCAACACTTCCTTGTGTACATGGTGCTTGGGATCTGAACTTGCATCCTCATGCATGCCAGGCAAGCACTGTAAGCACTGAGCCACCGCTCCAGCCCCTGGACATTGCTTTTTAATTCACTAATTCATGTATTCTTTTGTTCATTCAAAAAGCCAAGTATGTATTGAGCACCTTCTGTTCAGAAATGTACCTGAGGGATTTTAATGCATGGAAGTGACCGGGTGATGACATAGATAGGCTAATGTCCTGAAAGAATTCATTACTTGAATATCCACATAGAAGGGACAAGCAACACCACAGAGCACCACAGGGGAAGCTTCGGGATGGGCAGGACACAGAGCAGGAGAGAAGGGAATGTCTAGGCTGGAGTCTTTATTGGGGTTTCCATGAGGAAGGCAAGGCAGAGTGAGCAGCTTGGGACCTGCTAGTTCGAATAATTCCTGTAGGCTTTGACTATCCAGATGCTCTCAAGTTGCTTCGTATCTGGCCCTGGGATGATTTTAGGGCAGGGGAAGTACTGACTTGGTGTGTGCATTAGAAAATAATGCAGTTGGGACTTTAGACATGGGATTGGTTGGTTTGTGTAGGAATGACATGCTCCTGGCCACCAGCTCTAAGAACTGACCAACCCTGGGAAGCCATTCTATCCCTGGGTCTGTAGGCCTACAAATACCATAGGATTAGAAATACAAAAAATGGAGTTACTATAATTAGTGCTGGCATGAATAGATGCCAAATAGTCAAACACAGAATCTAATAAAACAACAATACTTTCCAAGTCTTTGTTTCAGGTCCTGAAAATATCCTCGTGGGTAAAACCAGTATGGTTATCTTTGTGGAACATTTAGTTCTAATTATAAAATAACAAGGCTGTATTAATCTCTTAATTATGTAACTCATTGCATAATATTTACATAAGGGGTGGAGTTATGCTTGTAAGTTAGTTGCTGCTAAATTCTTGGTCAGGATGTAATCCTTAATTATGACATTGTTTCAACTGGAGAAAAGGTTTTCTTTAAGTGATTGGCTTTGTAGTGGTTTCCAGGAATGTGCCATGAAAATAAGTAGAGCCAGTGTCCCTCATTTGCTTCTCCCAGACTCAGCTGGGGAAGAGGTGCAGGGATATCTTCAACATAGCCCATTCAGCAGCAGGGAGGGAAAAATTTGACCTTGCTCAGTGCCTCAGAGACTGAGGATGTTGTACACCCTCCAGAGACCAGAGCTGCCCCTGCCCACCCGCCACCTGAGGACCAGATCTCCTTGAACACAGCTGCAATGTTGCTGAGAATTCACCAGGAGGCGAATGACAGGGCTGGAAAGATTCCCAGCTTCACTCAGGAAGATAGGAGAAAGGCACTGTGCATTTTCTTTCTATCAATTTGACAATATATTGCAAATATACCCACTCTTCTGTATTTTCTAAAGACCATTTTAACCCAAACCACCGTCATCCCTCCCCTTGGCTGCTCCAGTTGCCCCCGACAACCCTCTAGCCTATGTTCCCATCCTTACAATCCCCTTTCCCAATGATTTCTTCTTTTATCATTAATTAACTAAAAGTGCTTTAACGTTTCCAAAATAAGGAAAATTTGGATCTTTCTCCCCTATCACTTCATTGTCTCATTTCATCACACTGTTTTCAGAAAACATGGCCTGGAAAGCACTCAAGTTTCAGTACTTCTCAAGGTGTGTCAGTGGTCTGCTATGTAATTGCTTTTCAAAATGTTCCATGTATGCCTGGAGAAAAAAATTTCATTCCTTAATTGTTGAATAAAGTGCTCTCTCTATAGCTCTACTAATGATGCTGTTCAAATTGTATGTTATTGCTAATTTTTGCTGCTTAGATTTGCCAGTTGGTGAGAGATACACTTTGAATTCTTTCATTATGAGTACGGATTTGTCAACTTTTCCTTGTTATTCTGACATTCTGGCAATGCTAGATGGATATAGGCATATGGCTTCCAGAGTGCTATCTATGTCTTTCTGGTGAACTGTGCTCGTCACTGTTGAGTAACAAGGATTTCCAACAATCTCTCCCTTCAAAAAAGAGTTGCACTGTGCAACTTTTGAAACAGTCTAGTGCCTGCACCTCAAGTGAGAACATTTGAATGGAAGCTCTTGGGGTTCAGACCCAGGCAATTTTTTTTTCTCTCATTGTCATACAGGTGAGACTACAGCACTAGTCTTATTTCATAAAAACTTGCATCATGGGCTGGAGCGGTGGCTTGGCAGTTACGTTGCTTGCCTGGCATGCGCAAGTACGCGAGTTCAAACCCCAGCACCCACGTACACAACGAAGTCTTGGAGCAACAAAAGGCACATGAAAAACTAAATAAAAATTGTTTCACTCTCTTTCTCTCATTGTCCCTCTCTCTTAAAAACAAAAACAAAAACAAAACAAAAAAAAAACCCTTGCATCTTGGGTAGGATTTGTCACAACAGTCCCTGAAACAAGGATTGAATATGAGTAGTTTATTTGAGAAGTGATTCCAGGAAGCACAGTGTAGAAGCGGGAAAGTAAGACAGGGAAGGGCATGAAGTCAACACACAGCGTTAATGAGTGTGAGGCTTCCAGGGGCTCAACTCCCATTCATCCTTGGCTGGGGGTTGCTCCCCAGGATGCTAAGTCCCTGAAATTTTGGGTCAGCCTTTCCTGAGCATAAGCCTAGAAGAAGCCCTAAGTCATGGGGCTTGCAATAGGATCCTTTATTATTCAGGGATCTCTAAAGAAATAGAATCAGTAGGAGATTTTATACACACACACACACACACACACACACACACACACACAAACATATGCATATATACATATATGTATATATAGATATAGATTTAGCTCATGAATTTATGGAAATTGGAAAATCCTATGACCTTCCATCTTCAAGTAAAGACACAAGAAAGCTGATGTTGTAGTACAAAGGTTTAAGAGGTAGAAATTGTATAGATTCTGATCCATTAGAGTTTCAGATATAGCATATCCTAATTACTCGCCCAGTGATCACTTGGATGATCAGTCTGAAATAAGCAGGAATTCATTTGACTACAGGATCCATGGATTCATTTGACCCATTAAGAGATGCCTTTGAATCAGGACTCTGATATCTGGCCTCCATATGACACCCACAAACACACACACTGACAGGAAGACCATAAAAGCATTTGAAGTCCCATTGTATGGAGTTTTTAAAATCTATTCATATATCTTTTGACATTTCTCTCTTCAAAAGGTAAAATAAAATTCCCCTCCCCTTATATGTGGGCTGGGCATAACGACTTGCTTCTTCTAATGAATAGACTGTGGCAGAAGAGATGACAGATAATTTCTAAGACCTAGTCATGAAAAGGTACAGTTCTTCCTGGTTCTCTCTCCCTTAAATTGCTCATTCCAGGAGAAACCAACCACCATATTATACAGACACCCAAGGAAACCAATGTACCAAGTTTCCAGTCATATAAACAAGGAACCTTAGAACTGGGTCCTTTAGGCCAGTCCTAGCTAACTTTTGATTAACAAACTTATGAGAGGGGCTGGCGTGGTGGTTCAGTGGTTATGGTGCTTGCCTGGCAAGCTCGAGGATGTGAGTTAAAACCTCAGCATCACGTACACAACGAAGTGTCTGAGGAATGAGAGTCACATGAAAAACTGAAGATTGCTTCTCTCTCTCTCTGTCCTCTCTTTCTTTAAAAAAAAAAACTTATGAGAGATGAAAATCCAGAATTAACCAATCAAATTTCTTCCAAATTCATGACCCACAAAAGAAGTGTGAGATAAGAAATGATTATTACCACTTTAAGTAAAAAAGTATTGGAGTGTTATATTATACAAAAATAGATAACCAACATGCCCAAGATTAGTGTTAGCTCAGATACTATATCTAAAAATCCTCAAAACAAAACTATATACACCCTTTCTCCCAGTGTATATAGTCTAGACATTGCTACAGGCTCCTTTAGGGATGTATTAGAGAAATATTTACTCTATGTTCTTGCAGGATCCTTCCTCAAGGGAATCAATCTCCTCTTTATTGGCCTCTGGATCCAGGAACAGATTCAGTCTTGGACACTCGGCAAGAGATAGCCATTTCCCACAAATGTGGCTGACATCAGCCGTCTGTTCAATTGCTCATGATCTAATTTAGCAGCATAAGTCAAGCAATAGCCAATTGGTTTCCTATCTATCTTGCTACAAGGAACTGCATGGTCTATTCACCATTACCACAAATATCTGTGGGACAATGTCCCCAGTGGCCATTCTATTTTTGTTGTCTTTTAACAGTAATTAACTTCTCTCTGATGTTGAAGTGCTGCTAACTAGACTCCACCGCTATGGACTTCTGTCATATGTGTTAGTACTGGGGAGTCCAGTGGCGTAACTGCACCTACTGCCATCAACAGTGGTTACCAGAAGACCGTCACTATTGAGCATCTCTGTTCCGGTGGCCCCTCACTCACACATTACTCACCATGTCAATAAAGAGGGCACCCTCTCAGTCATCCTAATGTTGTCACTTCTTTGGGAAGGTTGACTCTTTCCTGATTCTTTTCCAGAGTAGTTCCAGCATCCCCACCTCATTGACTGAGGGTCATTATTGCTTCTGAGTTTCAAGAAGCCACATCAGCCGTGCATGGGGCCAGGTTCAGGTACTCTGGCTAGGTTGTTAATTCCTGAGCCACAGAAGCATGATACTTCAAAAATAAATTCTCCCCTGCCCAGACTTATCTCCCATTCTCTCTGGTGCCCACAGCCTCCCCACAATCCATTCCCAGGCATGTTCTATCCAGTCGTTGGCAGTATCCATGATACAAGCTCTGTAGCGTTTAGCAGGGTAACTCTTTCTTCCACAGGGACAGAGATTCCCACTTGGCCAGGCTGTATCACAACCCATTACTGGGCTCAAAGTTATGAGGAAAGACAGAAGAGATCTTGGGTGACATACACATCATCTTGCAAGACACATGTACCCCAAGGGAGGATAATGATTTGGATGCAAATGACTTATCAGGTAACCCAGAAAACACCCACATGGGAATAGGAAATGAGACAGGAAGGGAAGGAATTGACTACAGTAGATTCAAGGCAGTTTACCATTTGGGGAAGCTTGGTGTCCACCTCGTTGGGATCTCTGGGAGATGGTGTGGAATATGTCTCAGGGGTGAGGAAGCTGGGAGGGGGAAGCATATACATCTGAGCCAAGGCAGCTGTCACCCTGGACAGAGACATGTTAGTAAGCCAACATGAGACACACATTGGGATAAAGGGCATCAACTGAAGATTGCTCATTGTTATGTATCAGGGTAACAATCTGAAAAGAAATGTAGACCAGGACAGGTAAACTGATGAGAATCAAGACTAAAAATGCAGAGCAATGTGTCAGGCTAAAATGAAGATATAGTGATGGCCCCAAGCACTTAAGTTCTTTGTATATAAAGAAGAATGCTATAGAATGCCTACAGGAAGGCAGGGGAAGCTCAAGCAGACATTATTTACCTGTTAGCATTGCCAAGGACCAGGCTTGGCTGGAAGATGGTTAATGATAAATGAGTTTTTATCAGCAGGCTCCACGCTTTACCACATCAGTTCAGCACATGACTTGGAGTGGTCCCATTAGAAAAGAAACCCAGGGCCCTTCATAGCCCTGGTTCAGCAAAGCATTAGACAATTTGAACAAGCTGTGCAAAAATTAGTTCTAAAACATTATGTTTGACTAGGGATAGTGGGGTTTTGATTCGAGAAGGAAAAAGAAGTAGAAAATCAACTCAGAGAAGCAATAATTAGTTAATGGAAAAAATGCAATCATTTAAATTAAGATTAATTGTATTTTGAAGATTAATCATATTTCCATTACTGGAGCACAAAAAGAGTACAGGTTAAATTTGTTTCAGTTTGTTTGGAAATACGCACAAGTCTTCCTAGCCTACGCTCACAGCTATTCCCGATAAACGTGGTTCCCATTAAAAACGGTGCAATAGCTCATTGCAATTTGTGAAGAGAAAAACAATTTCCTGTTTTCCACCTAACTCTGCTAAGTGGTTTCTAGTGGTTCCTTTGGGTGATGCCTTTTTTCAACAGAGTTGGGGAGGCAGTTTCCAAGAGCCTCAGATTCCTCACCATCACCTCTCAACCAGGCTTTTGAGTCTCTGAAGAGATGTATTTTTTAATTGACTTTTGTGAACACAGTGGCATTTCAGATAGGCTGGGAGTGGAAATCAAGACCCAATAAATCTTAAGTGACACAAACATGCAGTGAGAGTTATGAGATTAATTTGAAAGCATCCCAGTTGACCTTGGGATAGGGAAGGGGGAAAGAGACTTTAATTTTTGGAACTTGATCCAGGAACAAAAATGCTAGCTTCCAGATTTGCCTGCTAATGGAGGCCCTCTGGCCTTTATGAACCCAGACACTAAAAGAATTCAAATGGGAGTAACATGGTAGTGAGTACTTCCCTTGTGCTGTTCCCTGAGCATCCTTCTTTTCATGAGCCAGGTGCTTCTAGACTCATTTTGCTCTTAGCCAATGACACTGAGTTCCAGAGAGGCTGAGTAGCCTATCCTGTGGCCAGTACTTCTGCTTCCTAAGTCCTTGCTCTTGGCCTTCACACCATCTGTCTGCCTCACTGGATGGGCAGACTCAGATGTTCTGCAGTTTTATTGTGGAAAGTGGAGAGCAACCTGGTGGGAATACCATTTCCTTACCTCCTCATTCCTGAGATCCTTTTTCTGAGAACTAACAATGCCAGAACTCAAGCCTAGAGGAGCCACCAACCTGTACTGGTTCCCAAACCTTCTCGCTGTTCCTGAGCACAGGCCCCTGGGAGCTGGAGTGACAAGTGTGCTGGCCTGGCCGTGGTACAATGGCCTCTACAGTCTTTTCCCTGGCCCTGACACCACCTCCCTCTAGCCATTTACCTCTTCCCAAAGGTACACTCTTCCCAGAACACGTTGCAGAACAAATAGCTGTGGAATTTCCTATGAACACATGGATTTTACTACTCTCTTCCTGCTTCAGGGATTTTGAATACATTTATATGATTCTTGTAAATGCTAAAGATAAAGCGTGGAATGCAACACTTATCCCCTCCCTCCCTTCCTCCAATTTTTAGTTCTCTTAATACAGGAATGGACCAGACCCCACCCATCATAGCTGAATGTGCTATAATAAATTTGGGAAAAAAAAATTAAAAAAAATTTTTTTAAATTAAAATTAAAGCCAAACAAAGTCATTGTGCCAATACCCTCAGAAGTTGAGACTTTCCAAAGAGTGCAGAATGCTCTGCATTTTACTTTTAGGTGAGACATAAAAAGAGGGAAGAAAAATAGTTAAACAAAACATTTATTTCTGTTCAGAGAATTTAAAAAATTAGCAGCAATGTTTTGGCTTTAGGTTCAAGGAATATTGTGAATTTACCCTTGGATTCTCCCCTGCTTTCCAGGTCTCACATTTATAAATAGACTTTTCTTTACATAAAAAAAAAAAAAGACAGGGCCACAATTAGAACCAAAATAAACATGTCCAAGGACAAGAACTTGAACAGTCTCATAGTGGTGAATGCTGATGTTGCAAGTCTGTGAGCTCTGGGTGGAAGGTGCAAGGTTCAGTCATGGCGGAAAATTTCCAGTAGGAAGCTGGAGCCTGGCTAGATGAGGCAGTGAGGCGCAGAAGGGCAGAGTATGGTGGTATGACCGTGCATCCTCACTGACGGGGAAGGAAGCACAGACAGGCAAAACCAGAGCCTAGGTGAAGCCATTGCCTAGGAAGGACAGCCCCAAGTCAGGAACACGTGACATTTAAGGTGGCAATCACAAGATTCAGAAAAGGTTAAGGAAAAAAAAAGAGAGAGAGAGAGAGAAAGAGAGAGACAGAGTCAGAAACAATTCTTCATCCAGATGAACTTGTAAACGAAAGTGCTGAAAGACACAGGAAATACAAATAAGCCATAAATGCATCTACTGGAAGCTATCTCAGAATGAAATGGAAATACCATGTTTAGGCTCTTCAAAATACAAAGGAAAGGCTCAACATAAATATTCATGAGATGTAATGAAACAAACCTAGGATGCAAATAAAAAGAAAGATAGACAAGAAAAAAATTAAAAATCATGGGAAAAGGGAATATATTCACCGAAATAGCAGTTTGCATGGGACATTCTCAGTTCAGTACAGACTCACACTCCCTTGCACGTGTGGAACATCCATAGGACAACACCATGGGAAACTCTATGTATAGAATTTGAGAAAAATACTTAGTCATCAAAAAGTGTGTGTGTGTGTGTGTGTGTGTGTGTGTGTGAAAGAGAATGTGTGTTAGTCAACTGTTGTGAAAAAATACCTGAGAAAATCAACTTAGAGAAGAAAAGATTTATTTTCCTCACAATTTCAGAGGTTTCAATCCATGGTCACTAGGCTCTGTCACTTTAGGCCTATGGCAAGGCAGTGGATCACAGCAGGGAGGGCATGATGAAACAAAGCAGCTCACATCATGGTGGCCAGGAAGGAGAGAGAGAGAGAAGGGATTGTTGTCCCCACATTCTCTTCAAGGACACACCCCAATGACCTAACTTCTTCCCACTAGACCCTACCTTTTAAAAGGGTTCCACCTTCTCCCAGTACTGACAAACTGACAACCAAACTTTTAATACATAGGTCTTCGGGGACTCTTAGGAGCCAAACCAGAGACCTGAGCCGGGGATGGAGAGAGGAAAAGGGAAGAAGAGGAGGTGGTAAGCTGGTGGGAAGGGGAGAAAAGGAGGAGTAGGAGGGGAAGAGAGAGTAGGGGAAGGGAGAGGGAAAAGAAAAATAAGAAGGAAATGGAAAAAAGGCAGAGAGATAAAGAGGAAGAGGGAGAAAAGGTGGAGAAAGAGGCACTAGAAAGAGATGAAGGATCTTAAAGGTGGTAACACCCAGAAACCACCCCTCTCTTGCTTCCCATTAACTCCATAACCAGCATTATTGACCACAAGCTTCACAGACTGGTCTGTTCAATGAGGATAATAATTACTACAACAGGACATTTTATGGAAAGTGCTCTACCACAACTAAATGCAACTTCTCAAGGAAGGAAAGCACATGAACACCTTTAATAAAACAGTATTTTTAAATAATCAAAAAAGATCGTGGTACTGTACATATTACCTCCTTTGTCATCGAAGAAGTGTGTTCTCTGGATATTCTGGTCATAAAAATGCATCAGGTCATTTCTGATTCCTGTTAGTAAAGAATCTACAGGGGAACACTGGGGAGCGCTGTCCCTTGGCTTTTAGAAGCTGTCACTCCATGTGGCTCCAGTGAACCAGAATCAGACAGCTACACTAATGCTTCATTTGTTCACTTGACAGGAGGGAAATGTATCAAGATGACTTAATCCTTTTACTCTCTAGAGTCTTCCTTCTAAGTGCTCCCTCTTAATTCTATAAAAACTTATCTGTGTTAATAAATGTCTATGTCTGCTCCAGACTTGGAGTTTGTTTCGCCTGGTGTACACCCATCATCTGATAAATGAGATGCCTATGTCTGTTCCCCCCACTGTGCTCAGAGGATATGGTGCTGTGGCCAGTTGTGGGGAAGGGCTCATTTCCAGTAGTTGATACCTTTTCCCTGCAGGAAAATAGGAGCCCTGATTAAATAAAAATACAGCAGAATTGGATTTTCCAACATAAACAGGACCAGAAGCACCTGGGCATTTTTGCCTAGAGCAGTAGCAGTGACCTTAAGGAGAAAAGATTAAGATAGAGAATTCCATATGCCCAAGGGGCCTTGGCATCAGAACTGATAGAGCAGCCTTATATAAGGAGGTGACCTGACAATGCGTCTCTTCTTTATTTACTAACCTGCAACTTTTAAAAAATTGTAAAATATTCCGAACACCCAGGATATAGTTGTCAACATTGTGCCAAATTTTCATGAGGTCAAGCCCTCTAAGAAATAAAATATCAGTGATAGCACTAAAATCCTCTTTCAAACATTCCCCACTACTATCTTGAAGTTAATATGCATGCTTTATTTTCCTACATATTCATTAGGTATCCATAAACTATATACTATTTAATATGCTTTACAACTTATAGGAAGGGTATTCATATCCTTTTGCCTCTCTCTTTTTTTTTTAATGTCAATGTTGTATTCTAAGACTTTGTTCTTCCAGTTTTGCCACAAGTAGTTAGAGTGCCTACAATAGACTAGCTGTATTTTAGGTACTGGGGAAATGGCATTGGGAAAAGAAATAAGAGAGACAAAACTTCTCATGACACAGACAAGAAAAAAGATAAGGAAAACAGACACTATGGTATTTATAATACAGTGGATCATATGCAGTGGTAAATACTGCGGAGAATATTTCGGGAAGAAAAAGGGATATGCGTCTGTGTGGGTAGGGAGTGGAGTTGGTGTTATAGACAGATCACATTGCTTCAGGTTAACCCCTGTGTGGCACTACACCTGGGAAAGTCGAGACTCTTACACACAGGAATGGTTGGCAGGTAGCTCTTTACTCGCCCACCACTTCTGGGGGATTGCTGAGTCATTCGTATGCACAAAGTCACCACACCTTCACCACTTCCCTGCACGATTATACCCACATATACTCCCAGCAGCAGAATATTGAGATTTCCATTGCCCTGCATACTTGCCAGTGCTTAACAGACTTTCAGTTCTTGCCTTTCTGAAGGGCATAAGTGTCTATTGCTGCTGTTTTAATTTTTATCTCCCAGGGTATTATTGTGGCTGGAGATGTTTGTTCACATCTTCGTTTTGGTGTTGCCTGTCTCAATTTCATTCATTGATTTAATTCCTTTCATGATCCTTTTTTGACTTATAGGAGATATCTATAGGTATCTTCCTCTTTGTGACATATCTTTTTACTTTGTTTATGGTATCGTGGGCAATCTAGGATGGATAGCAATGCAATCAAAATGATCAAGTCTGTCCTTATGTATGCTTTTTTGTTCTTAAGAACTGCCTTCCTATCCCCAGCCTCACAGAGATATTCTGATATATTTTCTTCTAAAAGGTTTTCAGTGTTTCATACAAGTATGTGCTTTATCCGGAATTACATGTTTATGGATAAAGTAAGATAGAAAACTAGTTTTCTATTCTTTGTATATGGCCAGTTGTCTGAACACTGTTTCTTGAATCATCCGTGTCATCTCTGTTAATGTAATGAGAACTCTATCAAGTGGCAAGTTTTCAGAATGGGACCTATCTGTGAATCCTTGATCTGCCCCTCACTGGTTCCAATGTCTTCTTCATTACAGTTTTACAATAAGTCTTGGTATCTGATACAATACCTTTTCTGCTCCCCTTATTAGTCTTCTACAGTACTCCCTTGGCTATTCCATCACAATGATTTTAAGATCAATTTGTGAAATTTCCAGTCAGGAATGGAATTGCATTGCCTTTATAAATCAATTTAGTAGAATTTCTTATAATATTGAGTCATTCTATCATGAACATATCTCTTCATTTATTTAGGTCTTATTCTATATTCTTTGGCAAATTTTAAAATTTTTATAAAGACCCAGCATATTTCTTATCATTTTGTATCCTATTACTATTTTTATTGCTATAGAAAATGCTGTTTGTAATTGTAATTATTAGTAGTTTATAGCTGGTGTGTTGAAAACTATTCAGTTTTATACATTGACATCTAGCAATGTCGTTGAATCTTAGTTTATGTTTTAGTCATATTTGTCACTGCTGTGACCAAAACACCTAACAACAACAATTTCAAGGAGGGAAAGTTCATTTGGGGGCTCATAGTTTCAGAGGTCTCAGTCCACAGAAGGCCAGCTCCATTCCTCAGGGCTTGAGGTGAGGCAGAACATCATGGTGGAAGGGTGTGGCCCAAGAAAGCAGCTGGGAACATGGCATCAGGAACCAGAGCGACTAAACTCAGTTCACACAGTGCATACCCAATGGCATGCCCACAATGACCCACCTCCTCAAGACACACACACCTGCCTACAGCCACCATTCAAGGAATTAACACACTGATTGGGTTAAGGCTCTCCTAACCCAATCATTTCTCCTCTAAATCCTCTTGCTTTGAGGAACACCTCATATTTCAGACATAACAGTATGCCTTCAGTTTAATTAGCTTATCCAGTATTTTATCAGCAAATAAATAACTTGCCTTGAAATAGGACTAGTTAAAATTTTCTTTTTCTTATTACTAGAACTTCAAGATTCATATTAAATAGGAGTCATGGTGGTGATATCTTTATCTTAACTCTGATTTAAAAAGGACTGCCTCCAACGTTTCACCAGTCAGTGTAATGTTTATGATAAGGTTTTGTTTGGTTACTAGGTTAAGAAAGTTCTGTTTTATTCATAGTGTACTAGGAATTTTGATTAGAAATGGAGTTTGAATTACATGGAATCCATTTTTTGCATCAAATGAAATTATTATTTTCTCCTTTAATTTGTTAGTGTAGTAAGTCTTCATAATATTCTGGGGAAATTTTCAGAATTTGTTAATAATGTATTTTTTGTATTGCTGGAATCATTTTGCTAATATTTGCTTTAGAATATTATGGTAATATTTGTGAGATTGATAAATGACTTTATCTTATTCTTCCTTGAAATTTGGTATCAAATTATACTGACCTTATAAGATGAACTGAAGTGGATTGTTCTTTTTTTCTTCCTTTTTTCTCCTATACTCTGTGATAAATTGAAATCAAGTTAGAAAGCATTCATCCCTTACAGAGTTGATAAAACTCAATGAGTTTTGTTTGTATAAAGGAATGGGAAGGAAGAAGATGCTTAATTTCTAATTTAATTTCTCTGTGAGCTGCAGATATCACAAGGCTTTCCATTATTCAGTCAGTTTTGGTCACTTCTAATTTCTCCAGGATATTGTCTAAGAAATCTCTTTTGTTATTTTTTTTTTGTTCTCAGGATATGTCCAAGATTTCTACAATGTTGTATATAAATATACAACATGTACAGTCTGTAGTCTATATGCATAAAAATTTTTAATTTTTTTACAATTATTGATTTGTCCATTAATTATTTAGAAATGGATGTTGAAACTTATTAATGTGAGTTTTTGTGATATTTTATTGTAATTATAATAAGCATATATTATATAATTATTAAGTATGAAAATAGTTATTATACTATTCAAATTCCTATATTACTTTTTTGCCTATTTCATCGATTAATGATTAAAGAGAGGGTGTTAAATTTCCCTATCAAGATTGCATATTTGTAAATGATTCTTTACATCTTTTTATACAGATGTCATTTTAATTAAAAGTTCAGAATTCTTATGTCTTGTATTGAATTTTCCTTCAATCATCATGTAAGAAATCTCTTTATTTCTAAATGTAGGGTTTTTTGGCCTTAAAGTATATCTTATTTAATTGATACTTGCCTTTACTATGAACATTTCTGTCATTATTTCTAGGTATATTTTTGTAAACGATATGGAACAGAATTAAAAAAAAACTAGTCTTAGTCTAAGCCTCTGTATTGTAACTAGTGGCAAAATACATTAAAATGTATTAAAATTAGTAAAATATTTGATTTTATTTTATCGCTCAGATTTTTTCTTACATTCGTTTTCACTTTATCAAAACAAAACTAAGAGTTCGTTGCCAGCACATCTCCACTACAATACACATTAAAGGAGCTTCTTCAGGCAGAAGGGAAGAGACACCCGATGGCGATTCACACCTACAAAGGAATGAGCAGGCTGTAATGAGTAAAATATGGATGACTTTGTGCCCATATTTCAAATTTCTTTAACTGAAAATTTATTGATTAAAGTAATAACAATATATTGTGTAGTTTCTAGCATATGTGAGAGAACCTAGGATAATAATAGCATAAAAGATAGGAAAGGGAAAACATACTGTTGTAAAGTTCTTAAACTGTACATAAAATAATTTATTATTACTTGAACAAATTATAAGTTTGTGATGTACATTGCAACTGTAGGTCAAGCACGCGCTTGCAAACACACACACACACACACACACACACACACACGGTGCATGCATAATAAGCCAATAGTGGAGACAAGATCAAATCATTAAAAATACTCAAGCCAAAAGGAGGATAAAAAGAAACATAAAGAACAGAAAAAAAATAGATGACAAGATGATAATTTAAATTCAGGCATAACTAAATATCACAAATAATATGGTTTAAACACTATAGCCAAAAGGCAGGTATTTTCCTTTTTTCCTTTCCATGGTACATTATAATTATAAAGCAGAGGGATCCATTGCTAGATATTCATACACATAGTGTAACAGTGTGATTTGGTCAATTTTATTCCTCAGTACTTCTTCCCCTTCCCCCCTATTCCCTCCCTCTGGTTCCCTTCCTCTGTCTGTTTTCATGAGATCCCTCCACCTTTGTTTCCTTTTATCTCTCTAACTTCCACATGTGAAAGAAAGCATAAACCTTTGACTTTCTGAATTTGAATTATTTCACTTAGCATGATATTCTCTAGTTCCATCCATTAATCAGAAAAATGTTATGATTTATTCTTCTTTAAGGCTGAATAAAACTCCATTGAGTAATTATACCATATTTTCTTTATCCATTGATGGGCACAGCCTGGTTCCATACTTCGGCTACTGTGGACTGTGTGGCTATAAACACAGGTATGCATCTATCACTATAGCTTTCTGACTTTAATTTTTTAGGATAAATACAAAGAAATGCTATAGCTGAGTTATTTGGTTGTTCCATATCTAGTCTTTTATTTATTTTTTTGTACTGGGGATTGAATCCAGGGACACCTAATTCATTGAGCCACATCCCCAGCCTATTTATTTATTTATTTATTTATTTATTTTCAAGAGAGAGGGAGAGAACGAGAGAGAGAGAGAAAGAGAGAATCAATTTTATTTTTTTCATCTGGGCTTTGTTTTGACAACACTTAGTTGTATATGTGATGCTGGGGTTTGAACCCAGGTCCTGGCCCATGCCAAGCAAGCTCTGTAACTTCTGAGCCACCCACTGCTCCAGCCCCCACCCAGCCTTTTAGTTTTTTTTTTTTAAGACAGGATCTCACTAAGTTATCTAGGGCCTTGCTAAGTTGGTGAGGCTTGTTTTGAATTTATAATCGTCCTGCCTCAGCCTCCCAAACTGCTGGGATTACAAGCATGTGCCACCACACCCAGCAATGCCTAGTCTTTTGAGGAACCTCAATAGTGATTTGCACAGTGGTTGTACTAACTTACAATAACACCAACAGTGTAAAAGTATTTCTTATCCCTCATATCCTCTCCAGCTTTTGTTATTTGTGTTCTTGATGGCTGCTATTCTAACTGGAATGAGATGAATTTGTGTAATTATGGTTTGCATTTTCATAATTGCTAAACATGTTGAATATTTTTTCATATATTTACTGGTCACTTGTATTTCTTCTCCTGAGAATTTCTGTTTAGTTCATTTGCCTATTTATTTATTGTTTTGTTAATGGTAAGATTTGTGAGTTCTTTATATATTCTGGATATTACTTCTCTGTCAGAAAAGTAACTACACACCATTTTTTTTCTCATTCTGTGGGCCCTCTCCACACTCTTTATTGTTTCTTTTTCTATGCAGAACCTTTTCGATTTTGTGCCATCCCATTATTAATTCTTGGCATTTCCTGAGCTTTAGGAGTACTGTTGAGGGACATTGCCTATACCTATTTCTTGGAGGGTTGGCCCTGTATTTACTTCTAGCCGTTGTAAAGTTTCTGGTCTAATTCTTAAATCTTTGGTCCATTTTAAAGAGAGAGAGAGAGAGAGAGAGAGAGAGAGAGACAATGAGAGAGGGGGAGAGAAAGAGAGAATCAATTTTTTAAAATTTAGTTTTTCATGTGGCCTTCATTGCTCCAAGACTCCATTGTGTACGTGGTGCTGGGGTTTGAACTCTCATACCTGTGCATGCTGGGCAAGGGCTGTAACCGCTGAGCCACTGCTCCAGTCCCTCTTTAATCCATTTTGAGATGATTTTTGTGCAGGGTGAGAAATAAGGATCTAGTTTCATTCTTCTACATATGGAAAATTAGTTTTCCCGGCACCATTTGTTTAAGAGGCTGTCTTTTCTCCAATGTATGTTTTTGGCATCTTTGTCAATGAACAGATGATGGTATCTGTGTGGGTTTGTCTGCGTGTCTTCTGTTCTGTACCATTGGTCTATGTGTCTGTTTTTATGCCAATACCATGTAGTTTTTGTTACTTTAGGTTGTAGTATAATTAGAAGTGAGGTATTGCAATGCCTCCAGCATTACTTTTTTGGCTTAGAATTGCTTTGATTTTTCTAGGTCTTTTCTTCTTCTAAATGAATTTTAGGACTGTTTTTCCCCCTAGTTCTGTGAAGAATGATGGAGATGACACTGAATCTATATTGCTTTTGGTAATGTGACCATTTTAGCAATATTAATTCTGCCTATCAAAGAACATGGGAGGTCTTTCCATCTTCTCGTTTCTTTCTTCAGTATTTTATAATTTGCATTATAGAAACCACTTTCTTTATTTTAAGCTATCATGAATGGAATTGTTTTCCTGATCTCTCTTTCAGCAAATTCACTATTTATGTGTAGGAAAGCTATTGATTTTTGTATGTTGATTTTGTATTCTGCCACATTGTTGAATTAATTTAATAGCTCTCAAAGTCTTCTGGTGGAGCTTTTTTGGTCTTCTACATCTAGGATCATATTATCTACAAACGGTGATAATTAGACTTCTTTTTTCCTATTTGTATCCTTTTTATTTCCTTCTCTTGCTTAACTGGTCTCGGTAAAATTTCAATATTGAATATTGAATGGAATTGGTAAGAGTGGACATCCTTGTCTTGTTTCTGATTTCAGAGGAAATACTTTCAGTTTTGCCATTCACTATGATGTTGGCTTTGGGTTCATCATATATAGCCTTTACAGTGTTTAGATAAGTTCCTTCTGTTCCTAGTTTCTTCAGTGTTTTTATCCTCAATGGGTGTGGATTTTCTTTTCCAAAGGCATTCCCTACATCTATTGAGAAGACTATGTAAATTTTGTCCTTAATTCTATTTATGTGGTGTATTACATTTATTGTTTTGTGATTGCCATCATCCTTACGTCCCTGGAGTGAATCCAAGTTGGTCATGATGTACAATCTTCTTAATGTGTTTTTTAATATGATTCGCCAATATTTTATCGGGGATTTTGCATTTGTATTCATCACTGGTGTTGGTCTACAGTTTTCTTTCCTTCGCATGTCCTTATCTGGTTTTGGAATCAGGATCATATTTGTTCATAGACTAAATCTGGAAATGTTTCATCCCTTTCTATTTCATGGAATAATTTGAGGAACCCTGGCCTTAATTCTTCTTTAACTGTCTGATAGAATTCAGCTGAAAATCTACCTGGTCCTGAGCTTGTCTTTGTTGGAAGTCTTTTTATTACTGCCTCAATCTCATTACTTGTTTTTGGTCTGTTTAGGTTTTCTCTCTCCTCTTGGTTCAATTTGGCAAGTCATGTGTTTCCATAAATGTATTCATTTCTAAATTTTCTGATTTATTAAAGTATAAGTATACAAAATAGTCCCTCATGATGTCTGTGGCAATATTTCCTTTTTCATTTCTAATTTTGTTAATTTGGTTCTTCTCTCTCTTCTCTTTAGTGGGTTTATCAATTTTATTTATCTGTTCAAAGAACCAGTTCTTTGTCAATCCTTCACATTGTTCTTTTATTCTATATTTCATTGATTTTGGCTATGCTTTTAATTATTTCCTCCTTTTAGTGGTTTGGGGATTGGTTTATTCTTGTTTTTCTATGACTTTGAGATGTGCTATTAGGTTGTTTATTTGGGATCTTTTCTGAGTTGTTTTGTGGCCCTAAATATAGTCTATGTTGTAGAAGTACCACTAGCAGCTGAGAAGAAAGTGAGTTTGGGTGTTGTTGGATAATATTATATAGATGTCTGTTAAGTTCATTATATTTATAATACTTTTTAGGTCTGAAAAGTCTTTCCTGAGTTTATGTCTAAATAACCTATCTGTTGATGAGGGAGTGTGTGGAAATCCCAGGAATTATTGTATTGGGTCAGAGTATAAAAGTCTAGTAGTATCTCTTTCATGTAGTTAGTTAGGTACTGTGATAATTGGGGCAACAAATGTTTACTATCACTATATCTTCTTGCTAAACTGTTTCCTTTCCTATTATGAAGAAACCTTATTTACCTCTTCTGATTAATTTTAACATTGAAGACTGTTTTGTTGGATATGAAAGTAGCTATTCCTGCCTGTTTTAGGACTCCATTGCATAGAATATCATTTTCCATCCTTTCACTTAGAGCCTGTGGCCATCTTTGCCTGTAAGATGAGTTTATTACAAACAGCATATAGCTGGGTCTTGTCTTTAGGACCATTACACCAGTTTATATCTTTTGATTAGAGAGTTGAGACCATTTACATTTAGGATTATTATATGAAGATGCTTAATAATTCCTGCCATTTTGATTTATGTTGGAAATAAAATTCAGTCATGTTCTCATTTTCTTGGCTAATCTTAAAGTGAGATCTAATCTTTTGCAATCTCTGGGGTTTATTTCAGTTCTTGTGTGTGTAGCATTTCTTTTAAGTATTGTAGTGATGGCTTAGAAGTCTGTTTCTTTTAGTTTCTGCTAACTGTGGAATGTTTTTATTTCTTCTTTGATTCTGAAGGATAATTTTGCTGGATACAGCAATATTGGTTGATAGCTATTTTCTTTCAGGGCTCAGAATACATTGTTCCAAACCCTCTTGGATTTTAGAGTTTATTGCTGCAAGCTAAGAAGTAATTCTGATTGATTTGCTTCTGAATGTGACCTGACTTTTTATTAAAAAAAAAAAACAACTTTTGAGGCTCTAAAAATTCTATCCTTGCTGGGTTCAGTGGCACATTTCTGAAATCCCAGTGGCTTTGGAGGCTGAGGCACAAGGATCATGAATTCAAAGCCAGCCTCAACAACTTATCAAGGGCCTAAGCAACTTGGTGACCCCCTATGTCGAAATCTAAAAAAATAAAATGAAAAGAGCTGGGGATGTGGCTCAATGGTTAAGCACCACTGGGTTCAACACCCAGCTCCAAAATACAAAAATAAAATAAAAATCTATCCTCATTCTGTATGTTAGGCATTTCTTTATAATGCATTGTGGAAATATTTGTTTGATCTTGTCTAGTTTGTGTTCTGAGTCTCCTACATCTGGGTGTCCATCTCATTCCAAATGTTTGGAAATTTTCCTATTATTATTTCTCTGGAGATGTTACCCATTTCATTAGCCTGCATCTCTTCAATTTCAATGATTCTTAAATTTGGTCTCTTAACGTTGTCCCAGAGTTTCTGTAATTCTCATCAAGATTACTTGTTTGCTTTTCCGTAATACTGTCTGAACATTCAAGGTCATCCACTTTGTCTTCCAGTTCTGAGATTATGTATTCTGCCATGGTCTACTACTCTACTGGAGAGATTTTCAACGGAATGTTTCACTCAATTTGTTGTACTTTTCATTTCCAATATTTCTATTTCACTCTTTTTCACATCTCTCTGTTGAATCTCTCATTCATTCATTCATTTATATTCTATACTGCCTTCCTTAATTCATTCATTTGTTTTTATGTGTAGTAGAGGAATTTGTTGATAATTTTCCTAATCATCCTTTTGAATTATTTATCTGGTATTTCATCCACTTCAACATCTTGGGAGTCAGTTGCTGGTGAATTATGAACCTTAGCAGATGTCATGTTACCGTGTGTTTTCATATTTCTTGTATTCCTTGTGCATCTGGTGGGATAAATTTCTCTTCTACTCTTATGCATTTGCCTTTTTAGAGCACACCTTTCTCCTAGCAAGTGTTCTGGGATACAGGATGTTTTGATTTGTAGAATTATTTCCATGATAGTTCTTTGATGGTGATTGCGTGTGTATTGATTCAGTGTATATTGTTTCAGGACTTGAAGATCCCACTAGCTCTACAGGTGTCACAAGAGTGGGGTCCTTCTGTCAATCAGGAAATTGTGTTGTTTACAACAATGTGTCCCTGTGATTGCTTTTCTAGATTTAACAATGATACATGTTTTAAAAGAGTGTGGGAGTGATATAGATTGAGATCCTGCATAGATGTGGTGCCCACCATCTTTGCATTATTTCTCTTTGTTTTTGCTGTTGGAGCAGTTCCTATTTAGGGCCTGGCAGTCAATTTGGGATTTTTGTCTCCCCTGTTCTTTGTAGTAAAGTGTTGTTGAAGTCTGAACAGGGTTTGGTAGTGTTTGAATAAGGTTCCCTCTTAGCTGGGTTTTGGGTGTACTTCAGAGCAGAATCTCCATCTTGTGAACTCACAGTGTCCCAGGAGATTCCCAGCACTTCACAGAGAAGGAGGAAACAAGCAACAGTGACAAGGGTAGCAAGTAATGTTCAGCATTAAAATAAATACCAGTGCCTACTATGCACTAATTGTCACAAAAAGAGGAATGGCAGGATCATCAATTAAAAATAGATGTGAAATATCTCTAGCATTTAAAAAAACCAGCAGGTATCATCTATGCCATCCATAGTACTGCTAACAACAATAGCATGAACAGTGAGAATAGAAATCATATAAACTAAATAGTTCTAAAAGATGATGGAAATACAGTTAATTAAGAGAAATAAAAATAGGATAGGAATGTAAAAGAAAGTTTAGAGTAATTAATATGTGAACAGAGAGAAAGCAGAAGGAATATATCAAGAGGGAGCTATAAGGAAGGAGAAAACAGATAAACAAAATAAAGAGAATAAGAGAATTTGTCTGTTAAAGAGGGAAGAAAAGAGAGAAAAAGCAACAGCAAAATGAAAACAAAAAAGAAACCAACACAAAACAACTCAGCCCACAAAAGACAAAACACAGCAAAATAACAAATAAATAATTCAAAAGAAAAATGATAAAAATAGAAGAAAAAAAGAGAAAAAGAAATATATACATATGCATATATATCCATAAACCAATCAACAAATTCAGCAAGAGCACACACACACACACACACACACACACACACATACACACATACACACACTCAATGAAACATGTAAGAATTATCTACACTGAAGTGATCAAAGCTGTTGATAAAGATGAATATTTACTGCCTATGTCAGACTGCCCTTCTTTCCATTTCTTCTTGGGTTATGTACTCCTTAGAGAGAGGTAATTGGACTGGAAGTTGTTAAACCCTTCCACTTTTTGTGTTGCTTACTGAGCTGGTAGGTGAACTGATCTGGAACCAAAGCTTGTCGAAATAGTTCTGAGAGTCTCTTCTCACCAACATAAGGTAGGATTTAACAGGGATTACTGTTGATTGGAGTTTTTGTCTGTACAGATTAAATCAATGTACTCTCAGGGTGGGGCTGATGCAGAGTTCTAAATGGGAAGTTTCAGTGGCTGGGACTTTCTTCTGATCAGAACATTGAAGCTTTGTCAGGTAGTATCTACCCCAAGAGATTAGATCAGCACATCAACTTCCTTACAGCCAGGAAGATGCCCATCTTTGCTGGTCTCTGAATCGTGGGGACCTCTTGAGAATTCTATTCATGGGGCTGGGTAACCCATCCTTCACTTGTCCCACACACTTCACCGCCTGTGATTATGGCCTTCCAAGTTTCAGTGAGTAGTTCAGTCCCTCAGTGTAATCACACCCACTTGTTCAGTTTCCTGGCCCTTTCAATGGCCACATGAGCCACCGGACTCAAAGGGAAAGCAAGTTGCAGTCCCTTCCATATCTAAGACCTGAATCCCACAGATACACCATAGGTCACACGATAGGTGCATGCTAGGACAGGATGGTAATATTTTCTATAATCTCCTTGCAGTGAACAGGCTCTGCTGCTGCCACTGACTTAGTTACAATGTGTTCTTTCTTATATTCTTTTCAAAGTACCCAAATTTCTGGGTCTTTTTGAGCCTCTGACTCTGATTAAAATTATAATCCTAACAAAATATGATCATATTATCTTCTGATTTCTATTGTAAGTTTTGAGAAATCGTCTGTCATTCTATTTGTTATTTTGCACGGGATCTGGTTTACCTTTTTCCTTTGCAAAACTTCTCTGTTAAGTGTTTAAAAGTTTCACTAGGAAGTATCTAGGAGAGTGTGTGTGTGTGTGTGTGTGTGTGTGTTCTAATACCTAGGAAGCCTCTTGAGATTCCTCGGGATTCATTCATTTGAGGACTGCTATGGCTTGAATGAAAGGTGTCCCCTGAAAAGCTCGTGTGTGACAATGCAAAGGCAGAGGTGAAATGGTTGAGTTATAGGAGCCTTAACCCAATCAGTGAGTTAACCCCTAGGGATTAGCTGGTAACTGTATGCTGGTAGGGTGTGGCTGGAGGAGGTGGGTCTTTGGGGGCATGCCTTTGGGTATATATTTTCTATCTGGCTTGGAGTTCCTCTCTGCTTCCTGGAGCCATGCCTTGACCTGCTTCCTTTCACCACGCTCTTCTTCCATGGCATTCAGCCTCAACTTGAGCCCCAAGGAATGGAACCAGCCTTCAATGGACTGAGACCTCTGAAACCACGAGCCCTTGAATAAACTTTTCCTCCTAAAACTGTCTTTTAGTTGTAGCAATGAAAAAACTGACTAAAATAAGGACTCATATCTTTTATCAGTCCAGTTATTATCCACTTGCCTTTGAATATTTCTCCTGATCCTTTTTCTCTATAACCTCCTTCTGTAACTCTTAATAGATTTGCAAAACATTTGATTTTTTTATTGTCTTAAACTCTCATTATCTTAAACTTTTATTTTCCATTTGATCCCTGCTGCCTTCTAGGTGATCTCCTCTGATCCATTGAATTTTTAATCCATTGAGCATATTTCTCATATCTAGAAGGTTTATTTAGTTATTCCTTACACCTTCCTTTATTGATAGGGTCCCTATCCTTCCTTCAGGACTTGTTGACTTGTGTTATATTTTTGAGCATTATTAGCATATTCTTTCCTTATCTGCTGGTGTTTCTACTACCTCAAGTTTGTGGGACTTGAATCCTACTATTTGTTGTGTCTGCCTATTTTGATCATAGTGAATTATTTCACTGTATATTTTTTAATATTTTTAACCATGAGCTCATCTTTAATGGAGCTTATTTTCTGAGAAAATATAGTGACCCTGTGTTGTTGGTGTGTTATTAAGGGGTGATTTGGGATTTTAGGCAAACCAGGGATATCCGCTTTGGGACAGATTGTTATGTTTATTTCTCTGCAAGGAGTTTCCCAAGTTGTGTAGATGTTTGCATGTTTTCTGAACAGATTGAAGACATACTTTAGACCAAAACCCAAGGGCAAGCCTGGGAATTAATTTTCTCTAGGAGACTTTCCCCTGAAACTCACACTGAGACAGCCTGCTTGACTTCTACCTGTGCCAATAGACAGATTTCTTCCAATCCCCCTCCTAACTCTTCAAAAGTTCTCAATTTATATCTCTTAGGATTCCAAAACCTTGTCTTTTAGCCTTGAATATGTGTTAAAACCCAGGTTCCCAGGTTTACTGGGACCAAAAATAAACTCCTGGGTCATTTTTCAGCCTCCATGCTTCCAATACTCAGGATCTCAACTTTGCATTTTTTAAGGTTTATGTGTATTCAGAATTTCTGTATGTTTGTGGCAGAAGTGACTTCAAATTTCTTCGTCCATTGTTTTCTGTAAGTAGAAATCTCCTTCTCCATTTATTCATGTGGCCACCTCCCAAGAAATATAATTTCAGAGTAATTTGTGATTATTTACACAGCTCCAAAACACATTAGTTGAATTGAAATATTTGGCCAATAATCCAGATGTTTTTGTCTACACAGTGCCAAATATCCAGATGTGTGTGTTCAATTCATTTGTTGTTTCAAAACATAATGAACTTGCATTATTAAGCACATTTTTCTATTTCACAAATTCAGGGATCCTAGGGGGTCCTTTATTTGTTTCTTATTTGCCAAGACTCATTAGACTATGTAACTTTCATTGTATCAAAGCATTCTTTTTTTTTTTTTTTTTTTGCAAGACAGTATTGAGGTCAGCAAGTTTTAATGTCCTGGATGAGGGTGAAAAGAATGAAAAATGAAAAATCACTCTGTCCTTTAGGGATATTAAATTCTAGTTGTAATTATTTATTCATTCCTTCAGTGAGTATGTTTTTATTGAGCATACTGCATGTTCCTGAGAAAACAATGAAGAACAAAACACAATCCTTGTCCTCATGGAGCAGACCATTGAGTGGGACACAGGGGCAGGGGAAGTAGCTTAGTTGTAGAGCACTTGCCTAGCATGTTTGAGGTCCTGATACTATCCCCAGAACTGCCTGCAACCCCCACACACCCCACAGAAAGTCAATTACACACATAATAAGTAACAAAAATTATAAGAGATTTTATGTAGAAAAATACAATTGCTGTGATAGAATATTAAATATAGTCTTGATTTGGTAGGGTAACGCAAGGAAGGTCTCTCAGGAGCTACCTAAGCTGTGACCTGAAGGATACAGGCAAAAAATGAGAAGTACAAAGTTCCAGACAAAGAGTTATAGATGATTGTGTGGGAGGCCTGGGAGGCCAAAGCTCAGCAGGTTTAAGGAACACAAAGACTGTTAGTGTGGCTGGGAGGGACGGCTGAACAAACAGGCATCAGCTCAGGTCCCAATAGGACAGGGTTTGAGTGTGGATTTCCATCTAAGTATACTAATGCACCATTAGAAGGCATGCAGGGCCAGAAAAGTTAAAAAAAATTATATATGTATATTTACATTTATAGGTGAAATGGGGGGTAGGGATGCACTGAAGATGTGAGACTGGGGACTGGGCGAGGGAGTGGAAATCCTGGGTAAGAATCGGGTTCGAGTTACATAATCATGTTGTGTGTATGTACGAATATGTAATAATGAATCCCCTCGCTACGTAAGACCTGATGCACGAATTTTTTAAAAAAAAGCATCATTGGAGTGTTGCAGGAGATCAATGATGTGAAAAGAATCCTGCCTGCTGGATGCGAAAGCAGCTAGGGAAGCATGATGAGGAAAGACGGAGGTGAGTGAAGAGGTTGGACTAGGTGCAGGGAATGGTAGTGCCAAATAGGGAAGAGACTGTGGTGAGCGAGAGTGGATGAACAGTTTTGAAACTGTAATCAGTGGAATCCAGTGGTAGAAATGGACAGTGGGGAGAGGAAGGTGTCAAGGTCAACTCTGGCAAAAGCAACCAGGTGCACGGACGGTATAAATGTGAGAGTTAGAGGCCTGTAATTAATATATACAACCATGATGATGGTTAAGATTACTCTGTGAGAGACTAGACAGAAAGAAGGAGCAGCGGCGGTCAGGTAGAATGTAAGGAAGCTATTTAAAAAAATTGTAAAGACTGAGTAGATCATCTAAGCTAGGGAGAACAAGGAGAGCTAGGCATTGTGAAATCCAAGAGAAGACAGATTTAAGGATGAAAAAGGTGGTTAAGGTTATGGAATACTTCTGAAAGGCCAGGCAAGGTAAGATCTAAGATGTGGCCACTGGATGGTGTGGATGCCATTGGTGAATCTATCCAAAGCATTTTCAAAAAGAGGAAGAAGCCAGAGTGAGTGGAGTTAAAGAATCCATGGGAAATAAAGAGTTAGGAGTAGACTGCATGATCCACTCTTCCAGGAAGAGGAGAAGGGAGGATGCAGAAACAAGACTTAACTTGGGAAACAACTCAGGGCAGAAAACATAAGACAGTTTGCCATTATGTAGACATTATATTGACATTATTTGCCATTATTTAGACAATATCTAAAGGCTCAATATCTTCAGGGTCCTCCCTCACCTATTCCAGCCTGAGTTTGAGGAAAAGAGATTCAAACTGAGGCTGGAATAGGTGAGGGAGGACCCTGATGATATTGAACCTTTAAATAATGTGGATAAATAGAAAGAAATAATGGGATAAATAGAAAGAAGATGCTTATGCCTGAGAATCAGTGCAAGTGAAAGCCAGTGAGCACCAGTGGTCAGAAGATGAAGGGAACCAGATGAGACCAATGCAAGAACAGCTTTTGATTGAAAAAATTGAAAAATAAAACTAGATGAGAAGGATGCATATATATATTTATCTTCCCACTTCTGAGAAATACCCACACACAGCTTCAGAATGAACCTCTCTGGTATTTCAGCCATAAAGGTGTAGAGGAACTGCCAGCACCATACCTACCCTGCCCATCAGGGGCATGCCAGTCATGCCAGGCACCTCAGTGTCCCCTGCAAGGACCTTGACTGGCAGAGGCCACAGAAATGTTCCTGTGAAGAGAATGAAATTAGCCTTGGGAGAGCAGAAAAGATGAAGGAGGCAGTGGAAGTAGTCCACAGTGCTTAGGGCACAGCTGAGGTCCACCTGTGCCACTGTCCTATGGTTTGAGATCATGGAGCCCCAAATATTTTCTTTCTCTCTTTAGTCTAAACTACTTCTAGTGGGTAACATTTGCCACCAAGAGTTCTGAAGCACCAAGTAAGATGGCATCAGGGGACAGGAATGCCCCCTTGTGGGGTAGAGCTGTGCGCTGAGAGGGAGAGTGACCCCCACTAGAAACCAGGCAGATACCTCACACCTCAGCGATAGCCCATCCTCACTTGTTCCTAATAACTTTTGCAATCTCTATCTTCTGCTGGTTAATAAATTATGGCCTATTCCAATAATACCATTTTGGAATGACATCGAAATGTATTTCTTGAAGTCTCAAGGATTATCTCATACCAGAGTCGATGCACTGAGACTCACTGATTCGAGCTAATACGACAACTCTTAAGAACAGAGCAAAGGAGGGGTGCTGGTAAAGTGAGCTCGAGGCTTTTGTCCACAGGCTGGAGGTCAGGCTGATATTAGCCTGCAGAGGGAATTACCACTGCGAGTTGACGGTTGGTGAAGGTAAGAAGATGGTGGAACACCGTTTCCCTTACCAAAGAAGGGATAAGGAAGCCTTTCCAGGCTCATGGGCTCTGTCGTCCATTCTCTTCTCATGTTTTGAGCCTTATTTGGATTGCAAATGTCCGCATGAAGCAAAGGTCCCTGCTGGCTGAGATGTCAGAAGGCATTTGTTATTCCAGTTCACTGTTATGAAGGAGCCACAATAACTCTGGTTCTTATTTAGTGTCTTTGAAAGCTGATTTCTTACATGTGGGGTTCTAATAGTCAATTCAAGCTTCCTGAATTCTTAATATACTCAAAATCAGACACAAGGGCCGGGCCTTACTGTGAAGGCTGTGCTGTTGGAACACCATGAATGTCTATTATTGAAGCAAGCAACCTGTTATGAACAGACACGGTACCTTGAGGATTTAGTAATTTGGAAAACATTCACAATATATTATATGAAAACTTCAGGTTATAAAACTGTACAGTGCAACCCCATTTCCATAAATAAACATGTCATATGTGTGCAATCAGTGAATTTGTGTACATATACCTACATACATTTAAAAGATCCTGAAGTGATAACACACTGAAGCATTAACATTGGCTATCTTACAGACAGGGAGAGTGCTTGTAGGTGATGATTGTATTTTCATTTCTTTGCTGATCTACACTTCCCCATTTTTCTACAAATAAACACATATTGCTTGGATAATTTTCTTAAGTAATTTTTCAAATGAGCATCTGGCAGATTTTGTATAAACAAGTATTGGAAAGTTGTAGGACTTTGGACAGAGGAGGACGATGAGAGGTGTGTATGTCGCTTATTGTTAACATTGCTTTACTGCAGTGTAGCAGTGAGACAGGTGGTGCCCAAACATTGTCAGATGACACTGTGTTACCCACATAAAGGGTAGTTCTCTGAGTTCTCATTCTTTCTTAACTTACTATAAATAAACCCTCTGGATCATAGTTGGCTGGTACTTGGGCATATAATCCCTCCATCATCAGGCTTTTGTACTCAGTCCAGATAAGTATATACTCACTTCTTGCTGCCCAAGGTTTGGTAGAAACCTTTTAATCACAGTGCTCCAACAAACCACCTCTTCGCCCTTGTAAGTGGAATCCCCAATTAAGCTGAGGTGCCATTTTGTACTCTAAATACTTATTAGCAGTTCTTAAATGGCTTTACATGCCCTCATTCAGCATATTGGCTCTATCCTAAGACTCTGTGAACTGAAAGAAACAAACAAACCTTTAGATGGATTTTTTTCAGCTGAGCTCACTGTAATAGAAATACGTGCACATACATAATCATTGCACATGCACAAAAGTATATGCCTAATGCCTAAGAGGAGAACTTGGCACCAGAGACTTCAGTGGATTAGCTCCAGCTGCATGCTCTTATTTATCGTAAGAACCCTAAGAGGGCAGTAATATCACCCTCTGTTTTGCAGATAGGGAAACTGAGGCTCATAAGGAATTTGCTCAAAGTCAAGCTGAGAGAAAATGCATGAGGAAACTGAGCTCATGCTTACCTCACTCCAGAACCTATGTTTTTAAATTTCCTGTCAGTTTATTTCCACCATTGTAACCAGGATATGATCAATGGGGATGTGTACACCCTAAGGACCCTATAAAACCAGGTTTTCTGCCTGTGGTTTTCATTCCCTAGCAGACTCTTGCAAGGAATAGACTAGATGATTTTTCCTCTTTTCACTTTCCCTCCCTCCCATTTTCTGCTAATGCCTCTCTCCCTCTCTCTCGATCTCTCTGTCTCACACACACATGCGCATGCGCACACACACACACACACACACACAGTCTTCATGAAATTGTTGCTTGTATTTAGTGGGACTGATGGGGGTTTCAGGGCTTGCTGGAGTGGCAGGAAACAGCGTTCCAGGTGAGAACACAGGTGGGTGCCGCCTATTCACTGCTCCAAGTTACTAGGGAAGGAGGTTTCCTCTGGACCATCTGGGTTGAGAACACTCCCTTTTTTGTTAGGATGGCTGGTTGAGGGCTCAGGAATCTTTCCTATACCCCCTTGTAAACAACAACTGAACATGCCCTTAAGAGGCTGGGGGATTGGCTGTGTTACAGGGACCCCAAAGGACTCAAATGTCTTGGCTTCCTTTTTCCTGAATGTACCTGATAGGGTGGTTTCCTGGGAGGATGAATTTGACAAAACAGTGTATGTCACCCATGGTGTGACCCGTGGCCTTTGCGGAAGCGTGTCAAGGCAGCCATTTTCCAGGATCTGTCACAGCCCCTGAAGGAAGAGGCGGTGAGGAGCCACAGACATGGGAGAAGCTGGAGGGTTAGGGGGAGCAGAGAAGCTGGAAGGGAGTCCTGGAGACACAGGTTTCCTCATTTGAAAAATGGGGACAAGCGTATACGTGCATGGGGATGCATCCAGCTCAGATCTTGACTTTGAGCCTTCCAAGAGCCCCTCATAGAGCAAATCAAACCCGATTTTTTTAAGCTTGATTTTTGAAACTTAATATCAAGCTCAATACCCAAATATTAGCCTTGCTAGCTGCCCCTCCCACCCCCAGTTTACTTGTGTAAACAAATCATGTTCCCCTAGAAAGAGGACAGGGCTGACACATTTCATGGTTCAGAAGGCAATTATCATAATGAGGGAAAGCTAAATGAATGGAGAGCTAATCCAGCTGCTCTGTTGATAAAGCGTAATAAAGGTGGCCGCGGTGGAGCACTGCTCAGAGTTAATTTGCACTTTTCTCCACAAGCCTGACGCTGCCTATACCAAGACTGCCCTCATAACTAAACAGGGGCTAATTACTCATGTTAATTACCCAGCCCCAGGTCAGATCCCAAGGCTGGTTAAAGACAGTCAAAGGCAAACCACTTGGAGCCTTGCAGAGAGGCCAGGATTGGATGTGTAAATCTCTCTGATTGGTTCTCACCACCTTTAAGAGGCAGTAACTGCACAGATGAAACTAATTCCTTTGATGCGAACAGCAGCTTTCTCCCTTCCTCCTTCTTGTCTCCTAAGATCCCCATCCCCCATAATTTTTTTTCTTGCAATGCTATCAGTAAAAAAAAAAAGGGCAAAAACAAGTGAGTAAATTAAATTAATAATTAACCAGAAAACTCCATACTGTGTGATGATTTCATTCATATTATATTACAGAAAAGGCAAATCCAAAAGGAGAGAGGACAGATCAACGGGTGCCAGGTGTGAGGGCAGCATGAAGGAACTTGGGGGGCTGAAAGAACTCTTCCGTATCGGATTTCGGTGATGGATATGTAACAGTGGCATGCAGTTGTAAAAATCCATAGAACTCTACACCACAGAGTGAATTTTGCTGTGTTTTACTGTATGGGAATTAAAGACAAATTGAAAAAGAAATAAATAAAATTTGCTCTCTTTTGGACAGATTGTTTTATTAACTTTTCATTATTATTAAAAATGCCTAAGATAATCATCTCCAACAAAGGAAATCTTTGACATTCTAGTTGAAACAGGGGGACAGGACGGGAAACATTTGTTTGTTTCGCTAATTTGTAATAAATGCCCCGTATCTATTGTTTTTGAAATGATTAAGCAGGTGTGGATTTTTTCCCCCCTAGGAATGTTGAACTGGTGTCTCCAAAAGCAGAGTGTAGCAAGGACTGGAACAATTTTCCAGTGAGATCAGTCAAGTCCTAATCTCCATGACGCCAAAGTACTTGGCTATAAAGTGGAAAGTTGGGTCAATTACCCAGCTGTTTTGTGTCTATGTGTCCCCCAATCTATGTGACTGTGCAGACAGAAGTTTCAGATTGTTCAGCTGGTGCCAGGGAGACTCCATCATAGTTGGCAGCTTTCCCCTATAACAAATTTTCTTTATCCTTCCTCATATCCCTTCCCTGGGGCCACTACAGCCTGAGTTCTTTGTCATTTCATTTCAACAGCAGTGGTTTAAAACAGACAAATCATTGACCTTATGAAGAGTTATAATATGCATCTATCTTTTCTTCTCCTTGGGGCCTATATAGCCCCCTCCTCAAAAAGGTGATCAGAAGAAGGCAGCCATAAATATCACAAAGGTCATTCATTACCACAGCAACCTAAAAATTCACATTTCCAAAATAATCACACCAGAACTGACATACAGTTTTGCATTCATTTGTAATGTTAAGTACTTAATCAACAAGTTAAATATTCTTCAAGTTCTCAAGTCTGATGACAACATCTGAGTAGTTTTCTATCACTTAAGTGGGGACTGTCTGATTAGGGCTGACAGATGTATATAAGAAAGCAAGGAGGTTTACCTGCATGCCTTCCTTTTTCTTTCTTTTTTGCTTGCTGAGAATATGATAATGTGATAAAATTAGGTCTTAAAATGTTTGCATGTTTATGCCTGTAAAATTGTATGCAGAGACTTTGCTTGCAGAAGCAAAAGGGGAGAGATGGTCTTAGAGATGGATTCCTACTGTGTCACTGGTTGACCACAGTGTGCTTGAGTTACCTGGGCAGGGGCAGTGGGGCATCATTTCCTAGAGGTAAATCCTTAAGCTCAGTTTGTAGAATCATAGACTCTCAGAGTAGCAGAAGCCTTAAGTGTCTCTGATTAGCTTTTCTTGAGTTCAAAGATGAAAGAATACTCAGATTAGCTAAAAAAGAAAAGAAAAAATGTAAGTGCAGTTTATTGCAAAAAAGCACATGATCTGATCTGAAACTGAACAACAAGGAACCAAGACAGCCCTGAAGACCAGAAACTTGATTTAGCATTCTCAGACTGCATCTCTGTCAAGCTGTCTCTCCCCCACTCCATTGGACTACACCCTCCCACCTCTTCAATAGTAATTCTGCATTTTCGGTTCCTCCTAATTTCAAGGTGCTACTGGTTCGTTGTGACTTTTCTGGCCTCTCCCTAGCATTAAAATCATTGCGTACTTGCTGATTTATACTGTATTTCTTAGCTTTAAAAACTCAAAGAGAAAATTTGACTGGTTCAGCTCATATTTCCGTGCCAGGTCCCATTACATGTCACTGTCAGCCTGTGACTTGTCAGCTCTGGGATCAGGTATCAATCCAAACAGCTTAGTCTGAGGTGTGGGTGGCATGGTTCGAGACAGCTTTCTCAGCAGCAGGGACGCTGGGTGGGCAGGTCCCCAAAGGACTGGTGGTAAGACTGTGGGATGGGATTGCCATAGCCTAAAGTAGTTGAGTCTCCTCTGCAATAAAGACTTCAAACTCCAATGCCTACAGCAGCCAGACAAGTAATATAAATGAATTAAATTGGTCTGGTTAACAGCATGCATTGTATGGGTGAGGAAGACTTTGGGAAACTGGAAAACACAGCCTGGTGTAAAGGGAATGAGAAAACGAATTCTGGTTAATTGGGTGACACATAGAAAAGAAGGCCGAGTATTCGCTGACCTTCCACCTTCTCAACAGAAGCCAGAAATCTGATATTTTATGTAAATTCTCCCAAACATTAAGGTTGGCTCAAACAGTTCAGACAGGTGTGCCAACCAAAATATTCCCTTGCCTCCTTCACCTTGATTCTCAGCCTCCATCTTTTCCCAAACACACGTCAGGGAAGGAGACATCACCAGCTTTAAAGGAAGGCAGCTCTCACCATTTAAAACTCCTTCATGACAGCAGGGGCTGTGGCTCAGTGGTATGGGCATGCTGAGCATGTGTGAGGTTTTGGGTTCCACCGCCAGCACCAAAATATTAATTAGTTAGTTTATTAATTAAATAAAATTTCTTCATGAATTGGAATCTAAATCGGTCTCCCCACAGCCTATCCCTTATGGAGGAAAAAATTCAAAACCCTTCAATCCGACAGCAACAACCACAACACCTACACCTCATTGCATTTCTTCCCAAGGTCCCCATGGGATCGTTCTCTTCACCATCCTGGTTTGCCCTACTCTGAACACACCCTGTTGGTTAATGCCTCTTTCAGATTATGGTAGGTAGGATCTGTTTTAGTCCATTCAGGCTGCTATAACAAAACAGATTTGGTGATTTATAAATAACAGAAATTTATTTCTTATAGTTCTAATAGCTGGGAAATCTAAGAACGAAGCAACATCAGATTTGGTGTCATCTAGGGAGAGCTCTGACTGTTTCGGAAATGGCACCTCCTACTGAGTTCTCATGCAACATAAGGGGCAAGACAGCTCCCTTAGCCTCTTTCTCAAGGGCACTAATCCCATTTGTGATGGCAGAATCCACAGACTTAATCACCCCTCGACAGGTCCCACCTCTTAATTCCACCACAATGAGTCTTAGAGGGACACATTCAGATCTGATTACAGGACTTTCTCAACTTGAGACATTGTACCTCTATTAAATGTAATTAAAATTTTTATTTTAGATGGCAAGTTCATACCACTGATTACTGATACTGTATTTGAATAAACTAAAGAGTTTGAGGTGTTTCATTTGTTTCTGTTTTGTTCATCCAAACACTTACCAAGATTGATTTTTTTCTCCCTGTCTTTGTGAAGTTAGGTTCTTGAGACTCAAGTAAATATGCAGTTCCTATTAAGTCTCATCCTGTTAGATTTCTCTCAGTCCATTCATGTCTCCCTTTCAGATTTTTCTGTTCTTATTGGAGTTGTCTAAGACATTAACTTGTCTGTGCATATGTATTATTGAATAATTATATCCTATTTCCAAAAAGTATACCAGCATGCCAGTCTGTTTTTTAGGTTTGCTTCTTGTTCTTTCTTTGCCATTTTTTTTTATTATTATGTTGTCAAATTTTCGCTTTCTTTTGATGTTTCTTCCATTTTACTTATCTGGCTCTGAGGCTCTATCTCCTTCCTGAAGAGATTTTAAATTTCTGTATCTAAAGTCCAGGACACATATCTGGCTATACTTTGTGCTCCTCTGTGGGCTGTTGCAGAGTCTCAGACAAACAGGCCATTTTCTCCTCAGTTTCTCATCATTTCTCCATCTCCAATCAACAGTTCTTTGTTAAACAGAATTAGGTCCCCAGCAACAGTTGCCATCATTGCTCCTTCTGGTTTCTGAGAATTAAAACAGTCAGCATGATCTGTTTCCAGCTATGATGGAGCGGATGATATCAGATTAATTCCCTACTGAGAACAACTATAAAAGCTGGATGGAACACAAAGGCCAACTGTTGGAAGGCACTGGAGACAGCCAGGGCCCCAAAGAGGCCAAGATCCTGAAGACACAGGAAATGGATTGACATGTGCCCAGGATTCAGGGGACCACTTCCCCTTAAGGCACCACTGACTCCTCAGTTGTGCATGTATAGGACTAATGTCACTAGCTGGGTTCTGTGAGAGCGAAATTAATGAGCACAGAGTTTATCAGGGAATACTTTCAGGATCAATCCCTGTGGAAGAGAAGGGAAATAGGATTAATTGTGGGCCCAGCTTCCACTGACCCCATAGGGAGTCTGAAGCTAGAGAAATTATTTGGAGTTGTCCCAGTTCACTGCATAGCTGTAGATCTTTATACCAAGAGCTGACTCGAGGCTGCCCCTTGAAAGAGAGACTAGAGAGAAACAGTTTTCTTCAGTAGAGGAAATCCCCAGAGACAATTGGCGACCTCCAGCAGTTCGTTCTGAAGAGAGATCTAGGCAATGAATCACAGAATCATTTCACCTAGCTGTATTGGTCAGGGTTCTAGAGAAATTTTTTTAAAATAGGAGGGATAGATAGATGGATAGACAGACAGACATTCACTATGGGAATTGGTTCATGAGATTATGGAGACCAAGCAATCTGACAATCTGCCTATGTAAACTGGAGACACAGGACAACCAGTGGTAAGATTCAGTCTGAGTCTTTTGAGCTGACAACTAGCAGGGTCCCTTCCCCACTGGGGATGGAGATGACACAACAGCAGTGTGTAAGCACTGGTCCAAGTGTGAAGGCTTGACAACCAGGTGTGCTGGTGTCTGAAGGCAGGAGAAGGCAGATAAACCAGTGCAAACACGGAGCAAATTTCTCTTCCTCCACCTTCTTTTCTATTTTGGCCCTCAGTGCATTGGATACTGGCCACTCACATTGGTGAGGAAAGACCTTCTTTACTACTGATTCAAATGCTAATCTCTTTCAGAAACCACCTCACACACAAATTCAGAAATAATGTTTTACCAGCTCTCTAATTTTAAAACTAACTATCACAGGGGCTGGAATGGTGGCTTGGTGGTTATGGCTCTTGCCCGGCATGCACAAGTACACAGGTTCAAACCCCAGCACCCATGTACACAACTAAGTGTCAAAGCAACGAAAGCCATGTGAAAAACTCAATAAGAATTGATTCACTCTGTCTCTCCTCTCTCTCTTTATCACTGTCCTTCTCTCTTAAAAAAAAAAAGAAAGAAAAAGAAAAAAAACTAACCATTACAGATAATAAGCAGAAATCAGCCACAAAGAGATTAGAAGTGATCGTTAACATTAGTAGTTGCGAGGTATAGAAAGACAGAAATTAGAATTCAGAATGTGCCAATAAGAAAAGGCATTGATAAACATCCACGTTTCAGTTGAGACCTTGAAAAACTACCCATTAGGGATAAAATAAATCTAAAATAAATAACCAGCTTCTGACCACATCAGGTGATCAACAAATACCCCACCCAGCTGCCAGAAGAAAATTAAATCCTCTAAAGAAAACACCATCCGAAGGCGTTATGACGTTTCATGCGTGATGTCCTGCATTCAATTAAAAAATTACCAGACATGCCAGGAGGCAGTCATAAAAAGGGGAAAAAAGGGGATCGAAGTAGAGAAAAAGATAACCCAGAATGTAGAAACAGATATTAGAGTTAATAGACATGGGCTTTTAAATAACTATAATTAGTAGTTCAAGGAAGAAAACAGAGAAGATGGAGGATTTCACCAGAGAACAGGAATCTATAAGAAAAAATAAGCTGGAACCCTCCGAACTGAAAGATACAATA
>PVKS010000397.1:0-195395 GCA_004027875.1 Aplodontia rufa
AGAGAGGGACAGTGAGACAGACAGAGAAAGAGAGAAACAACTTTATTTAGTTTTTCACATGGCCTTAGTTGCTCCAACACTCAGTTGTGTACGTGGTGCTGGGGTTTGAACCCAGGTCCTCGTGCTTGCCAGGCAAACGCCGAAACCGCTGAGCCACTGCTCCAGCCCCACTTTCATTGTTTTGACACTTTGCTGTATATGTGGTGCTGGGGTTTGAACCCATGTCCTCGTGCATGCTAGGCAAGCACTATAACCACTGAGCCACCGCTGCAGCCCCCTTCTTAGTTTTACTTAAAGATTTATGGGGGGGGGGCTGGAGCCGTGGCTCAGCAGTTACAGCACTTGCCTGGCATGCGCGAGTATGCGATTTCAAATCCCAACACCACGAACCCAGCGAAGTGTTGGGGCAATGAAAGCCACATGAAAAAGTAAATAAAAAATTGATTCTCTCTGTCTCTCACTATTTCTCTCTTTAAAAAAAAAAGGATTTATGGGGAGTGCACAGGAGTTTAACAGAAACCAAGTGCTCCCAGCTGCTCCCAGCAAGCACAGCACCCTGACCCTCCCCTGCTCCCCCACTCCAGATGGACGTGCATTGCTTCCTCTTCACTGATCTGCTCTTAGTGACCAAGGCAGTGAAGAAAGCTGAGAGGACCAAGATCATCAGGCCACCATTGCTGGTGGACAAGATCGTGTGCCGGGAGCTGCGGGACCCTGGTGAGGAGCACTGGCCCCTGCTCCTGGGCTGGGGCTGTGATGGGCAGGGGCTCTGGTCTCAATCAACATTGATATGAGCCTTTGCTGACCAGGCTCCTTCCTCCTCATCTACCTGAACGAGTTCCACAGCGCCGTGGCAGCCTACACATTTCAGGCAAGTGGCCAGGTCCTGTGCCGTGGCTGGGTGGATGCCATTTACAATGCGCAGGTGAGAGCATAGTGGTGTGGGGGTGGGCAGGGCAGACTGGGGGCTGTGGATCACAGTTCATTCTGCCCCTGTGCCCACCACTCCTACCTGCAGAACCAGCTGCAGCAGCTGCGTGTGCTGGAGCACCCAGGCAATCTGCACCCCCTGCAAAGACTGGAAGAGGAGGAGGAGGAGGAGGAGGAGGAAGGCGAGGAAAGCAGCACCTCTGCTGCCAGCTCCCCCACCATCCTTCGTAAGAGCAGCAACAGCCTCAGCTCCCAGTGCTGGTATGTGTGCCAGAGATCACCCAGCGGGTCATGTGCCCCAGCCCGTCATGTGCCCCAGCCCAGGACTCCTGCTCTCAGGCCATTGATGCTGAGCAGGGGCCCAGCCATGTCCCCTTCTTTTTCTTTTTTCCTTTTTTTTTTTTTTAAGAGACAGAAGGAAAGTGAGGGGGTAAGAGGAGAGAATCAATTTTGCTTAGTTTTCATCCGGTTTTTGTTGCTCTGACACTTAGTTGTGTACGTGGTGCTAGGTGGAGTTTGAACCTGGGTCCTCATGCATGCCAGGCAAGTGGGATACCACTGAGCTACTGCTCCAGCCCCCCACGTCCCATTCTGAAGAGCCTCAAGTTGTAACTTGTTATAAACATGTGTGTGTGTGTAGGGGTGGTGTTGGAGGCAACTATGTCTCCCACCAGAGTCCAGGCAGGGAGAACAGTTTCCAGTTTGCCTGTCAGCTTGATTCATTAGTGGTGGCTGCCTAGAGCCCCATGCTGAAGACTCTTAGACCAGGGTGTGGGGATCCATCACTGTCTCTTGTGGGCTCAGGACTGTGAGATCGCTGAACTGCCAGGTGTGTTCCAGACCTGGTAAGCTGACTCTCCTCCCGGCCCCACAGTGCCTCAGATGGCTCCACTGAGACCCTGGCCATGGTTGTGGTGGAAGCTGGGGAGACGCTGTCCTCTGAGCTTGATGGTGGTGGCCCCTTTAACTCCCAGTCAGATGAGACCTCTCTCAGCACCACTGCTTCATCTATCACACCCACCAGCGAGCTGCTGCCCCTGGGCCCAGTGGATGGCCGCTCCTGTTCCATGGACTCTGCCTATGGCACCCTTTCCCCCTCTTCCCTGCAAGACTTTTCAGCCCCAGCCCCTGTGGCTGAACCAGTGCCCCAGCCCCCCAAGTTATCACAAACCCCTTCACCTCCATCCTCACCCCGCCTCCACCGCCGCATCCCTGTCCAGCTGCTGCCTCATCTGCCTCACCTGCTCAAGTCAAAATCCGAGGCCAGCCTCCTCCAACTGCTGTCAGGAGCTGCCACTCGTGGAATGCCCCCAGCTCCCAGCCGTAGCCTGTCGGAGCTCTGCCTGGCCACTGTAGCCCCTGGCACTAGGACTCGGGGCTCCATTCAGCAAGCTGGAGCTGGCTGGGATTGCCAAGAGGCATGCAGACCTGGCAGTGGCCCTGAGCCTCCAGAGCTTGGAGGCAGAACCCGTTGTCTGGCTGGGGAGCCTGCAGGCCCTGCCAGGAGGAGGTACAGAGAGCTACCCTCTGGGGCTTCTCCCAGGGTTCAACCTGAGCCTCCCCCAGGGATCTCTGTCCAGCACAGGAAGCTGACCTTGGCCCAGCTCTACCGAATCAGGACCACCCTGCTGCTTAACTCCACTCTTACTGCCTCGTGAGTGGCCTGGCTGGGGTAGGGGACAGGTAGATCAGTGCACTGATGTTGGTGGTATTGAGTCCTGGTATTGGGTAGGAGCATTGTGATGACTGGGAGCATCAGCATTTGGGGACAAGATGGGGAGGGAGCCTTACACTTGCCCCATTGCCTGGGTGCAGGTGTCTAGGGCAGGTAGCAGTGAAGGGAACTAAAGATCATGGTGGGAGGAGAGGGTGGCCAGAGCCACTCCAAATGGCAGCAGCCAAGGAAGTTATCTCTCCCCATCCTTGCAGGGAGGTCTGAGCAGAGGGAGGCTTCCAAGGGTGCCACTGACTGAGGGACAGCAGACAGCATGCTCCTGGGGGTGTGGTGCTTACTTCAGCTGCTGCCTTGTGTGTGCATGAGCCGGAGTGCGGGGCAGGACCCCTGCCACCACCCCAGGGCCAATTTGCACTGCCAGACTGGATGAAGTGGAGGGAAGCTCAGTAGAGCCCAGGCCTGGGCTACAGTACCCTCTCTACCTACCTGCCCAGGCAGTCCCTTGTTCTTTACTCCTGAAGTTACCAGCTCTGATCCTCTGGGCAGGGCTTCCAGGCTGCCCTTTACATGGCCTCATATGGGATGAGTCTCTGTCCCCACCCCCTCTCCCAGTCCTGCTGGACACCCGGACTTGGGTTGGCTCCGTGTAAAGCTGCGTATTTATTGAGCTTTGGTTCTTTTATAAAGACTTGTATATGCTCCCCTGGACAGAGTCCTGTGCTTCTGGAGCCCACCCCTCCCTCCTCCCTCAAGTGTGCCTGAGCACAGGCCTGGGTGGAGCCTGTCTGTGCTCTGTGCCCCTCCAGCTTCAATGGGGTGGGGGTGTCATGCATCAACACCAAGAAACCAGCCCTCTTCCCCGCAGTGCGCTGAGAAGCCTACATTAGAGTCCTCCTAAGATCTTTGGGGCCTTGCTGTTGGCTTGCCTGTAAGCTTATGGTGGGGCAGGTGGCGCGCCTCAGTCTCAGGCTCCGCTTGCCTAGGACTCAGGGCTGAGTCACCACCAGACCCCCACCCAGGTACTCTGGGAAAGGTGGGTTTCCCACCTGGGTGCCTTCGGGTGCTTTTGGCCCAACTCCTTCCATGGCCTGAGGCCTAGAAAGGGAAGTCTGTCACCAGGCTCCACCTGCAGGCGCTGGGCTGGGCAGCGGGGGCGGGTGACGCCTGTGCCCTGGGGCCTGCGGCGGCTAGCTCAGGTGAGCCAGGTGCGCCGGCAGCCGCGGGCAGGGGTCCCGTCGAGCCCCGACACGCTAGGAACCGCGGGCCCGCCCCAGGAGGGCACCTGGCAGGGCGCGGGGCGGGTCCACAGCACCCGAAGCAGGCGGAGCGGGGAAGCCCTGGTCGCTCCCGCCTGTCGTCTGAGGGGCCAGCGCGGTGTGGCCGCCATGGAGCGGCGGGCCCGGGGCTGCGCGGCGGCGGTGGTGGCGGTGAGTGTGGGCACAGGGGGCCGGGGACTGCAGAGAGCCTCGCCTCCAGCCCCGGCGCAAGAAGAGCAGGCCCCGCGTGGCGCCCCTTTGCAGACCTAGTTAGTGGCTCGGGCGGGGCAGGGCCTTTCCGCTGCAAGGAAACTCCCGCCCCGCGGCGCAGAGGACCTCGGCGGGCCCACCACGGGGACAGCGGAGGGGAATGCGCAAGGGCCGGGTCTCTGACCGCCAAGCTCTTGCGCACCCCTCCTACCGGAATCCTGAGCCCTGGGCGGCTCTGAACGCAAATGCTGGGACCTCTGCGGTGGAGAAGCCTAGGCAAGGAGGGGCCCCCTGATGGGGTAGCCACAGGAGGGTCAGTAACACCTGTCCTCCAGGCCCTCCTCCTGCTGCTGCTGCTGCTGCTGGGTGTCCGAGGCCAGGGCAGCATTTCTGGCCCCGGGTGTGACTGCACCAGTGACTTCCAGAAGAGAAATGGTCCCTTTTGTTGCAGGGGCTGTCCTGTGGGTATGTGGAGACAGTGGTGGAAGGGGCCGGGGAGGTGAGAAGAGTCAGGGGGCAGGTGAGGGTCAGGCAGGACAGTGGTGAGATGACAGGCTGGGAATGTGGGAGGGGGCTGGGGTGGCAGCTAGGGGTGGGCTGGGAGGGAAGTAGGGAGAAAGAGACAGGAAGGGAGGGAGGGAGGTAGTGATGGGGAACTGCACCTTTGACTGGCCCTGTCTGCGTTCCACAGGGCACTACATGAAGGCCCCTTGCACAGAGACCTGTGGCAACTCCACCTGCCTGCCCTGTCCTCAGGGCACCTTCTTGGCCAGGGATAACCACTATAAGACTGGCTGTACCCGCTGCCAGACCTGTGATGAGGAGGGTGAGGGCTGCCTGGTGCTTGGTGGGGGGCTCTTGAAGACAGACCATGGCCAGGGTCTTTCTGAAGGAAGTGACTGGGCCCACACTTTGGGTGTGAGGGCCCTGTTCCACCCTCCCCAGATCCCCCTCTGCCTCTTTCTTCCTGGTGACCTTTTTGTCTTCACATGCCTTGGCCTCTGGTCTGCCCTGACGGACCAGCTTTTCTCCCTTTAGGGGAATCCCTGTCTCCCTCTGGCCTACACTGTCTCCATTCTGGGGGGTCTCTGGCCCTGGCCATCTCTGCACTCCCCATCTCCCTGCATCCTGCCAGCCTTCCAGGTGGCCCTGGAGAACTGCTCAGCAGTGGCAGACACCCACTGTGGCTGTGAGCCTGGCTGGCTGATGGACTGCTCCGTCAAGCCTTGTAGGGAAAGCTCACCCTTCCACTGCCGCCCCTGCCCAGACTGTGAGGCCCTGAACACAGAGTTGCCCTGTGAGTACCCGCCTCCTGGGCTCTCTCCCCGAAGCCCCTTTTCCTGGCCCTCCTCTCACATGCTGATCCATGCCATCCCTTGTACTGCAGGTTCCAGCTGTGGGCCCTGTCTGCCTGGCTTCTATGAATATGGCAATGGCTGCGTGTCCTGCCCCACGTAACTTCCTGGCTGTCCTGGGCTAGAGGGGAGGGAGGCTTGGAGCAGGGTGAGGGCTTTGAGGGCAGGTGCTACTGGTTTAGAGATAGGAAGTGACAGAGAGAGGGGTGCTGGGCCCCCACTTTCTGCAAACAGGATAGTACAGAGGAGTCTGGATTCATCTTAGGCCAGATAAATAAGGGGGCATGTCTTCACTCTGCCAGAGCTTTCGTTAGTAATTTTTCCAGTTGAGTATTAAGAATGGCTCTGTTGGGGCTGGAGCGGTGGCTCAGCAGTTGCAGCGCATGCCAGGCAAACACTTGAGCTCCCTTTATCTCCAAAGAAAGTAAGACTGTTATTTGAGAGAACTGGGTGGCTGGAGGTGCAGAACTTGGGCTGTGATTTAGTGTTTGCTGCTAGTTCTTGGCCAAGTTCAGAGAAATAGCCTCTCTGATCTGGGGTTCTCCATCTGGCAGATTCTTTTCAGGGCTGTGATAAGGGTAAAGGTACCTTCTTCATTTATCCAAGTCTTTTTATGGAGCACCTACCAGTTCCCAGATACTGTTCTAGGTGCTAGGGCTATACAGGGAACCAAAGAGGCAAAAATCCCTGTCCATATGGATTGGACATTCTAGTGACCCTTAATCTAATCTAGAGGTTTAAAAACTAGTGGTGGGGGACACAAGTGATATTTCAGCAGTACTTTGGGAACATTCTTAGGCTCACAAGAGAGTGACCTGGGGAAGGAAAGTCTCTGGGTGGAGGGGCCCTTGGGCAGTCCTGGTGGCCCCTTCTAGTGTGCACTCCCTCAGCCCATCCCCCCTTACAGGAGCATCCTGGGGAGCTGTCCTGAGGCCTGTGCTGCTGTCTGTGGCTGGAGGCAGAGTATGCCCATGGGAGAGCCGGGATGGGCCAATGGGTGCTAGGGGGTGGCTACTACCTAGCACCCACCAGCTGTTCTTTCAGTATTCTGGGTGCAGGTGCTTGTGGCTGGCTTGGTGGTCCTGCTCGTGTTTGGGGCCACCCTGATCTACACTTATCGCCGCTGTCAGCCTCGCAAGCCCATGGATCCTGGTAAGTCTACACGTACAACACACACACACATACACACAATTTCCAGGGGCCCAGGGTCAGGATGGGTATTCTAGAGATCACCCTGTAGAGGAACTGAGGCAAGCAGAATGGGGTATGGAAGAACCCAAGAGGAGCTGGACCAGCACCTAGGTCCAGGGGCCTTGCCTCCTTGTTGACCAAATTCTCTGTGCCTCTGTCAGCAGACAAAGCTGGGACCGAGAACCTGACCTTCCCACAGGTAAGTATCATGCCCCAGTATGCACTGGGAAGAAGGCTGCCTCTGGAACTGGAACACTAATACCTGATCCCCAGCACTGGGCACAGTGGGCACGTCCAGCACAAGCTGGAATGGACAAATGTGCTGAGAGCTGTCATCAGTGGGTGAGGCCAACACAGTGCCTGTGTTCCAATGGCTTTCTGCTGGGGTCCAGAGGAGGACGCAGGAGCTAACATTAGAGGGATGAGTACCCCAAAGGAGTTGGGGTAACAAGAGGAGGGCAGCAGAGCAGAGTATTCCAGGCAGAAGCAGTAGCTGTTCTGCTGGGCCACACTGGCAGACGAGGCACGGTTGGGGGAGGCACATGGGCAGATGCCTGTTTCCTGTACCAGGGAATGTCCACTCCCAGCCAGGACTGCAGTAAAGGGGCATTTCCAGGCAGACAGGACTGACCTTGTTCCTCTCTTGCTTTCCAGGCCACCTACCCCTCACCCTCTGAAAGCACCCACACCCTTCTGGTGCCCCCTGGCAGCAGTGGGAAGGTCTGCACAGTCCAGTTGCTAGGCAACAGTTGGACCCCTGACTCCCCCCAGACCCAGAAGGTACCCTTCCAGCAGGTGACACAGTCTTGGAACCAGCTGACCAGCAGGGCCCTTGGTAAGGGACTTCAGTGGGCTTAGACTTGAGTCCATCTTCCTGAATCCAAGGTGGGAAGTAGCTGGGGCTTCACAACTTGACCACTTCCAGTCCCCAAACTGAGGGGCTAGGCTGGTGAGGTCCAGCCGGCCTTCTGGAAGAGACCTGAAAGTTCCTGACCCCTTCTGGCCACAGCCCTTATTCCGCCCTGGCACTCTCTGGCCCTATCCCAGGCCCTGCTCTGGCGTCCCCACTCTCGCCAGAACCCTGTGCAGGCTCGCCTGCTGCTGTGCTCCAGCCGGGCCCGCAACTGTATGATGTGATGGATGCTGTCCCCGCTCGCCGCTGGAAGGAGTTTGTGCGCACCCTGGGGCTACGCGAGGCAGAGATCGAGGCTGTGGAGGTGGAGATTGGCCGCTTCAGGGACCAGCAATATGAGATGCTTAAGCGCTGGCGCCAGCAGCAGCCCGCGGGTCTGGGCGCCATCTACGCGGCCCTAGAGCGCATGGGGTTGGATGGTTGCGCCGAGGACCTGCGCAGCCGCCTGCAGCGCGGCGCGTGACACAGGACCCACGGGCCACTTTGACACTCTGGTGACCCTCGCAGAAGCCCTAAGTACAGTTACTTATGTGTGTAGACATCTTATGTCACTTACTAAGCCTGTGGCCTGGCCCTGCGTAGCAGCGCCCAGCAGGCCATGTCCCTGCGCACCGCTGGCGGGTTGAGGGGAAGAAGCTTGGATGACTGTCAGGAGGAGAAAGTGGTTGCTCGGCTGTTTCTGGGTCTGAGTTTGGCTGAGGCGTTGGTATTAAATTTATGAAGAAAAGCGGCTTCCTGATAGTTCCGCAAGGCTGGGGATGTTAAATGGTTTGGGCTTCGTTTCCGGGGCGTCAAGGGCGCTGGGAGTCTTGGCCCTCCTTGGTGCACGGACCGTTGGTGGAGACCCGTGCGACCCTGCGCTCCCACGCCTGCCCCTCCCATGTCCGCCCTGGCTCAGTGACTGGAAGAGAGAAAGTCGCGGCGGCGGCGAGAGAGAGTAAACGTGAGCCCCAGGCGGCGGAGAGAGCTTTAATGCGCGAGCGAGGCGGCCAGGACGGGGCGGGGAGCAGTTGGAGCCACAGGTGCAGCGCCCCTCGCCCTCCACTCACGCCACCTGGACGGTGAAAGGGCCTGGGGAGCTGCGGGGGGGGTGTAGAGCTGGCTGGGGACACGACTTAACTGGAGGGAGGAGGGGCCCCTGCAAGCAGCAACTCCGCCCCCAGCTCAGCCCTGACGGGCAGTTTTCACCGGTTTCTGGTAAACAAATGACTGAGAGGAAACCCTCTGGGGGGTGATGAGAACTGCGGCCCGGGCCGGGCGCAGATCTGGGTCGAGGAGGGAGGAAAACCCCTTCCCCGAGCTCGGGGCCTGCCTCCGCCCAGGATGCGCCAGCGACTCGGTTCCGGGCTGCGGGGGAGGGGGCTGCATCTGAGCGCGCGCCCCGCAGGAAGAAGATCACCACCCACGGGGCTGGGGGGAGCTCTGCACACTATGACATTCAACGAACATGCAAATATATGTAAGTCGGCATGCAAATAAGCAGCATCTTTTTGCGTCAGCAGCTTGGGCACTTTTTCCCGGCGACGGTGGCGGCGCGCGCGCTCCAGCGTTGGCGGGGCTGGGGATGCGGGACCGGGGTGGGTGGTTGGGAAGGATTCTGGCGCGGAAGGGGAGGGCGGCAGGGCTCCCAGTCCTTCCGCACCGGCCGGCCAAGCTGGGGCGGGGGCTGGGGGACCCCCACCTCTAGGAGCTCTGGAGGCTGCGGGCAGGAGGCCGCGACGTCTATTACTTAGGGATGTCTCCCTTCTTCAGGATGACCTGTCGTTGCCAGGGTGCCAGCTTGGACTCGTCGTAGCCCAGTGTCCGCAGCTTCTCCGACTGCTCTTTCTCCCGCTGTATCTCCTCCTGCTTTTGTCGCTCCTGCTCTTTTCTGCGGACGGAATGAAGGCAGAACCCCGTGAAGTCTGGCGCCAGAAAGTAGAGCGGACCAGGCACCAGGGTGGCCATGGGAAGAGTAGGCTATCAAGGACAGGGGCTGGACTGAGGCCAGGTTGAAGTTACTGGGGCACACAGAAGCTGGATGAGGAGGAGGCTGAGATTGGGTTATTATGGGCTGGGATGTTACTGGAAACAGAGGTGTTGGGTCAGGTGTGGCACTGCGTGAAGAGGGGTGGTTACAGTGTTTAAAGGGAGAGATTATTAAGGCCAGGACTTGAGCTGTATGGAGCTGTCAATCTGAATCATTGGGAAATGGGGTTGAGCAGCTAGACACCCCATTATTGGGAGACAGAGTCTGGGGAATTGGAATAGGTTATTAGAACATAGGGGTAGGAGCCAGGCCCAATGGCACATGCCTGTAATCCCAGTGGCTCTGGAGGTTGAGGCAGGAGGATCACAAGTTCAGAGCCAGCCTCAGCAACTTAGTGAGGCCCTAAGCAACTTAGCAAGATGCTGTCTCAAAATAAAAATAAAAACTAAAAAGGGCTCAGTGCTTAAGCACCCCTGTGTTCAATCCCTGATACCAAAATGGGGGGCAGTGGGGGACTGAGAATGTAGCTCAGTGGTAGAGTGCTTGCTAGCATTCTCAAGGCTCTGGGTTTGATCTCCAGTACCACAAAGGGTAGGTCTGCAGTCTTGACAAGGCAGGCCCTAAGGCTGTGGTGCATTTGAAGTGTGGCTGATCCTTATTGGTTTGTATTACAGGTGTAAAATGCACATGGTATGTTGGAAACTGTTTTAAAAAAGGAGTGTAAAACACTTCATTAAAAATTTATATTGAGGGGCTGGAGCAGTGGCTTAGCAGTTACAGCACTTGTCTGGCATGCTCGAGGACATGGGTTCAAACCCCGTTACCACGTACACAATGAAGTGTCGAAACAATGAAAGCCACATGAAAAACTAAATAAAATTGATTCTCTCTCTCTCACTGTCCCTCTCTCTAAAATTTTTTATATTGATTATATCTTGATAATACATTTGATATACTAGATTAAATTTTATTAAAATTAATTTCTGTGACTGGGACGGTGGCTCAACAGTTATGGCACATGCCTGGCATGCGCAAGGACATGGGTTTGAACCCCAGCATCATGTACAACTAAGTGTTGGAGCAATGAAAGCCACATGCAAAACTAAATAAAAAATTATTTCTCTCTTACTGTCCCTCTCTTTATAAATTTAAAAAATAAAATTAATTTCACCTGTATCTTTTTATTTTCTCAATGTGGCTACTAGGAAATTTTAAGTTACATGTATAACTCAAATTATGTCTACTGACAGCACTAGACTAGATTACTAGGGGGAAGAAACTAAGTTTTGAGGGACTGATGATCAAGATGTTGATCAAGGGGTAGGGCTAACTATGGGTAGAAAGGCTAGGTATGGGACTGGGTCATTGAGGAAAAGGTTCTTAGAACATGAGAGCTGGACTTTGCGGGACAGGTGTGCAGTTATTGGGAGAGAGGGGTACACTACAAGAAGGCATGCTACTGGGACTGAGTTACAGGGCATTGCTGGATGAAGGAGCAAAGGCTAAGCCACTGTAATGGGGTGGAAAGGGTGGGGGGTCCAGGCCAACCCTGCACTTACCGCTTCTGCTCCCTGGAAGGAGAAAGAGACAGTGTGAGTCAATGCCACCACCTCAGGAGCACAGTGAAGACTCACAGCCAGGCCAGCCTCCTCCTGACCCCCAGCTCACCTCTCCTCTTCCAGCTTCTTCCGCATGAGGTCTCGCCTCCAGGCAGGAAGGCTGGCCAGCCGGGCCTCCTCCGCCTCCTCCTGAAACAACCACAAATCTTCAGTATCATGTGGCTGGGAGAGATGGGGTGCACCCCAACCCAGGGCACCTGAAGGGATCTGGGGACAACAGAACACAGATGTGGTCACAGGAAGAGATATGCTTTTGATGCACTCTCAAGGGTGAATGGATGAAGGTGCCCTGCCTGCAGTCTCCCCACAGGGTGTCTCCTGCCCCTCCCTAAGACCCAGGCCAGTGAACTAGAGGTGGTGCCAGACAGATCGGAGCTTAATGGAGGAGAAAGTATGGAGTAGCCAGGTACCAGAGGTCCTGAGCCTGCTTTACCATGGGGCAGGGGGACAGATGGCACCAGGCCAGAATCTCTGGACAAAAGTAGACTTGCCCTGCCCCCCTTGGCTGGCTCAGGAAGACTCAGATTGTCCCTGGTCCCCCTGTGAAGTACCTTCTGGCTCATGCCTGCCCTATCCCCAAAGGAGTGGACACCCACTCCACAACTGTGGGGCTGCAATGACATTATTCGAGGGGCATCCAACACAAGCAGCTTACAGTAAAGTGCTTTATTCCTTGGGTGTCACAAGGAGAAAGGGTCTGTACGCATTACACATCACACATCACACAGAACACTACAGGTGACCAAAAAGGTAGCAGTGAACCCCAGTGAAAAACCAAAGAGAGAGAGCCACACAGCTCCAAGTGCAGGGTTGTGTCCCCTGGCTCAGAGGGGCTGATTCTGCGCTGGCTCCACACAGAGCTCAGCAAGGCCATTGGACCAGAGGGTAACACTCAGCTTTGCTATGTGCCCTGCCCTGCCTATAGAGGCGAATGCCCCCATATCCTGCCTGGAGGGGACCTGGAAGGCTGAGATAGCCTGGTCCTGAACAGGCAGTATTTCACCCGTCCAGGGTGCTTCTGGCCCCTGCTAGCTTCTGGCTTCTGGAGGGCATCAAGCAGGCATCCAGGCCCAGGTTTAGATGCTTGAGGGTGAATTCTGAATTCACTGCTCAGGTGTCAAATAGCTCTGCCTCCTTCTCCTTCCAGAAGGAGAAGCTGCGGTCGATGTAGCGACAGATATCCTCGTTGCTGAACTCGCCCATCTCAGACACCAGCTCCAAAGGGTCTTCAGCAGGGGCTTGGAGACCAGACGGGTCCAAGGTGGGGGGCGGGGCGGCAGGCGGGTCCGAGGTGGGGGGCGGGGCAGCCGGTGGGGGCTGTGGCGCAGGGGCCAGGGTCTCGGGCTGCTCCTTGGTCAAGTCTTCGGTGTCAGTTGGCTGGGCTTCTGTGGAGGGCTCCTCCTCCTCCCTTTCTTTCTCTTCCTCTTCGTCCTTCCCGGCTTCTTCCTCCCTGGCCGGCTCAGCCTCTGGGCTGTCTCCGAAGAACTGGAGCCTGAGGTCCTCGAAGCCGTCGCTCCAGCTGCGCCGGCCGGCCTCCACCTCCTGCAGCACGACGCGGTGGAAGCGTCGGATGAGCTCCCACGAGTGGCTACCCAGCCTGTCGAACATCTCGTAGCACAGCAGGTGGCGGAACTTGCGCTCCTCGCGGCTCAGGCCCATCTCCAGCAGCTGTAAGTAGCCAAGCATGAAGAGGTCCAGCGTGAGGCTGTCGTAGCGTCGCGGCTCGCCACCGTCCAGCGGCGGCAGGAAGTGCTCTGGCCAGTACAGGCCATGCGCCAGGCCCAGCCTTCGCGGTTGGCACGCGGGTACCTGTCGCATCAGACTGCGCCAGCGACCCAGCAACTTGCCCACCACCTGCCGCTGCTTCAGCAGGTGCAGCAGCCGGTCGTCCGGGCTTCGTTGGGCCTCATTGTCGCCTGCCAGGGGTTGGGGAGCTACCACTTCGTCGAGGCCAGTGCCAGCGCCAGCGGCCACAATGCGAGGCAGCAATCTGCGCAGACGTGCCTGGGCGTGGCGTCCAGTGCCCCGGAAGGTCCACTTGCGCCAATGCTCCAGGAACAGGTAGACGATGCGCTCCTTGCGCATGTCGATGTATTCCTGGACACCGGGCATCTCGGTGGAGAGCGGCGGCCTGCGCGCCAGCTCCTCGGGCTCTGGCACTGCCTCCTGGGGGTCCCGCGTCTCCGGCGGGCCGAAGGTGCTCAGGGGCTCCTGCGAGACCAGTAGTCCGTTTGCGACCGCAGCGCTCGGCTCCCCGGAGCCGACTGCCACATAGTCCTCCTCCAGGATGGGCTCACGGTCTGGGGCGCTGGCCGGCTGCGGGAGCTTGCGGCGCTGGCAGCGTGTGGGCGCCGCGCCCTGGGCGCGCAATTCATAGGTGGCTCGGAGTTGTTGCACCGAAACGCCGCACTCGAGGATTTCGCGGGCCACAGCCTCGCGACACCAACTGAGCGAGTGCGAGCGGCCGAGGCAGAGCGGCCCAGGCCGTGAGGGCGCATCGGGCAGCGGCGCCAGAGGCTGGCCAGTCTCGGCGGTCAGCAACTCAGCCAGGTGCGTGGGCCGGCTGCCCAGCGCGGCCAGCAGCGTGGCCATGCTCTTGAGCAGCGTGGAGATCTTGCTGCACCAGGCAGGCAGGCTGGCGGCATGGCCGTGCATGCGGCGCGGGTCAACCGTGAAGCGCGGCGCCGAGAGGGCGGCGGAGATGGGCAGCAGCTGCTCCAGCTCCAGCTCCAGCTGCTCCAGGCGCGCCTCCAACTTCTGCGCCTTGTGCAGCACTTGCAGGTTCTCGATTTGCTGCTCGATGCGAAGGATGTCGGCCTCGGTCATGAGCTCGCCGAAAGGCCCGAGGATGGCGTTGTGCTCCTGGGAGTATCTCCAGCCCTCTGGCGGGTAGCAGCACGAGCTGGCAGAGGTCAGCTAAGGCGGGGAAGACAAGAGAGGGGAGGGGGGCGCGTCTCCCTCTGGCCGGCTCCTGCAGCGGCGCCAGGAACCTTTCGCATGTCCCGGGTGGTGTAATGGCTTCTCGGGGCTGCTTTGCAGGAACGGGCCGCCTGGCTGGCAGGCGATTACACTGCGGAGAGGCTTCGGCTCCTGGCTGTGGGCAGGGTCCACTGAGGTTGCTGGCAGGGAGGGGCACAGCCGGCCGCTGGGTGCTGCTGCAAGGCAGGGAGGTCCACGCCTGGCTTGGCTGCTCATTACACCACCCAGGGAACATGCGAAAGGCCTTGGGGCTGAGAGGCAGGCTGCCCTTCACAGCCCTATCCAAAACCCACTTTCAAGCCAGATCCCAGAGAAGCCTCTCATGCCAGACCACTGATGCTTCCAGGGCTCTCTTTTGGCCCAAGCCACAGGACGACTAGAGGCCACACCAGTGGACCCAGCTCTTTCAGAGGTTAATACAGCAGCTTCCGCTATGACTCCCACCCCTCCCCTCACTCCACTGTGCTAACACAGTGTTATTCCTGACTTTCCTCTAGCTCTAGATCAGCTCTCTGTGGCCAGCTTTTCCACGCTGGGGGCTGACCTTACCTCCACACAGGCCTCCTGATCCATCCTGACCCACTAGCTGCTTCCCACATAAAGCTATGATTTAACTAATTGAGGCTCCCCACTGCTCCAGGAGGATGCCCATTCTCTTCCAGGTAGCTGGTCAGGCCTCACAGTGCCACATGTGATCACTTCTGTGTAACCCCCCTTGTCACTTTGTCATAGCATCCTATGTTGTCTCCTTGGGGACACTTATTTATTATTAACACACACACACACACACACACACACACACACACATCCCTTGGAAGCAGGCCTTGGTATTATTTACCATGAACTCTCAGAGTTCACCTGTAGCAGAGTGTGCCCTATAGATGGCACTCAGGAAACATTTATTACAAAAATGAAAGGGTGGAGTGTGGTGCACACCTGTAATCCCAGGGACTCTGGAGGCTGAGTCAGGAGGATCTCAAGTACAAAGGCAGTCTAGGCAATTTAGCAAGGACCTAAGCAACTTAGACCCTGCCCCAGAATAAAATCTAAAAAAGGGCTGGGGATGTGGCTGAGAGGTTAAGTGCCTCTGGGTTCAATTCACAGTACAAAAAAAAAAAAAAATGAATGAATGGTAACCATCAGCTAGTGCTAATTAGCTCATCTCACAGATGTCAAACTGAAACTGGAGAAAGCTAAGTGTCAGCAGGGCAGAGCAGAGTCCAAGTCAGTCTGAGTAAGACCAAAGCCCTCACACTATGTGGTGTGATCCAGACAGTGGCTTGTTAGGAATGCAGAATCTCAGCACCCCCAAGATGTCCTGGCGATTTAAGGGCACATTGGAGTTTGGTAAAGTTGCCATCTTCCTTCAAAGGATAGGCTGCTAGGGGGGGAGACTGGGACCAGTTCTGGGGTGTCCTGCACCCTCATCTTTCTCCAAAGGCAATGGGCACTGCCGGAGGCTGAAGGGCCCAGACAGGTGGAGGTTGCATGGGGGGTGGGCGCAGACCCCACGGTTTCTGGGAAGCGGGCCCCACCCACCTTCCGCCTCTGCTCCTCCTCCTCCTGCATCTTCAGCTGCAGCTTCCGCACCATCACCTGGCGCTTCCACTCAGGGATGGGCCGGCCCTGCTCGTCATGTGTGGGGACGAGCGTCTCCACATCCAGCTGCACCCCCGGTGCAGGGGTGGTGGGCGGTGCAGGCACTATGCTGCCGTTGAGCAGTGGCTGAGGCCCCATGGCAGGTGGGGTGGGGCTCCAGGCCCGAGATGAGGCAGGGGTCACTGGTGGCAGCTGCTGCCATTCAGGCTGCGGGGAGAAGCAGTGGGCTGAGTGTTGGGCAGGCAGAGGGAGCCAGGGCAGGGGCCCCTGTCAGTCTCCTACCTGGGTTGCTGGCTGTCCACTGCCTGAGAACACTGTGGTCAGCCCCTTGCTCTGCGGCGTTGGCTTCAGGCTCTTGCCTGCCTTGATCTCAGCCAGCAGCTCTGAGTTGTCACCGGTTGGGGACATCATGTTGAAAGACTTGGTGCCTGCCCACAGGAGAATCACTGACTGGGGGCAGGACTGTGACCCCACCATCCTCCATCTCCCCATCTGCAGTCTCCACCCCAAACCAGGATAGGTGGGGTCCTCCCTGGGGCTCGGAGGCAGTTCTCTAGATCCCAGGGTACGTCAGGCAGCTTTCAGGGTACCTAGAAGTGGTCCCTCGGCTCCCAGCCCATGGTGGCCCCACCATGCCCCCCAGCCCTACTCACGGGACATAGAGGCACCACCTGGAGGTCCCTGGGAGTTCATGGTGGCTGCTGGTCTGGCCCTGGGGACTCCGGTATATATCTCCACCCAGCCACTGACTGCCTGGCTCCAAAACACTATCTGGGACCAGCCACCTGACCTTTGTCCCAGGTTCCCTGGCTCAGCCCCACTAGGGTGGAGTCTCTCTCTGGCCCTTCTCCGTCATCAGCAAAGCCCAGTGACCCTTGGACTGAGCCGGATGGGGCTTCCACAGTCATACAGACTTGGGACCCGGGAGTGCCAGCACCCAGCAGGACCACCCTCGCAGTTCTCACACTCACAGATGAGCAGACACAGGCTGCAAGCGGGGAGCATGCTTATTGCAATGTACTGCTCAGCTCCGGGGGAACCTTGAAGGAGGTGCTTACTAAGGACATGGGAGAAGGCACCCAGGAAGAAGCGCCAGGCGATGGCATGCAAATACACAGGCAGAGTTTGCATTTTCCAGTGCGGCTGGTGGAGGTGAATGGGGATTTGGGGTCCTGAGGAAGCAGTCAGGTCTCTGGGTGGGGGTGAACCAAACCAGCCAAAAGCACTTAGCTGCCTGGGCTGGGGATCCCAGAGTGCGTCACAAAGAGAGGAAAAGAGAGACAAGCATACAGCCTGCTTGCTTTCTTTTTCTTTGGCAAAACTGTCAGCCCGGCACAGAATGCGGGGCACCTATGTGGGTGTGGAGGTATGAGGGTAGGTGTGGGATGTGCTGGCCCCTCTGTGACACGGAGGTCCCCCCTTGCCTACTGGCCCCTGGCCTGCTCTTTCCTCAGGTCCCAGCCCTTCTGTCTTGTTTCTCCTTGGTGAGCCTTCTCCCCACCCTCGTCTCAGCCTCAGCCGGTGCAGCTACTCACTCTTCCTGTGCCTCAGGACTCTCACTTCTTGGAACCGAGAGAAGAGAAGCGACAGCAAAGTTAGGAGGGAGAGGGGGGCCGGGGTAAGATGGGGACAGCAAGAGGAGCAGGTAGGGCAGGAGGGCGAGAAGAGAGGAGGAGCTTTCCTGCCCTTGTGACCCTGCCTCAGTCCACTCTGGGGCCCCACAAGGGTGGTATGTCCAGCTCCCCGAGGGCTGCACAGGGTCACCATTGGGCCTGGGCCCTTTGCAAGGCCTCCACCTTGGCATTGGCTTGGGGGAGGGCAGCCAGCCCAGGCTCTGCTGGAAGGGCATCTGGGGCAGCACCACAACCATTTGTCTGTTATGTCTAGTTCTGGCCTTGCTGCAGGCTGCAGAGGGACGGAGAAGCTGACTGCAGAGCTAGGGTGGGCTGGGAACATTCTGGAGGCTAGGCCAGTAGTGACAAGCTCCACCCGGGCATGCTGCAGGGCTGGGGCATCCTTCTAGTCCGAGTGTGGGGCAGCTTAGGATGGGGCCACTGAACATGGTTCCCGGACTGAGTGACTGGAATGGAAGCACCTCCAGGAGCTGGGTCAGGCAGAGCAGTTCCCCATCCTACAAGACAGGGGTCCAGGAATACTGGTCGCCCCAATCCAGCTCTTGATAAAGAATGCCCTGGAATGGGTGTAGCTCAGTGTAAAGTGTGTGCTTGCACAAACACACAAGATGCTCAGGAGAGTAGCCAGGGGAAGGAGGGGGAAAACTTGACGGACAAGGACTTTGTTCCCTAGCCAGGTCCTGACTGGCCCAAGGCCCCCAGAGGAATCATTAGGAAGAAATCCTGTAGACTGTGAGAAAGTCTGTGGAGCTTGGAAGAACCAGAGGAAGAGACGGAGGGGGCCTGAGGGTGGAGAGGGCAGGAAGAAGGCCTGCAAGCAGTCCTGCCTGCTTCAACTGGGCCGCTGCGCTAGAACGGTCCCTCGGAGACCTCCTTACGGGGGCGGGAGCGAGAAGGCTAGAGCGGAGCGGCGACTTGTCCCGGGCCACATTTCCAGACCTGCCTTGGCAGGAACCAGAGCAACTCCAGCCTCCTTTTGGGTCTGGTCCTCACCCGAGCAGGGGCAGGCGGCAAGGGCCAGAGGCAGGAGGGCGGACCGGGCCGTGGCAGCTGGGGAGGGGGCGGTGTCTCCATTTCCCTCCCCCCGCCCGGGGCTGGCGCCGCCCCCGCCCCGCCACCTGCCCTACTCACTGCCGGTGGACGACGAGGAGCGGCGCTGCCCGCAGCCGGAGCCCGCGCCCTCCGGGGGCAGAGGCGGGGCAGGCGGCAGCGACTGGGCCTCGGGCAGGGGCGGCGGCGGCGGCGGCGGCGGTGGCGGCGGAAGCTCCCTGGACGCCTTGGGGTCCGCGGAGCAGCCGTTCTGCACGTGGTTCTCGGGGACCAGCGCCGCCTGCGGGGAGCGGAGGGGCGGGCGAGTGAGGCGCGGGCCCCGGGGCCCGGTCCCGGGCGGCCGGCGGGCGGGCACGCACCTCCTCGCTGTGCGCCATGGCGGCGCGCGCTGCTGGCGGCTCCCCGGGGCAGCGGCCCAGCTGGCGGTAGTAGTCCCCCGTGCTGGGCTGCTTGCTGAAGGCGCGGGGCTTGCGGCCGGAGTCCTGCCTCCGTAGCCCGTTGTGGCGGTCGCGGGAGCTCGGCTGCGGGAAGACCGATGGCTTGGGCCACTGGCCCCAGGGTCCCCCTCGCCTCCTTCCTGGGCTCTTCGCCTCCCCGGGGTTCGCAGCCGGCGGCCACTCGACAGCCGTCGAGTGGCGCAGCCGGCAGCGTCCCTAGATCCCCCAGTTCTCAGGACCGGGTGGGGCCAGGGTCAAGGGGGCCTCGGTGGAAGGGCAGATTCGACAGGCCCTCCGGGGAGGGGTTCTGGGCGGGGGCCAAGGGCAAGGGGCCCCCACTGAGGCCAGAAGGGGCGGGTCCAGGGGCGGAGTGGCCCTGCCCTGACGCCAGGGGGAGCCGCAGAAGGGAGGCTCTCAGCTTAGCCAGGCCTTGGCCTTGGCACTCTGCAGCCGTCAGTTCGACCAACCGGGGGCCCCAAGGCAGGGCGGAACTCTTTCTAGGGGGTCTCGGCCCTTGGAAAGCCCTGCCCAGAGCCCGTCCCCCCTTAGGCTCCTGCTTGCCCAAGGTGACCGGCCCGGGTCTCTTCCTACCTGCTACTGTGCCGGTGGCCCCCGCTGTGCACCTGGCGGCGGGGGCTGCAAGGACCCGACACCTCCGTTACCTGATCCTTCCTCTCAGGTTACAGCCCGGCCCTAGCCCGCCCGCCCGCGTGCAGCCGGCTCATGGGCTCAGCCAGATTGACATCACCCAAGGCCCGCCAATCCTAGGCTGAATCCCCCAGAAGCCAAAGATGCCACCCGCGCCCAACTGCCCCGCCACACCTGCGGGGTGTAGCCCCGCCTCCTGCACCTCTCTCCCTGAACTTGGACCTAGCACCCCGACCTTCATCCCCCTACTCATTTGCCAGAGACGGATGAGGGTCTGATCTCCAAAGGTGGAACCTCTCATCATATTTGGCTCCCGATTCCGGGTTGCGCCCCCTCCCTTTCCCTCCGGCCTCTGGAAACCATCGCCATCTGAGTAAACGGACACCGACAGCCGCGCACAAGTCTCAGGTTTCAGGGGCAGTAAGGCAGGTTCGGGTGACAACACAGCCTGCCGCCCCGTCGCGGCTGCCCCCCGCAAAGCCCAGCTCGGGAGAGGGACTAAAAGTGACGGAGCCAAAGGCCGAATGATCAGGTGGGGCTGTCTCCGGCCCCACCCTCTCATCCTGTGCATCCCTGAGGTGGCCTTGGACCCTCCTCACCCCTCCTGACCAGGCTCACGTTGCAGGAAACGCGACACGCTGGATTTATTTTCTGGGCCAGCTGCCCTCCCCCCCCACACACACCCTGCAGCCCCAGAGGCACGACCCTGCTCCCTCCCAGAGCTCGGGCACTAGGGCAGGGGCGCAGCGGGCACACAAAGGGCTCTTTGTGGAGTGGATCCAAGGCCTGCAGCTCTGCACGCACACACCCAGATAGGGGCGTGGGGAAGGCAGCAATTCTGGCCCTTGGGCTCAGACTTGGTGAGAGCATGATGATCCGACCACCAGTCCCAGGCTTTGGGCAGGACTCATGTGCCAGCCCAGGGTGTGAAAGTTGACTGGGACCAGGACCCCTGCAACCCCAGCAGAGCCCACTACAGCTCCCTCCAGAAATGAAAGTGGAATCTGATGTTAGAGCTTAGTCTGGGCCTGGTTGGGTGGCCTGGTTGGAGTCCCTGTGGAGGCTCAATGACCCTCCTATGCTTCCTCCACCCAGTGGCCTTGTGACCTGGTTCAACAGTGTGAACTTATTGCTCAGCTTCATCCTGGTGTGACCTGCCTTGCACTGGGGTGGGAACAATAAGGTCTGGGCTCCGGCAGGGCCCTGGGGGGCTGCTACCACACACCTGGCCACCTGTGGTCACATGCGTTCTCATCTCTCAGATCAGCCTTGCTCTGTCCCTTTGGCCAATATTCCAGGGTCCCCTCTGGGCCTCACTGTCCAGAACTCCCAGAGCTGCTCAGACAGGACCTCTGTCCTTCCTGGCCCAGGGTCTCTGCCAAGAAGGAGCCTGCAGGCCCACACACATCATTGTATCCCCTCCATTCTCTTCCCCTTCTCACAGGCTTGCTTCTCCTCAGGAGCCCCACTCAGGTGCTCTCCCACCTGCAGGAGCTCCAACCCCAGCAGGAGCCTCAGTTTCTCAGCACAGGCAGATCCTGCTGGGGTTCACTCACCTGCCTCTTCTCCTCTTGGGCCTCACCCTCAAGCTATGACAAGGCATCTCCCACCTGGAAGTCACCTAGGGTTCCACTCTCCACCTGAGCCCATGGTTGTGAGTCAGGCATGTCTGTGGAGGGACAGTCTGCACACATTCTGTCAACTTAATGACATTGCTGCCCCTCGGATGCAAGAAGCAGCACAGGCCCAGGTCCTGGTGAGCTGGCTCTTTCACCCACAACTCCCTATGGAGAGAGATGTTTTTGTCTAACCCACCTCCTTGTCCCCAGTGCCATCCTGAGCCCTCATCCTCGGAGCTCCCAGCCAAGCTGTGAACACGCCCTGGACCCAGGGACCCCTTCTGTCTGGGAAGCAGGTGGGGGGGCTCACTACCTCTTTCCTGATGGTCTCTGTGGCCACGTGGCGGAGCTTGCTCTTGGTCTGCATGTAGATGTCAGCCGGGTGGAGCCCCACGGGGGGCCTGGGGGCTGGGTAGCCCGGTGGAGGTGGGGGCAGCTGGGTGCCTGGGGGTGGGGGTGGTGGAGGGAAGCTAGGCGGCGGTGGTGGGGGTACATGTCTCCCCATCTTGCCTTGAGGCAGTCCCAGCTCCGGGTTCAGCATGTCCATATAGTTCTGGATTTCTGCAGCTCTTGTGCTGGGAAACCCTGCAGAGGCAGCAGGAAAGGCCGGATTTGGAAGTTTGCACAGTGGCTGTCCCCCAGAACTTGCAAGACTCCCCACCACTTAGAAACTAGCTGAAAGGCAAAGCAGGCCCTGGGGCACTGTTTGGCCCACTGTGGCCTCTGGCAGTCCCTCCTCCTCAGCCCTGCCTAATGGTAGGAAGACAATGTGCTCAGGTTTGGAAGGGAAGCGGCAGGGGGCTTTGGGCTCCAGGTGTGTCTGCAGGGCAGTGCCACCTGGACTGGGGAGTGGCAGCTCTTCAGGGAAGATCTGGCAGAGAGCAGGTGGCAGGAGTCTGGATGGCCACACCCAACCCTTGCAGGGCACCCAGTCAACTCTGCAGTTTCCCCCCCCTGGCGGCGGGAGACAGGCACTGCAGATGGACCACGCTCAGGGTGTGGTCCGTGTGTGTATACATGCCTGGCTTTGCCTGAGGCTTGTGCAATTGTGTATGTTTGAGCCTGTCACATTTGTGCACATGGTTCTTTGTATTGGTGAACGTGCCTGTGTTGGTCTGTGGACACGGTGTGGGCGCAAGTCTCTCCAATGGATTCCTGTATGCACATACACTTGTAAGACTCTGCCTGCACCTTCCTGTGTGTATGCTGGTGTACACATGTACGAATGTGAACTTGTGAGTGTGGGAAAGCAAGAACAATGAACTATGGCTGGGGTGCATGTGATTTGGAGGGCAACACATGTGGGTGCACATGTGGGTGTACACAGGACCAGTGGCATCCCCTCTGGGTATTTAAAACAATGAACGAAGAGGGCAGCCTCCAGTGGTCTGTGGGCAGGGTGCCCAGTGCTTGGGCTCTAGCCTGTTCTCCCTCCTCCTTCTTCCCACCGACCCACTCACCATGAGGAGGGCGCTGGCCCTTGATGCTAGAGTGGCTGGAAGAGCAGGAGTCGTAATTGGAGAGGGTGCTGGTAGGTGAGCTGAGGTCAAAGTTCGGTGGCTGAACCGACATGGTGGTGTTGGGCGAGGACATGCCCGAGTCAGGCTGCTTGGTCTCCAGTTCAGTAGATGGATCCCGGGACAGTACTCGATGCTCCACGCTCTGCAAGGAAGGCAGGGAGGCTGTGAGGGCAAGCCCACTCTGCAGACCAGCACTTTCTGGACCAGGGTCCCATTCAGGCATGCCCCTGCTGTGCGACTTCAGTCAAGCCACTTCCCTCTCTGTAATCCTTTCCCCATTGCAAGAGGGTCTTGGGTTCTTCTGAGGCTCAGATTCAAGTCTGGCTCTTCCTGCTCAGAGGGTGGAAACCAACTGAGGGGAAGGGGTCCTGGGTTAAGCCCTGGGGAGAGCTGCCATGCACCGGCCTCCCCTTCCTCATCAACATGCAGAAGGCCTGGGATCTTGTGTGTCTGCATCAGAGGACTCAGGGGCTGAAACTGGGGGGAGAGTAGGGGTACTGGCAGAATCGCTGCCCCTTGACCTGGTTGAAAACCTGTTTCTCCTTTCCCAATCTGTCATCTCCCAACGCCAGCCCAGCCAGTCTGCGCCAGCCCAGCCAGTCTGCGGATGGGGCTCTGGGGTGGGGAAGGGTGGGGCCTGGGTGGCCTAGCTGAGCTGGGAGGGCAGCCCTAGCTCAGGCTCCCAAGCCTGTCACCTCCCTCCCACCATCTGTGCCTTTGACTGCAGGCTGGGATTGGGCTGGGGTGGGGGTCCTGCTTACATTGCCCATGCTGTCCCTGCTGCCAGCAAGCCTGCTCTCTCTGCTGCCTCCTGCCCAGACCTACTCCTCCCTGCCCGTGCCCCCACCCTGCCTGAGAAGTGTCACAGGCCCCCTGGGAGAGGGAGGCAGGCCTGGCACCAGGTAACGGCTCCGCAGCCACGCTCATTGGCCCTGTAATTAGGGGCTCTTCGGGAGTGTTTGCCTTTTCTGGGCCAGCATCTTTGGTGGCTTGGATCTGTCACTGCTGCAGCTGGGCCTTCCTGGGTCAGGCCCTGCTGCCCACCCAACCCTTGTTCAGGGGGTCCAGGCTCTGCTGCCTATCCCAAGAGCCAGAGGGGAGCCTTAGATGATAGCTTGGGGTGACAGCCTGCACTAGTGGGTACCAAGGGCACCTGATTCTGATAGCCATGGGCTACAGAAAACAGAGGCTGGGAAACACGCTCTGCAGCTTGGGAAAGTGGCTTTAAATTCCCCCTCCCCCACCCTGCTTACTAGTTATGTGACCTTGGGCACATCAGTCCTGTCTGTGCCTGCTTCTTTGTCTATAAATGGGCAGTACAGTTCTATCTGCCCCAATGAGTAGAAAAAAAAAAAAGCCTTAAAAGTGAAGTGTCTAGGGCTGGAGCGGTGGGGCTTGGTGGTTAGGGTGCTTGCCCGGCATGCGCAAGTACATGGGTTCAAACCCCAGGACTCATGTACACAACTAAGCATCAGAGCAATGAAGGCCATGTGAAAAACTCAATAAAAATTGATTCTCTCTCTCACTGTCCTTCTCTCTTAAAAAAAAAAAAGTGAAGTGTCTGGGGGCTGGAGTGGTGGCTCAGTGGTTATGGTATTTGCCTGGCATGCACAAGGATGCAGGTTTGAACCCCAGCACCACGCATACAATGAAGTGTCGGACAATGAAAGCCACATGAAAAACTAAATAAAGCTGATCTCTCTCTCTCTCTCTCTCATTGTCCCTCTCTGTTAAAAAAAAAACAAAAAACAGTGAAATGCCTGCCATGACATGATGCCTAGTAAATGCCATTTGCTAATTATTACTATTACTGTGAAGATGAGCTAAGACTACACCTGTCCATCACTCAGCAGGGTCCTCTGCCAGAGCCAAAATTCAATAAATGGTGCTTCTTGCCATATTGTTGTCCTATTATTGCCAGCAGCGGCAGACAGGCAGGCGCTCAGGAGGTGCTGGAGGGTCCTGGGCTCTGCTGCCCTGCCCACAGCCCCCAGCAGATTCTTTCAGCTGGAAGGAACCCACCTCTGGTATGGAAAGGCCCTTCACAGTGTCTATCCCTGCTTGTATGCCCTAGTGATAGAGTGCTCACTAGCTTCAGGGCTCCCCACACTCCTTCCTGGATGTGGGAAGAGAGTTCATTCTCTAGTCTACCTGAGTCTCTGACCCCCTGGACCTTGCTACTCTCTGCAGACTCCGGGAGTGGGGCAGACAGGGCCAGGGGCCATCCACCTTCACTGTCTCCTCCAGGCAGCTTTGGAAGCTCCTCTCATGGCCCAGCTATGCTCTGGAGCTGGTCAGCTGTTCCTGCAGATGCCGGTGAGGCCCACCTTCTCTCCTACCTCATTTATCCAAGGCAGCAGATGAGCAGAGACCTAGACTTGGTGACACCCACACCTGAGCCCAAGCCCCAGTGGGTTACTTAATGGCTGAGCAACCATAATAAAATGATTTACAAGAGTCACGTAGGTGTCCGATTATGAATTAACTAGGAAAGAGCAAATGTGTGGTATAGTGGTCAAGGGGGGCAGCTCCCCCCCCCTTACTGTCTATGTGACCTTGGTTCTCCTGGAGACTCAGGTTACTCATCTGTGAAATGGAGATATTAGCACTACCGACCTAAGAGGGTGGCTGTGAGTTAAGCAAGCTGATACTTGAGGGTGAGTGAATGAACTTAGCTGCCCCGGGCCTGTGTCTTCTGACCTCTCCTCGCTTATCTCTTGTCAAGATGACTTTATTCCTCCATGTCCCCCTTCTCTTGACCTTTCTTCCACCCCATTGTCCCTTGTTCCCAATAGGCAGTGAGTGGATCTAGGCCGATGTAGGACCGATTGTGGCCAAGGGCTGGACTCACTCCTTGTGTCACCTTGGGCAAGGGGCCACGCCCCTGAACTTCAGCTTCCTCTCTGATAAAAGGAGTAAGATATCTACCCCTGGGGTTGGGGGTGGGATGAGATGACTCAACAGGAGCTGCACCCGGTTCATACCAGGTCCTCCACGGTGCGCAGGTAGCGGGTGCAGTGGCTGTGGCCGTTGTAGTCCGACAGGTCGGCGGCCGTGTACCCGTCACGGTCGCGGACGTCCAGCTCCGCGCCGTTCACTACCAGGATCTGGCAGCACTGCAGGGGCATGCCATGAGCACCCTGGGCGAGCGACGCCCCGCAGCCCGCAGGGGCTGTGCAGTGAGCGCAACGCCAGCAGAGGGCGCGCGCCCCGCCCGGGCCCCGCCCCGCCCCAGGCCCCGCCCCTCTCGGGCCGCCCTGACCTCCAGCTCCCCGTTCTCCGCGGCGTCATGCAGCGGAGTCCCGCCCCACAGGTCGGCCGAGATCTCTCCGCCGTGCAGCAGGAGCCAGCTGAGTACTTTGGCGTGGCCGCGGCTTGCGGCGAAGTGCATGGCTGTGGCGCCGTCTTTGTCCTGCTCCGACAGGCTCACGTCGGTGCAGCTCACCTGGGCGGTAGAGGGCAGAGAAAAGGGCGGGGACTGGGCACCGGGCCCCTCCTGGCCCCTCCACCGCCCCAGCGGGCTCCCGAGCTTCGTCCCTCCCTGTGCCCAGCTCACCAGCCACACGATGACCGGGCTGTGGCCCATCTGCGCTGCGGCGTGCAGCGGAGTCATGCCATCGTGGGCGCGCGCGTGCGGGTCCGCGCCGCACTCTTGCACCAAGTACTGCGTCACCTCCAGGTGGCCCTCCTGGCACGCCAGGTACAGGGGCGTGGCACCGTTCTTGCTTTGGGCATTCACTCCCCTGCGAATATGCAACACCCACCATGGGCTTTCAGCGCCTGCGGTGCTCCAAAACCTTCCTACAGTCCTTGCCTCAATCCGGAGAGCCCTGCAGGGCTGGGAGAGTGTGTTGAACAGGGCCTTGACTCCCTCTAGACTAGGTCCCTCAGGGGACCCCTCAGCTTGGGGTCCCACCCACAGCGACCTGGTTCCTATAAAGCATCCCATAGCACAGCCTGCTCTTGATAAACAGCCCTTACCCCCAACTCAGTGGTAGAGCACCCCTGGGTTCAATCCTCACTACTGGAAAAGAAAGAAAGGAAGACCGCCAACAACACCGTGGTGACAGTAGCACAGCAAGGTAAGTGCTGCATGTGGTGGCCGTTCTGTAAGGTTATAAGGTTAACAAGAACAACAAAACCCAGATGTCAACTAACTTTGAATTTCAGATAAGTAATCTTGGGTATAAGTATGTCCCATGCAATATTTGGTATGAGCGTGGGTAATACCACATCCTTGCCCCCAACTTCCTTCACATGTCCACAGGGACATGCTGACCTGGCTTCACCTATCTATTCAGCCACTCACTCATTGTCAGTGCATGACCCCAAACTTGCCAATTGACTTCTGTGCCCTTGCTCGTCTGGTATTCCTTTCAGTTCCCCTTCCTCTTTAAGACTTAGGATAGATCTCTCCTCCATGAGGCCTGCCCTGATTTACTGGGTACCCTGTACTGCTCTGAACCCACTCCTGCCCGGGGCCAGCTCCATGGATGGCCTGTCATGCTTGGTTAGCCATGACTGCTTCTGGCCTAGACCTCTGCAAGAAGAGTGAGTTCCCAGATCTCAGGGAGGTAGGGTTGCCAGATAAAACACAGGATGCCCACTTAAATTTGAATTTCAGATAAACATCAAATAATATTTTAGCTCATACCAAATATTGCATGGGACATACTTATACCCGAGATTACTTATCTGAAATCCAAAGTTAGTTGACATCCTGGGTTTTGTTGTTCTCATTAACCTTACAACCTTACAGAGCGGCCACCACATGCAGCACTTACCGTGCTGTGCTACTGTCACCACGGTGTTGGTGGTGGTCTTCCTTCCTTCCTTTCTTTTGTGGTAGTGAGGATTGAACCCAGGAGTACTCTACCACTGAGCTACAGTCTCAGCCTTTTAAATTATTTTTACAAATTTTCAGACAGAGGCTCATCAAGTTGCCCAATCTGTCCTTGAACTTGGAATCCTCCCGCCTGGGGCTCCCAAGTGGCTGGGGTTATAGGTGTGCACCACCATGCCCAACCAGGCAGCTTCTTCTGAAGTTCTTCTGTCATTCTCATTTTGCAGAGGGCCAAGTGAGAACGGGGCCATGTGTTGCCAAAGTCCACATATCTGTCTGGGGATTCAGGGCCTCCCCTGCAGTCAGCATGCAGGTAGTGAAGAAGAGTAGGGGAGGAGTCACTGTGCCCCGGAAGCTTCCCCTACAGCTCACCTTTCAGTTGTCACTGTCCTCATCCTTTGTCCTCCAGCCCACAGTGTCCCAATGAAACAGTGCCATTGTGAGGTGCTGCTAGGAAACACTAGGGATGGCCTGGGCAGGCCAGGAGGCTGATGGGTGTGGACAGCCCTGAGTGCAGTTACCACAGTGGGCCACTAGGTGGAGCCACACTCTACTCCCAGCCTGCCAATGTGCCTTAAAGTCTTTCAGCTCCAGGTGGGGGCCTTTTCCAGTTGTGCTATGATCAGACCTTGGTGCCCCAGGAACACAATTCTTCACATCCTTACCCCCAACTTCCTACCCACACAATCACATGCATGATCCACATCCCCAAGCCTCACCCATCCAATTGCCTGTCCATCTATCCATCTGCACACGCACCAAGCCCATCAACCCACCTTCCTGTCACCCCAACATAACCCAACCCCTCCTCCAACCCAGCCATGAAGCCCTTTACCTCACACACATTCCTTCCAGTAGACTTCTTGTCCCAAAAGCCTTCGTTCTCTGTCCACTTCCCTGCTCTGGAGTCCCCCAGGCCACCTGCAGCCTGTACTGGGCACCACTCTCTGGTCTCTGCTTTTTCCTTGGCCAGGGCAGCCCCCTTCCCTGACACAGATCTGCCAAGGCTGGGCTGAAGCAGGGCCTGCAGCTGTGTAAGTTTGAGGGGCGGAGGCGCTGGGCCTGGCTGTCCTTCAGCACCCCGCTGTGTCAAGAGCTGAGTGGGTTCTGCCGACCCAGCACAGGTAGGCCACAGACCCAGCCATGCACCTCTCCTCAGAAACACGCTGGCTCACTGCCCCAGCCTCTATGCCCCAGTGCCGGCCTCGCCCCCACATGTACTCATGCTGGTGCACCAGGAGCAGCCTGTTGAATATTTCATGACTGACACTCAGCAGCCTGAATTATTCACCCTGGAACCAAGGCATGGCAAGTGTGGGGTCCTGGGAATCAGAGGCCAGGGGGGCCACCCTCAGGGCCCTCTGTGGGGGAGCTCTGCAATCCCAGCACCGACCCCATGTGGCAGGCAGCCATTACCCAAGGGTGCCCAGCTGGCCCGAGAAGGAGCTGTGCAGCAGGGGGCACTAGTGTCCACAGCCTCCCACCAGCCCTCAGGCTACCACTCTAGGCAGTCCCTGGCACTCAATAAAGATTGGAGCCTGGGACTGGAGCGGTGGCTCGGCGGTTGCGGCGCTTGCCTGGCAGGCGCGAGGACCCGGGTTCGGACCCCAGAACCACGTACACAACTAAGTGTTGGAGCAACGAAGGCCATGTGAAAAACTAAATAGAGTTGATTCTCTCTTTCTCTGTCTCTCTCACTGTCCCTCTCTCTTTAAAAAAAAAAAAAAAGATTGGAGCCTGTTCCCGTTATTAGTAGTATTTCCGCGGTAACGCCTGTTCTGCAGTCAGGAGCCCTTAGTGCAGGAGGCCCTAGGACAGGAGGCACATATGCTGACGGACCGCAGCCGAGCCTGCAGGCCCAGCCTAGTTCTCTTCTCGCCTGACCTGGAGGCAAGAGGAAAAATGGGTTCCCTCCCACTCACTGTGGAGAATTACAAAAGTAAGGACTAGCAAAGCAGGAAGAGAGAGCTCCCCACGTGGAGAGATGAATGAATGATATGGTAAGAAAGAGAACCACTAACAGCAGAGGCAGCAGCGGCTGCTTATTCACTGTCACTAGCGCCAAGCACTGTGATACCCACGTCCTCATCACGGTTCTGTGGGGGGGTATGAGCATCGTTCCCCTTTGACACATGAGGACACTGAGGCCTAGAGGGCTAAAGTCACTTGACAAGGAACAGGCAGAGCCGGCAGAGTCTGGCCCGATGGGATGGCAGAGCCTGCTTGTGACTCCAACTGTGCTGCGTGTACACCCTTCCGGTCTGTCTGTCTGCCTCCCTCGCTCTTTCTGCACAAACAACTCCTCTGCAGAGCTCATTGCTGGGAACTCGGGAGCCCGTCCACCCAAGAGCTCAGCTCTGTGTGGGGCTAGGGCATCATGGGGACTCCACAGGGAGGCCCAGGCTCTGGCACAAGGAGGACCTTCTGTGAGTCTTATATCAAGCTGTGCCACAGTGTCACTTCTTGCCTCCGCCTTCCTGAACCCTTCCATGAAGTGGGACAGCATGCCCCAGAAGTGTCACTACATCCCAGGACTCCTTGTGCTGTACCTGGGAGGACCAGCCACCGTGGGCACCCACTGCTGGCCTGGGGTGTCCAGGCCCTGCCAAGCACAGGGTAGACATCACTTCTCATTTCTTTTTTTTTCTTGCTGGTCCTGGGAATTTGTTTTTTTCCCCCCAGAGCTCAGGACTGAACTTGGGGCCTTGCATGTGCTAGGCAAGTACTCTGCCACTGAGCTAAATCCCCAACCCCTGGTCCTGGGAATTTGAACTCAAGAGTGTTCTATATCCTCAGCCTTCCCCCACCTTTTTTTAATCTTTAAAAAAAAATTTTTTTAAGAGAGAACCAATTTTATTTATTCTTTTGGTTTTTGTTTCTCCCACACTTAGTAGTGTATGTGGTGCTGGGGTTTGAACCCTAGTCCTTGTATATCCCAGGCAAGCACTCTAACCGCTGAGCCACCGCTCCAGCCCCATTCCCCAACCTTACTTTTTATAAATTTGAGACAGGGTCTTGCTGAGGCTGGCCTTTCCGGAATCTTCAGACACTGAGCCAAGCTCAAGGTTTGAAGCTTCCTGGTGGTGATCACATAAATCATATTTTTTCCTTCCTCTTGGGGAGAAGAAATGATCTGAACACACTGTAACTATTAAGCCAACCTCCGACTGCACAAAAGAAACGCGGAATGCTTGTAAAGGTTGCTGGAAATCTCTGTCCAACTTTGTGCCAGCTTACTGTTCCTGCTGGCACAAGGAACAAGAAGTGATCAGTCCCCCCACAGATTCAGACTCAGGTTAAAGAGCAAAACCTCCAGTGGTCCTCCCAGCTGCTAAACACTTCTGCCCTGGAGGAGGTCAGACAGGGGCTGAGACGCCCAAGGACCAGATCTTGTTGAGGCTGGGACCTCTCTGAATGTCCCGTGGCATTCTGGGCTCTGCATTTCTTCATGTCCACCCATCATCCCTCCTGCTTGTTAAAACATCCTAAATTAGGCTTGGCTCTGGGAAGAAATGAGGCCCTGTTTTGGGGAAGGTTCTAGAATAGTCCACAGACACCCGAGTCCACAGCAAACCAGGAACATTTCCAGAGGCCAGCACTTCCCTGAAACTCTTCCAGCCTTCTAGACCTTCCTTCTAGCTTGCCATTTAGCCAAACTCCACCCTGCCTCTGTGCTGTGACACAGGCCTCCATGTGGCTGACCGCTTCGAACTCGAGTCCACTCTGGCTACTCAGAGAGGCCTTCCCCGACTCCATCAACTTAAGGAACTCTCTCTCTGCTTTTTCCAAATTCCACTGTTATTCTACGTCATTCTTTCCACCGACACATGTTCCAGGGCTGCCACATATTGGACAAGCAGAGCCAGCCAAGAAGGTCGTGGAGCCCCTGCCCTCTTGGAGCTCTGTGCCCCTGGGGCAGCCAGCTGGCAGACCATAGATTTGGAACAGGAAGAGCATGGACTGGAATGGGCTGCCAGCTCTCCCTCTGCCTCCTCTCTTGGTATTCGACCTCTGTGAATTTCTCTAAAGCCACCGGGGCTGTGTCCCCAGTGCAGATGGGCAGGGAAGTTGATAGCTTAGTTGCTGGTTACTGAAAAAAGAAGTGCGAAAGTGGGCAAGAAGGGACAGTGAGCCCAGGGGCGGGTGATGCCTGCTCACAGTGGCCTTGGCCAGACCGGCACAAGGAGGCCCAGAAAGGGAGTTTCATCCAAGGCCACAGGTGGCGGCCTCAGTCTGAGGATCCCACTCACTGTATCAGGGTCTAGGCATAGAGGGTGAAGACAGTGTCTTTAGTCAAGGGACAGATGGGAAAAACAGAGGCAGTAGCACACAATGCCAGCCCGTGATAAGGGCCACAGCAAAAAAGAGCCAGGCCACGGAGTGTGTGGCGGGGGCGGGCTGCCATCTGAACAGGCTCAGGGTGGCCTTGCTGGGAAGGAGGTGAGGGCTCTCTGGGGAGGAGTTCTGGGCAGAGGGAAGAGCCTGCACTCAGTGGAGGGTGCTGGCCCCCAGGAGTGCATAGGGGCAGTTGGCGTGGGAGCCAGGCGGGAGGACCTCTGGGCCACTGTGAGGAGGTGGCCTTCACTGTTCCCCTGTCAACAGCTCAGTGGTCTGATTTGCATCTTTAAAGGCTGCAGATGGAGCTGGACTGATAAGGGCCAGGGTCAAGGTGGGGACACCAGGCAGGGCACTGCTGCTGAAGCTCCAGTTGGATGACAGGCCAGGACCAGAGCTGGGGGTGGAAGCAGCAGATGGGGGTGAATAGCCCCTCTCCTACTACAAGGGGCTTCGCAGACTCCACCAGGCCCCTCCTTTCTCAGAGCCTCCACTTGGGTCAGGGGACAGGGATGTCTGCTGCCTTCCCCAGTTGGGACCAGCCAGCCCTGCCCCCAGGCCCTGCTGCCCAGGTGACCTCAACAAATCCTAGGAGTAGGCCTGGGGGAGGTAAGAATAAATGAGTGCCTGCTGTCTATGGCAGGAACAGCAGGCAAGACAGCAGCCCAGGTGGGAGCACGAGGCTTCTCAAAGGGAGAGCTGAGCCAGGGGCCCTGCGGCTCCCTAAGAGGTGAGGCCCTGGGGAAGCCCCTCAGCCCAGCCCTGTGGGGGAGGCCTGAAGTCTTCATGCTCAGCTGAGCCAGGCTCCATGAGGCTTTTCACTAAAGGGACAAAGGGAAGTTTCCAGAAAACTTGGAAGGCTCTGAGAGATTAGGACCCGGACCAGAAGTGGGAGAAGATCCAGAGAGGGGGATACAGTTCACCCAAGGACACACAGCAAACCAGTGGTGCCCACAGTTGATCAGTAAGCTTCTCTGAGGCACCACATCTATGTCTACCAGCACCATGAGGTAGCAACCTCTGCCTGGCTCACTGATCTATCTCTGGAACTTAGACTATTGCCCAGCACATAGTAGATTCTTAGTAAACTTTGGTCAAAGTTGGGCTTCATGGTGCATGCCTGTAATCCCAGTGACTTGGGAAGCTGAGACAGGAGGATCACAAATTCAAACCCAGCCTGGGTAACTTAGCAAGTCCCTGTCTCAAAATAAAAAATGAAAAGGGATGGGCTGTGTCTCAGTAGCAGAGCATCCTTGGGTTCAGTCCCCAGTACTCCATATAAATAAATATTAGTAGAATGAGTCAGTCCAAAAAATAAACTGATTACAGAGCTACTGTCAAGGGTGGCTGTGAGGCCAAAGTGTGCCACCTGGTACCAGGCCCCAGTAGGCACTCAACAGACAGGAGCTCGGCCAGGACACTTTCCAATCCCTGTCCAGTTTCAGGTCTGGGGGAGGCCTGCAGGAGTGCATAGGGGCAGTTTGCATGGGAGCCAGGCAGGAGGACCTCTGGGCCACTGTGAGGAGGTGGCCTGCAGGGAGCCAGAGTAGATAAGAACCTTCAGGCCAGCAGTGGCACAAGCCACTTGTGGCAGGAAGCTTACAAATCCAAAGCCAGCCTCAGCAACTTAGCAAGGCCTTAAGCACCTTAGTGAGACCCTGTCTCAAAATAAAATCTGAAAAGGGCTAGGGATGTGGTTCAGTGGTTAAGCGCCCCTGGGTCCAAATGCTGGTACCAAAAAAGAATCTTTGGGTCAAACGATCTTCCAGTTTGTTATGGCTGGCAGAGCCCAGGAGCCCAAAGGGAGGAGCCCAGAGCCTCCACACTCCCTAGCCTCCAGCCTCAAGGCTCAGGCCTCAAGTCTAGGCTGACACTGGAGCTTCCCTCCAGCTGGTCAGTCCTCAGGGAGGCAGAAGCAGACACGGTGGAGGCAGGGTGAGCAGGAGGTGGTTCCTGGGCCCCAGGCCCTGCGAGGAGGGGGTCAGAGGTGGTGAGGATCAGTCAGTAGCCCCAAGTGGTGATCCAGATACCTCGCCCCCTCCCAGCCTCTAGTGCTTCTGCCCTGGTCAGCTCCACCAGTGCCCGGCCTCCAGTTCAGGGCCTCCCTCTCAGGAGTTCAGGAGCTCAGCAGCCCATGAGGTCATGGTGGTCAGCCCTCTGCTTCTGGGAAGATGCGGCTCAATGAACTGGGGTAGGTTAGAGGAGGGAGGGAGGTGCAGGATGTTCCAAGTCTCAAGCCCTTTCTAACATCCCTGGCACCGGCTGGCCCTCCCACAGGTCCAGCCTGCCTTTGCACCCTGCCCACAGCTGCCCTGGGCGGTGTCCAGTTTCCACCGCTAGTTGGAAACTAGGGAGAGAGAGCTGAGCCCTCGTGAATAATTCAGAGCCCTTCACAGCAGGCCCGGGAGGCTCATGAGAGCCCAGCACAGAGCCACAGCCTTCAGCTCCTGGCTGCTGCAGAGTTCTCTGATTTGGCCTGTGGTCCAGGGCAGCCCAGCCTCTGCCCTCCCCAGCTCTGGTATCCACAGCCTTGGGCAGCAAGGGTCTCCAGCCCCAAGGCAGGAGCCTAAGTGGGCACAGCAGCCCCTGATCCCAGATCCCAGTCATCCCCTCCTGCCTGAGCCCAGCCCGGCAACCACACAAAGGCGCCTCCTTATCAGCCAGGTCACACGCCACTGCAGGGAACAGTGCCCAAGCCCTCTGTCCACCTCCCTGAGATTCATGGTGACTCCTGGGGGTCTGGCGGCTCATCAGCCCAGGCCATCTGGCTACAGATTGGGCACCCAGCCCAATCATCCCAGACTTGGCTTGGCCTGGAAGGAGGTCAGAGTCCCAAGGCCTGGAGCCGATGAGGGCATTCCACACTCAGCCAGAGTTTCCCCAGAGTCTGGGATCCCAGCCCACGGGGACACAGGGGACAGCAGTTCTCATCAGCACTTGCATGGACAGGCTTGGAACCTTCTCAATTCACACTGCTGGGTTCCATTCGCCCCGCTATCAGCCTGGCCCTCTGGGCACCTCAGGTGTGATGGGAAGGGTGGCAGGTGCCTTGGGACTTAAGTGTCATCTGCTTGAAGCAAGGGGGTGGGAAGATGCACTGGAAGGTGGACATGGGGCATGATGTCACAGGCATGGCTCCAGGGCCAATCCTGGAGGGTCTACCAGGAGTCTGGACCAAAACTTGCTGATAATGCCAGGCGGGGCCGTGCACTCAGGGGTCTCTGGGGCCTTCCTCTGAATCCCACTGTCATTGACATGACCCAGACCTTCACTTGTCCCCGCAGGCAGCCTGTGTGGTCTCCCAGTAACCAGAAAAGAAGCCTCTGCCTAGGAGGATGGACCAGGCTGCCTGTCCTGGGCTGAAGGGGCCACTGGAGCCCAGCACCCTATGTCCATGTCAGTATGCCTCGGCCTGACAGGCTGCCAGCTCTAGATACCTTGCTGTGCTGTCACGTGACCCAGCTGGCCTCTGGCCTGCTCCCTGGTGGCCAGTGGCCCTGAAGGAATCCTCAGGAATGGGCCAGTGGTGAGTTGGACCCTTTTATCTCATAGCTGCTCTCCCCTGAGGTGGAGTCCACTTTTTAGCTTCTAGTCCAGGCACCCATTAGATGACAAGGGTCACTGGTTAGGACCACCTTCTCTGGCTTGGGCCCCTGTGGCCACTGGTATCCCACTCCCTCAGACAGGGCCTGGGTGGCTAGGACCACCCTGGTTAGGACCACCTTCTCTGGCTTGGGCCCCTGTGGCCACTGGTATCCCACTCCCTCAGACAGGGCCTGGGTGACTTTTCCCGAGCTCCCTCAGGAGTACCTAAGACCTGGCTCCCGCCCTCACCCAGCTTCTCACGTGACTCCAGGCTCCGAGCACGAGCTCGCCTTTCTTCATATGCTCCACCCTACCCTGGGGGTTCCCAGCTCACCTCCCAGCTGCTTTCTCAGACCAGCCACTCAGGCCATGGGCCCTGGGAGGGTCGGGAGGCTTGTCCCCGCTAGTAGTGACATGACGTGAGTGAGGGGCCCAGGGAATGAAAGCACTCTGGGTAACTTGGCCAGGCCATGGGCTCCAGGGATGGGAGGGGCAGCCCCCAGCACCGCCGGGCTGCCAAGGCTTGCTGCCCATCACCCCATTTACTACAGTCTGCCAAATGAACACAGGCCACAGCTGGAGAAGCCACCTGCTGCAGGCTCCTAAGCACCCTGGAGGAGAGCAGCTTCCCAAGGCCAATTGCACGCTGCCCTGGGCTGGGAGGAGCAGCAGCTCCTGGCAGGAGCAAGTGGAGCAACGTCAGTGTGGGTAGGAGCCGCCCCTGGCCTGGCCCTCTGCAATGCTGGCAGTGAAGCACTTACACCCCTGGAAGTTGGGGTGTCATGGCAGACCAGGACATCCTCTGGAGCCACAGCTTGTGCCACCCCAGGCCCTTCAAGAGGCAGGAGCAGCTCAGTGCCTGAGAGCTTGCCTGGCACACATGAGGCCCTGGGTTCCATTCCTAGCACCACAAGAACAAAACAAAATGAAAAGATGGGGTCTTACTCAGGGTAGTGCTCGACAAGAAGCCTCAGGGAGGGGAAGTCTCCTTTGGCGGCAGCATAGTGGACAGGCAAGGCACCCGTGTCTGTGGCCACGGTGGGGTCCCCACCGCCATAATGTAACAGCCAATTCACCACCTCAGGGTGGCCAAAGCGGGCAGCCAGATGCAGGACTGTGGCACCAGAATTGTCTTTGTCCTGTGGGAGGAGAGCTGGTTAAAGTTCTCTGATCTGGACTGCCCCACTTCCATGGGCTTGGGCCACTGCCAGCCTCCCAGTGGCCAGGGGCAGTGCTGTCCTCTCTGCCCTCCCTTACAGGTGTCTCAGGCCTCCCTCAGTGGGCCATTCTGGAGTAGAGCTGATCACAGGGGTTTGAATCCTGCTCCTGTCTTTGGGAGACTAAGTGGCCTGCTTCCATAAGCAGCGGCACTGTGGTTCCCAGGGGCCCGCAGGATTCGCTGGGACACCTGTACACAGGCACTCCCAGGACGTGGCACCTTTCTGTGACAGTAGGAGCCCTGGCTCCAAGCCCAGGGCCACGGCCCTGACCCCTGCAGAAAGCCCGAATGAGCAAGTGTATGGCTTGGCTGAGGCGGGGCCAGGAAGGGAGGGCTGGTGGGCTGTGCCAGGCTGGCATTGGCCCCCATCTCCCTGCTTCCCAGATGTCACACAGGACAGAGGCGTCCACTTCAGCACAACTCTGACCCTATAACCTCAGTGCAGGAACTGCCCTCCTGCAGACTCGCCCGGTGGTGGGGGGCTGGCCATGGGAACATGCTGTGTTCTTAGCGCCACGGAAGAGGGAAACTTCTGGGTACTGGTGGACAGGGCCTGGGGCAGTCAGACAGCAGTGTAGGTATAGGCTGTGGTGGCTGGGTAAGACCCCTGCTGGAGCCCCAGGACCATCGACTGGATCCTCTACACGCTCACTGTGTGCCTGTTGGGGAAAGGGGCTGCTCACAGCACCCAGGCAGGGGCTCAGCCTCTGGTCAACCCAGCAGGCACGTGAGAGGTGGGTGGGGACCAGGGAAGGGGATTGTTGATACAGTCCCCTAGGATCAGGAGAGTGAGGTTTCTCTGTCCCTCCTTGCCAAGGGAGAGGGCTCTGAGGGGACAGCTGTGGTCAGGGTAGCAGGAGTTGGCCCTGGACCTTGAGGAAGGTAAATCTTAACAGGAAGAGACCTCTGAGGCTCCTGAAAGGAGAGGAGGGCATGGGCGACCAGGGAGTGTGGGGCACTGGCAAGTCATTGGTCAGGCCATGGAGGGGGTAAAGACTGGCTGCCCACTAAGAGGTGGGGAGGATTGTGGGACAGAGAATAAATGGCCCATAGGAAGTCGAGGCCCCTCTCGTGTGCTGTGGGGATGAGGAAACTGGTTCATTCTGTTCCCTTGAGCCCAGGACTGGCTAGAGGTGACCTAAGTAGGACCATGGTGATGGACATCCAGAGTCTCAACTCTTAAGAAAGTCCCTCCCTCTCCAGGATTCTGGGGATGTGGGTCTGGGCTCCAGGGCTCCAGTGGGTCAGGGTTTCTGGGTGGTGGTACATAGCTACAGAGTACCACAAGCTGCACAGGCCTCGGGAGTCTCCTGTGCGGTGCCCACGCCCTAAGCTGCTTATCTCCTGGGATGGGCAGGACCAGGGATCCAGGTCATCTCCTCTCCCCCTTCTGCCTGGCTGGGGGGCAGAAGGCTTGATAAGCTGGGCACACGGTTACTCACTCTTTCTACCTCCTCTGCAGTGGCAAGGGAGGCTTCCGGCCAAGGCTGGACACTGGGATCAGGGAGGAGAAGGAGGCACCCAGCCAAGCCTGGATGCCAGAATCAGGGAGGCAGGCACCTCCCAAAAGAGTGGGCATGGGCCAAGCGGCCAGGAACCCTTGATAGCAGGGCCAGCTAGGAGATAAAGGGCCAGGAACAATGGGAAGAAGGACCTTGCCCTCTGAAGACATTAGGGGAGGGTGGGTCTGGCCTTCTTTCGGGCACAACAAACCAGCTTAGAGTGGCCCCTGCTTCCCCCCTTCTATCTGCAGTGACCCCAGTGTTCAAAAGTGAAAAAGGAGTTCTGCCCCTCCCTCCACTGGCTGCCCCAGCAACTAGAATCTCAGCCAACTTCTTCACATGTCTAGAGACCCTCTGGCCCTGGTGGCCTCTCCCTCCTCATCCCACTCCACCACCCTCCTCCTCGGTGCTGTGCTTCCAGAAGAGGAATGCGTACACCTGAGAGCTCTGCACTTCCTGTCCCCTCTGCTCAGAACTCTCTGACTCTCACCTGGCTAGTTCCTTGTCATCAGCCAGGACTCCCCGGGGAGATCACTCCTCAGCATGACCAATTGGGGCCTGGGGTCAGGAAGACCCAGGCTGGACTGAGAAATGTTTTAGTGCTGGGAGGCCCAAAGGTGCTGTTGTCCTAGGCTCTGCCTAGGTCCTGGGGAGACCCCATTCTCACAGTCCCACCACCCAAGCCCCACATCCTGACTTAGGGACATGCACACCTCAGCTTGAAGTGGGCTGTGGGACTTTGCACACTCCTACCTCCAGATGTGATCCTGGAGGGCATGGGCTTCTGGATCTGCCACCCATGCCCTTTGTCCCCACCCCCAGGACTCCAGGAACAGTGCATTGTCTCTCCCAGAAATCACTAGCCCCTGAGCCCAATTCCTCTCTGATTCCTCTGCTATTACCCAGGGAGGGGGTCAGGGCTTGCCAGGGCTTCTGCCCAGGTAAATTATCAATCCGGGGAGCCCACCCCACTAGAAGATCTCTGGAAGGAGGGCTCAGCTGGGCCAGGAGGACCCAATCCCACCTGCCCTTGAGTCAGGGGGCTCTGGGAGGGAACCCTCTCCTGGGGAGGAAGCCCCAGGGCACTCTGAGAGCGGCGGACCCACCTGCACCCTGCAGCCGCCCTGCGAGAGCAGCCACTGCAGGCAGGCGAGGTGACCGGTGGCGGCGGCGTCGTGGGCCGGTGTGGCGCCGTTGCGTGCGCGGGCCGCGACGGGCAGGGCGGCCTCCTCCACCAAGAAGCGCAGACAGTGCAGCTTGCCGGCGCGGGCTGCGTGGTGCACGGGCAGCGCGTCTAGGGGGTCGCGCAGCGAGGGCCCCAGCAGGCCGGCGGCATGCAAGGACCTCAGCACGTCCAGCTCCCCCTGCCGCGCCGCCTGCAGAGCCTGCTCCAGGGCCATAGTGCCGCCCGCGGCGCCGCGACCCCGCGCTCAATGCGTTCCCCGGGGCGCCATGCGCACAGTTGGGCCGTCTGGGCTGTGCAGACCCGGGAGGCGGAGCGGCTGTCTGCTGGGACTCGGCTTCGCACGGCTTAGGCTCCGCTCCGCCTCTGCAGACTCTGGGGCTGGCACCCTGCGTGCGCCCAGCTTAAGCCTCAGGCCAGCCCCGCCCCGCCCCGCCCCGCCCCGCCCCGCCCCCGCCCCGCCTCCGCGGCCCAGAGTCCCCAGCCCGCGCGGACCATTCGGGCGACAGGGGCAGGTGTGTTCAGGGTCGCTATCCTAATTTGCTTCATGTAAAAGGTGGAGTCCTAGGGGCTGGAGCGGTGGCTCAGGGGTTATGGAGCTTCCCTGGCATGCGCGAGGACGCGTGTTCAAACCCCGGCACCACGTCTTACCCAGCAAAGTGTCTGAGCAACGAAAGCCACGTGAAAAACAAAGTAAAATTGATTCTCTCTTTCTCTCTCACTTTTGAGGATTTGAGAACCGTCCAGCACAGACGAATTATTCATCTGCCCTTTTGCTCCAGGCGCTGGGGAAACAAGCCAGCAAATGATTACAGTTCCAGGGGGTAACATGTGTCATTAGAACAGGAAAAGGAGGATAATAGAAAGTGATTTGTCTGTCGGGGCTACCAGAGAAAGGTCCATCTGAGGAGGTGTCTCGGTTTGGGGTGGTGAGAAGGCGCATTCATCCCAGGGGGACAGGGGCGCAAAGGGTCTGAAGCAGGAACAAGGCTACCAAGTCCCCACGGGCCCTCGGTCTGTGTACCCTAGAGTACCCAGAGTGCTGTGTCTTCAGCCCTCCAGGGTCCTTTTCAGACCTATGAGCAGTTCGCCCTCGGATCCTCTTCGAGGGAGCAAGGGAAGGAGAAAGGAGGATCGGACAGGAATGTCACAACCCTGTGCGCTCAGAACTGTGTCCAGACACCGCGGTTCAGCTCTCCAGGCCGCTTCCGGAATGGGGGGCATCAACCACGGTCTTGAAGGCCTGGAGTGCCAAGACAAGACAAAGTGGGGATGCGAGGGCTGGGGCCAGCGGGGAGACGCACCAGCGCCGCCATCCAGAAACAAGGTGCCAGGAGCCCGCACAAGAAGGCGGGCAGGCGCCCGCGGTAGGCTAAGCTCCTGTGCAACAAACCACCCTGCGGGCGTGACTAGAAGCCGGCTGTGGAAGGAAGTCAGGCCCGCTGGACACCAGCAGAAGCTGCCAGAAAGTGGGGGCTGCGTAGCTGTAGACGCGCAGTGAGCATATCGAGCGACCTTGAAACAGCCTGTACCCTTCCTTTCTCACCCCCGCCTCGCTTGGAGCGCCAGGAAAGCCAGCCCCTGTTCGCCGCTGTCTTCCTCCCAGCGCCTAGCACCCGCCGGCACCGCACCGGGCGGCTCTGGATACGCTGGAGAACTAAGAACACTGGAGTCCTGGTGCTCCACTCTGAGGCTGCCTCCAATACCATTCCCTGGGGTTGCCACCTGTTGGCGCCATGTGTGGTGGCATTCAGCGGCTCCCTGGTACCCTCAAAACCAGAGCCACTGGTAGGTTTCCAACTTCAGTCCAGCTGGACCCGCCTCACCCTCCGTGGGACCTGTGGTTACTGGAATCTGGGACCTCTCCCCAGCATTTCTGGATTGCTGACAGCCTCACTGGTACACCCTCAGCCCGCAAGTAGCAGGAGTGAGGGGACTAAAATGACTTGTTTTGGGTTCTGTTCCCCTGTGCCTTCATGTCCTCCACCCCCAAGAAGCCCCCCACCCCCGTGGATACCTTCATCCATTACATAGTTTTGACAAGGACTCCCACTGCCCTTCCGAGTAAGGCAGATGCCCTTGGAGTCCTTTCACTGCTGCTAATGACACCTACATAAAAAACCAGGCATGGGTACCGGTCTCTACTGACCAGTTTCTCAGATTCCTTTGAGGACACAGCATGAACTCAGACCGGCAGGCCTCCCTGTTCTCTCTGGGCTCTCCCACATCCACCGAGTCCACTGGGTCTTTTCCAGCAGTGACACATGCACAAAACACTTTCCACTCACCAGACTGTTCCAAGCTTCACCTGGATGATTAATTCACACAGGAATACGGAGGGAACTGTAGCTACTAAACCCATTTTACTGCAGGGGAAACAGAGGGGTGGGGAGTTTTGTTTTTAAAAGAGCGGGTGCAACAGGGGAGGGGATCAATTTTATTTAGTTTTTCATCTGGCCTTTGTTTCTCCTACACTTAGCTGTATATGTGGTGCTGGGGTTCAAATCTGGGTCCTTGCCCTTGCCAGGCAAGTGCTCTAACCACTGAGCTACCACTCCAGCTCCTGTTTTGTTTTGTTTTAGATGACACAAATGGAAAGTGGCAAAGTACACTCTCCTCTTCCCTCTGTACCTGAAGTACAAAGTACCCACTGCCTCCAGCCCTCTAGGTGTCAGCTGAGGATCCCCTCCTCTCACTTCTCTGCTGGGATCACCCTGTCCCACTCGCCCCTATTGGGTGGGAAGTAACTGTTCAGGCTCAGTTCAGGCATTTCCCCCACCCAAGGGGCAGTGTACTTCCTAAGAGCCTGGACCAAAGTGGAGTGTGTCCCTATGGCACCACAGGTGGCCCCAGCTCCCTCAAGCTCCCCCACATCCTGCCCACACAGCAGTCTCACTTAAGTTCCTCTGATTCTAAAGGACTCCTCCAATAAATAACAAGACCCCCAGATCCCTTGGTTGGAGGGAACTGGTCAAAGTCCTTTATAGTCATGGGGCAATGTGAGGAAGACACTTCAATTCATGGGAAAAGAGTTTGTTCCTGGCCCCTAGTCTTCTAATGTTGTCCAAAGGCCTGGAGGGGCATGTCACAGGAAGAACTGCCTTCCCGCAGCCCCTCCCCCTCAGTATCAGTCTCTCCTCCAGGATGCAGATGTTGGTCAGGGTTGGGTTGCTGGCTCAGAACTGTGTGAGCCAGTGTATGTGGCCTGTGTGGTGTGTGGAGGGGGCGGGGTTCTGAGAAGCTCTTAAAGAACAAATAATTACTGCAGAGGGGACTGGACCTCTGGATTCAGCCATGGGTGAGGGACAGGGGTTCAGGCACCCCCAAGTCTTGCTAGAACAAACGTGTTGAATGCTTTATTCTCCTAATTGGAACTGTTATGAGAGTTGGTGGAGGTTAGGGCCAAAAAGGGTTTTGGGCCCCAAGGTTAACACACAGGAAGTAATCCTGGATTGTGAACAGTTCCTGGCACAGACGGGCCTGGCTGGCCCCAGCTCCCTTTGTCCAGGCTGCTCCTGGTCGCCTTCCTGATGGGTAGCTGGTCTTCTCCACCCTGCTGGAAGAGTGCTGCCCGGAGAGGTACTTGGGCTAGAGGTGGGAGGTGGGCTCTGCTGGAGAAAGGAGGGGTCCGTCCAGCACCCTGGACAGAGCCTGATTTGGCTTAGTCTGGTACCTCTTCTTCTCGGCTTTGGCCAACCGTACGTCCAACACTCTGCAGTGTGGTCCGCAGGGGTGGCGGTTGCCCCGCCAGCCGGTCGGGGGAGGGGAGCCCGCAGCAGATGGGCGGGGGACGCCTGCCAGTTTGCTGCAGCAACGGCCACGCGTCGCGGAGGCGTGCCCTGGCGCTCAGCTACCTCCCCCTCTCCAACTCCCAGAGGAGGGCAGCAGGGAATCCACACCTAGGACGCCCCGCCTACTGGTCACGTGAGCTCCGACTGTCCCACGGGTGGGGAATCTGGAGCCCAGAGCCTGGTGAAATAAAAGTGAGCTCCAAAGGGTCCTGGGTTACCTCCTTTGAGGCTCAGTTTCCCTATCCAAAACTGCGGGTGGGGGACCCAGATGACTCAGTGAGCTGCGGAGGATTCTGTCCTAGTCCTGACTTGGCCAGTTCCCCATGTCTAGGGCCAGAACAAGAGGAGACCTCCCTCCGGGCCTCAGTTTCCCCGCCCAGTTCGGAGAAGTTGATAGCAGGAGTCTCTCCTACTAATCCTCATGGGATGTTCCTGAGACCCCAGCCTTGGCAGTCCTTCGCTGCTGGGTCTCTTGCCTGGACTCAGAACGCGCTGAGTCCTAACGTGGGGAATGAATGAAGGGCAGCGTTGCAGACGAGGGACCCCAGCCAGAGCCAGGGTAGGACTGGCCCCACCCGCTCTTTTTGCCCAAGGGGTCAGCGCTGATATGAACCCAAAGACGTCCGTGACCCCCGCCGCAGACAGGTTGGAAGGCCAGGAGCAGGATCCCTGGGGGCATCACTGTCTTCTCCTTTAGCCCCATCCTGAGTAGGAACAAAGGCGAGGGTGGGAGGGGCGGGATGGGGCTCGCCTACTTAAAGCCGGGTTGAGGGCGCCGGCTGCATTCCGGACTGCGCTCCTGGTCTCCGCTCATCCTGCCGGCTCGGGACCCGCAGCGGCCAATGCTTTTCTCTGAGCATGGGACTGCCTCTCAGGACAGGGAACGCGGCAGAGCTGCGCAAGGTAGGAGCTGGGGACTGGGGACTGGAGGCGAGGAGGGGTCCCTCACCGCCACCAGCCTAACCGCAGCCTCTGGACTCAACCTCGCACTCACAGACCCTGAAGCCGCTGCTGGAGAAGCGCAGGCGCGAGCGCATCAACGCGAGCCTGAGCCAGCTCAAAGGGCTCATCTTGCCTCTGCTGGGCAGGGAGGTGAGTTCCCGGGGGCTCGTCGCGGTTCCGTGCGCGGGGAAGCCAGGTGGAAAGCCCTGGGGCGCGGAGCGAGGAACAGGTCAGGGGATGCCAAGGCCAAGCCTCGGCAGGACAGGCTCGGAAGAGCCAACCCATCCAAGGCCACCGCGCGCCTGAGGGCAGCTCAAGGCAAGAGCGAGGTGCTATGGGGGCAGCCATCAGAGATCTGTTTTCTGTTGGTCTCTGTGCCTCTCCCTTGTGGCTTGGAGCAGAACTCCCGCTTTTCAAAGCTGGAAAAGGCGGACATCCTGGAAACGACCGTACGCTTCCTGCAGGAGCTGCCTGCGTTCCCCTGCCCAGCTGAAGAGCCGCGTGAGTGCCACTGCTCCCGCTTCCCACCCACCCCGCTCTGCACCCTAAACCTCACGCTCCCGGGTGCCTCACGCTTCTCTCCGCCCGCAGCGCCATGGGACAGCTACCGCGAGGGCTACAGTGCCTGTCTGGCGCGCCTGGCTCTCGTGCTGCCAGCCTGCCGGGTACTGGAGCCAACCGTGAGCGCGCGCCTGCTGGAGCACCTGCGGCGGAGGGCAGTCGGCCCCTCTGATGGAGGGCTTGCTGAAGACTCTGATGGCCTGCCCTCGCCAGCGCCGCCACCTGCACAGGCTCCCTTGCCCTCTCCACCCGCACCTCCCGCACCTCCCGGTGGCCCTGTCCTCTGGCGGCCATGGTAGACCCCCAAGGGACCTGGAGGGGAGGGGAGGCCATGGAAGCCCTTGGTGGTGGCCACTGTCCCCATAAGGAGGGATCAGCTGAGCACCCAAGGACCCAAACCGTGTGGAAGAATGAAAACCTCAAGGGCTCAGCTGGAACAATTAAGAGGAGATGGAGTGGCCTCACCCTCACCCTAGGGGTGCATAGGCAGGAGGAGAAGGAGCAGGATGAGGAACAAGACCCCAGGCCAGCTCTCTCTGGATCTGGGCTAGCCACAAACTGCCTGGGCAGTGACCGCCTGCAGTAGGACTGGCACCAGATCAAGGTCTGAGCCAGGAGCTCACCTGGCCAGGTGCAGCCATCTGCTCTGACTGAGCACTGCCTGAGCAGCCCTGCTTGGGTCTACTTCCTGCTCAGCTGTGCTTGCAGACCTAAGATGATGGCCTTTGGGGGCTTTGGTCACTGCCAAGGCTCTGCAGAGCATTAGAGCAGGCAAAAGAAAAAAGAAGGCTGGGAGCCCCCACCACCCCTGGGGGGCTGTTCTGTTGACCCCAGGGACTCTATTGCTGGGGGTGGAGGTGTCATAGGGTGGCCTTGGGAAGGACTTATTTCCACAAGTGTAAGGTGGTCTTGGTGTGTGCAGGAGTGGGACAAGAAAGAAGCTTGTCACTTTGGAGGGCCTGAGCCCAGCACAGAGATGGTGTGGGTATGAGTGGAGCAGGGCCCAGCCATAGAAGCAGAAATCCAAGACTTGGCATGGATTCAGGAACAGTAAGCACCTTGCCTCATTTTCTCTTGCAAACCACTCCCTATACTCATGTGGACTGGTTACTGGAATCAACTAGTCCTTTTGTGTGTGTGTGTGTGTGTGTGTGTGTGTGAATCAATTTCATTTATTTTTTTTCATCCGGCCTTTGTTTCTCTGACACTTAGTTGCATAGGTAGTGCTGGGGTTTGAACCCAGGTCCTCATGCATGCCAGGTAAGCACTCTACTGCTGAGCCACCACTCCAGCCCCAGACCCCAGCAACTTGTTCATTTTTTTAAGGGAAGTTTTTTTAATTTAATTTTTTTTGAGAGAGGGGGGTAGTGGGAGAGAGAGAGAAAAAAAGAATCAATTTTATTTAGTTTTTCATATGGCTTTTATTGTTCTATGACTTCATTGTTTATGTGGTGCTAGAGTTTGAACTTGGGCACTCGCACAAGCCAGGCAAGTACCATAACCTCTGAGCCACCACTCCAGTCCCCCATTTTTATTAAGAGAGTGGGAAAGAGTGAGAGAGAGAGTTAATTTTATTTATTTTTTTAATCTGGCTTTTTTTGTTTCTCTGACACTTAGTTGTGTATGTGGTGCTGGGATTCGAACCCACGTCCTCACACATGCCAGGCAACAAGTTTCTTTCTTTCTCCCCTGAGGAAGGCAGGAGGCCAGCTGGGAGGACTCCAGGAGGGGCCTGTGGATGCCAGCACCGGGTGCCCCTGTGTGTGGGGCACTTGTTCCCCATCATTTCCGGGGGGCATGCTGAACCTTGTAGGAAGTTGGGGTATTTTCCACAGTCCCAAGACCAACAGCCTGTGCTAGGGACGAAGGCATAAGAGAAAGGAAGACAGAACTGATGGTGAAAAGACCAGTCACTGTCAGCCACACATACCCATGATGACCTGGGCACTGGTTTGGTTGACAGGATGTGGGGGAAGCTGTGGGCATTACTGAAAAAATGAACCCCTCAAGACGACAGGGTTAGGGGCCCCCCAAAGGCTGTGCTGGGCCCAACTGGCTAGACTGGAAGCCCCTGGAGGGCAGGGCTGGGGCTGAGTGTACCTGTGTCCTCCAGGCCCTGGGTGCTCAATAAACACTGCAGACTGATGAAGCGGGGCGTGCGTGGTCAGCTTTTGCCTTAACTCACTCCAGGCCCCTGGGATCACTTTTGAATATTTACTCCAAGAAGGCCAGTGCTTCTGGAGGACAAATGTGGCCTGCTTTCTAGAGCGGCCAGGAAGAGGTAGAGGACAAGGGATGAGTAACCCCTGGCTAAGTCCACCCTGTGAGATCCAGGTTCCTCCTCGGCTACAGAGCTTTGCAGAGGCACACACAGGACAGGTTTCTTGTCCCCAAAAATAAGAACTTTCAGTACAGGTTTAAAGCAACGGGGGAACTGAAAGACCAGAGGACCTTCTCCTGCTGCTTCTTGCATCTGAGGACCCATCTTGGTCCCCAGTCCTATGACCTGTGCTGAACTTGTCCCCATCCGGTTACAGTGAAAGCATTTGGGCGAGAGAGGATAGACCAGTGACTTGCAGAATCAGGTGCTCTGGGGGACCTGAGTAGGCAGCTTGGCCCTGGCATGCCAAGGCAGGCAAGGTTGAAGGCCTGAGGCAGAAGCCAGAGGTTCTCAGAGGAATGAGCAGCAGCTGCCAGGGAGGCCTTGGATGGGGCTCTCAGCTGGGTCGTGCAGCTGGGACACCCACAGCCTCCTCCATACCACATTGTAGGCACCTCTTCCTGGCTGCTCCCTAGCTCCAGGGCCCCTGTGATGGCCCAAAGTGGCCAGGCAATGGCTCTTTCTGCATGGGAGGGAGACTTCTTTCTTTTCTTTTCTTTATTTCTTTTGTTCTGGGATTGAACTCAGAGCCTCGTGCATGCCAGGCAGGTGTGCAGTCACTGAGCTACAGCCCTAGTGCCCACAGAGGAGCACAGAGCTCACAGAGGGGCATTTTATGATCCTTAACAAGTCCCATATCTTGCTCAATGGTCATCCCTGGGGATGCATTTTCCTGTGTGGTTCAATGACTAAATCTAACTCCCTTTCTGGAGAAAAGACCTCAAGTCTCTCTCATTAAATCAATGGTGAAGTGATTCTGTGACCTGAGCTGTGTGGGAACTCATCCTTGCTGAAACGTGCACTTACAAGGAGACAGGCTCCCACCTGCTCCTCTGGCACTGGGTAATTGGGAGAGGTCAAGTGTAAAGAGTGGGTTGCTAAAAAGAAATCCTCCCATGTGGTGCTGCCCACCTGTGCAGGGAGGCTCTTGCAGGTGAGTCTCCTGCTGGTTCATCTGGGACAGGAGGAGAATGAACTTAGTCTGCTGGAAAGTCTGGAAGGACCAGAGGCCTTGCGGTGACCCCTAAGCCCTCTCTGTGCTTTGGGATCCCCCATCTGGAGGTGGCAGTGGGATGGGAGCCCTTCTCACCTCATGTACAGCACCTGTACCAGTCCATGGCCATGGTTGGATTGGCAGAGTGGGAAAGGTCAGTGGTCTCAGTCAGAGAGGGTCCAGGGATAGCCTCGTCATCCTCAGGGGTCTGGAAACCTCTGCCTAGGCACACCCCCACAACATCAATGCCATATTTATTTTTCGTTTTTATTGAGTCATTGATTTGGCATTTTTGCTTTTCAGAAACATGCCAGGTTGGCAAAGGTATTCCAGAGCACTCTGCCAGCCTGTGGTGATATTTCCTCTGGTGCTGGGTTGGAAGCCCTGGCCTCTGCCGCTGAGCTGCACCCCCAGGGCCCTGGCTTTAGTTCTTGGTGGGTCCCTGCAGTGTGGCTGTGTCTGGGGAGCAGAGTGTGCCTCGGTGAGTGTGTCCCTGAGGCTGGGCCGCCCTTTGGGAGAGCTGCCTGGGCATGCGATGTGGGGGAGAACGCAGCCGCCCTCCGGGGGTTCTCAGTGGGTAACGAACGAGTTTCACTCAGGGTTTTCAGAGGCCCTGGCAAGGCCCCAGGCGCTAAAGGGAGCTCTAATAAAACAAGAAGGGTTTTAGGAGCGTGAGAAAGGCGCCAGAAGACACACGCTACGCGCTTGCGGCGTCATGTCACCCGAGCTCCACTGGGGGGCAGCAGGGAGCAGGGCCCGGATCCCTGGTGGAGAACCAGGCTGTGGGAATTTAGGGGTTCCCTGGCCGGGGAGCCTGGAGGTAAAGCAAGATTATTCCAAACTGAATACGCGCCGGCTGCTCTCCAGTCGTGGAGGGTGAGTCCAGAGCTGCCCATCTTGGTGTTCAGTAATATTAGGAGATATACAAACACACACCTATATGTGCATGTATATTTCTGTTTCCTAATACATGTGTGTGTGTATACACACACACACACGTATATATATACCAAGGACTGAACCCAGCGATGCTTAACCACTGAGGCACATCCACAGCCCTTTTTATTTTTTATTCTGAGACAGGCCTCCTGAGTGGCTGAGGCTGGCTTTGAACTTGAGATTCTCCTGCCTCTGCCTCCCAAGTTGCTGGGATTACAGGTATGGGCCAGGGTGTCTGGCATAGTATATTAGGATTTTTTTTTAATTTTAGAAAGAAAGGACAGTGAGACAGAGAAAGAGAGAAGCAACTTTTATTCAGTTTTTCACATGACCTTCATCCCTTGGATGCTTCGCTGTGTACGTGGTGCTGGGGTCTGAACCCGCGTACTCGCACATGCCAGGCAAGCGCCACAACCGCTGTGCCACCGCTCCAGCCCTGTATATTAGGATTTTTAATAACCTCAGGGAACACAAGACAAGGTGATCTTAAAGAACAAAGAACCATCCTGTTCATTGGGGCATATACCTGTAGTCCTGGCTCCTCAGGGGCTGAGGCAGGAGGCTCTCTTTAGTCCAGGAGTTTGAAGCCAGACTGATAACACTCACCCCAACAATAAATAAATAAATAAAAAATCTACATCCAGACCTTAAAACTCAGAGGTAAATCCAGTTTTATGGGGACTAAATTTTGAAGTCCACCGTAAGGAATCTACTATAAAATAATGACTATAAGCTCTTAAATCTGAAAATTAACATTCATAATAAAAGAAACATGTCATGTAAAATGAGTGTCTTGGAGACATCCTCTCGCTTTTGAGAACTGTTTGATTGTTCTTCTTCTTTTTTTTTTAGTACACAGGTTTTATTTTATAGAAAGTAAAGCATAGGGAAAAGAGCAGACATCCCCCAGAGTGGGGAAGGGGACAGAGCACTTGATTGTTCTATCTACAGTTTATTTTTGAGAATTCTTTGTAATGCTGGCTTTCTGTTCACAAATGCTGCAAGTTTGTTCTTATCATGAAAAGTTCTTATTTCCCCCTCAAATTTGAAGCTGAGTTTTGCTGAGTGTAGTATTCTTGGCTCATGTTGTGTTCATTCAGGCGTTGAAAGATCTCCTTCCAAGATCTTCTCGCTTCCAGATCTGAACTGAAAAGTCAGATCTGATTCTTATTGGTTTGCTTCTGAATTGATTTGGTGTTTCTCCCTTGCAGCTTTTAATATTCTTTCCTTAATTTCCCTGTTGTACATTTTGAATATGATGTTCCTTGGTGAGCTTCTCACATGATTAGGCCTATTGGGTATCCTATAAGCTTCCTGGATGAGCATATCTGACTATTTTTATATGGGGAAAATTTTCTTTGACTGTTTCATCGAGGATGTTCCTTATACCATTCATTTGCATTTTGATTTCTTCCGGTATCCCAATTACTCTTATATTGTTTCTTTTAATTTCATCCCAGACATTTTGAAAATTCTGTTTGTGTTCTGTGAGTTGTTTTTCTTTTTTTGTCATCCATGTGCTCAAGCTTGCTCAGCCTTGCACAGCCTGTCCTCTTTATCAGAAGTTCTTTCTTCAAGAGCTGAGGTTCTGTTTTCTATGGAAGTTAGTCTATTATTAAATTCTTCCATGGTTCCTCTCATGTCATTGACTGCAGATTTTAGTTCTGTTCCTTCCTTTTTGAGCATGTCTATTTCTTTGACAATAGAGTTTCTCAACTCTTGAGTTTTCTTACTTAGTTCCTTCATTAAATCTTCTTTTAGGTCATTGTTCCTTTTAGTTATCAGGTCCTTGATAATTTGTTCTAGATTTTCATCCTGCTCCCTGACCATGGGCTCCTTGCTGGGGGAGTTGTGGTTTGAGGTGAGCCTCTTCTAGTTTGATTCTTCATCTTTGAAAAGCTTCTGGATCTTTGAATCTGGGTTCCCTGTGTGGAAGCAACACAACTCTCTGGGTTCTTCTTCCTTACACATCAAAGGTTGGGTCAGACACCACCTTTCTGATGACCACTTTCTTCCAGAAAGCTGTTTCTGTCTGTGGCCTTGTTTTGCTGCCTCTTGCATCTACTTTCCAGGCCTCAGACTTGGCATCTGGTGGGGTTGCTGGGTAGCCTACTGCATTATTGAAGTTAAGAGATAAGGGTGTGTTACTGTTGCGAGGGTCCCAGGGGTATGGGGCAGACCAGAATGGACCAACCTATGTGCTGCACTGGGATCTGGGATCCTTTGTAGTGGAATGGGCCTGGCAGGTGTGCATGACAGTTGGGTGGTGTCTGCGTGAGGGGTCCTTGGGGGTGTTTGGCACACCTGCTGTGGTGGGACCAGAGTCCTGGGCACGCAGGGGTGTGGGGTGGGGTCTGCTCAGGCTTCTTCTTGCTCCTTAAATTGAAGCAAATTCTTGGCCTGCTATCTCTCTATCTGGTTGTTTCTCTTTGGGTCTTTGCTGTTGGATTGGGAGTTTGTCCTGTCCCTTACTTGAGTTGGGGTGTTGTCAGGAAAGTTGAGTCCAGAAGTGAAACCCCTAACCTGTGAAGTGTTAGTGTCCCTTAAGATTTTCAGCTCCTTGGGCTGGAGTGGTGGCTCAGTGGTTATGGCATTTACCTGGCATGTGCGAATATGCAAGTTCAAACCCCAGCACACAATGAACTGTTGGAACAATGAAGGCCACATGAAAAACTAAATAAAATTGATTCTGTCTTCCTCTCTCTCTTTCACTGTCCCTCTATTAAAAAAAAGAAGATTTCCAGCTCCTCATGAGCTAATAGGAGATCATCAATATGAATGACCAATGCATATAATAAATGGTATTAAATTGGTTTTTTAGTACCAACTATATCAATGTTAAATTCCACCTATGGAACGAATGGTGGTGTTAATCATTACTTTCAGTGTCAATAGTATTTAACTATCAACTGTATCAGGCTTCAAAGCATACAATAGTTATTAAGTTTGGCATTCATGGCAGTACTGGTTACACAACATTAATGATGGGGTGGGGTCAAACTATTTAGAAGCCTGAGAGAGAATGTAAGAGGAAGTTAGGAGGTTGTATTATCTGAGTGAGAACAGAGAGAAAGGAGAGGAGGTGACAGATTTGCTGGAGAGAAAAAACAACAGGAAGTAGAGACAAAGGAAGCATAAGAGAAAGGGTGAAATAGGTATTAATAGGATTTGAGTGATAGCATAAGAAAGGGTAGAAGCATGCACAGGAAAATTTTGAAGGTGGGGCACAATGCAATTCAAATACTAAACGAACTGAACAAAATCCCACCCCTCAGCAGGCGGGACAAGGATAGACATTTACATTACAGAAAATGGTCATGAATGAAGGGAATATAGATGGAAGAAACAGAAGGGAAAGGAGAGAAGAAGAAAGAAAAAACCAAAACAACAGGAAAAGACAACTGAAAGAATCCCAACAAAGATAAAATAAAACAAAAAAGAATAGAAAAGAAGGGGAAAAAACAGCTAGTATTTTTATATGTCCAGTTGGAACTCAAATATATGTCAAGAACAGGAGAGAAAGAAAAACAGTTCTTAATGAAAGCTTGGAACTATGGTCACTGCGGTTGTCTCTCTACACGTTGGGAGCAGATGTTCACTGTCTGCCTGAGCTTTGTCATCAGGGTCTCTCAGTCTGGAATTACGCGATCTAAAGTAGAGGCCTACATGTCCTCAGACTCCTGGACTTGCTGAGTGCAGATTTCCGTGAAGAAAGAGATCAGATTAAGGAATGCTCTGAGGGCTGGTCTTTGCCAGCCTCCCTGGGGACCTGAAACTCAGGCGTGTCAAGGCTTTTAGTGCAGGGGGTTGAACTGCTTTCAATGCTCCCTCTGCTGGTTGCACGCCAGGTCTAGGACATAGATATCTATATCTGTATCTATATCTATATATATCTATATCTATCTATCTATATATATATATAATTTTTTTAAAGTGAGAGAGACAGAGAGAATCAATTTTTATCTAGTTTTTCACATGGCTTTCGTTGCTCTGACACTTAGCTGTGTATGTGGTGGTGGGGTTTGAACCTGAGTACTCACGAATACTGGGCAAACACCATAATAGGATTTGCCAGGCACAATGGCGCACGCCTATAATCCCAGGGACTCGGGGGCTGATATAGGAGGATCAGGAGTTCAAATCGAGTCTCAGCAACTTAGCGAGACCCTGTCTCAAAATAAAAAAATAAAAAAGGGCTGGAGATGTGGCTCAGAGGTTAAGAGCCCCTGAATTCAATCCCTGGCGGGGGGGAAAAAAGCCCCAAACAAACAAAAACAAAAAAGTATACGCAATAGATTTCCATTTACAAAAAATTTAGAAGCAGACAACACGAACCTGGCCCTGGAGGTCAAAGAGTAGCCTCTTGGTGAGGGAGACAGGCGTGAAGCCAAAGGACGCTGGCAGGGTTCTGATTTGTCTTTTTTAAGAGCTGGAAATGGAGTCTAGGCCTCCCGGGTGCTAGGCAAGCGCTCTACTACTGAGCCACACCTCCAGCCTGTTCCTTTCTTAATTTGGGAGCGAGTTACACATGTCTGTCCACGTTAGGAAAATCTGTCAAGATGCCTGTAAGACTTGCGCTTTCTGGTGTATGGTGTACTCGTGTGAAAGGGTTTCATGATTGGTCTGAGCAGATTCACCCTACCTCCTGCCCCCCGTTCTGGGGATGGACCCGGGGCCTCACCTGCTGGGTGAGCTCTCTGCCTTGGAGCTGCAACCCCCGCCCATGCACGGTTGTTGTGCTTCTCTGCAGCTTAGCCCAGCTGCCCAGTTGCAGGCATGGAGCAGGTGCTGAGCTGGATTTAACGGGGGCTGTCATTCATTGGGCCAATGAGCCAGGCGGCCCTGGGACGAGGGACTTGAGCCTGTTGGTCAGTGGCGAGAAGGTTAGTAGAACTGAGGGACTCTGGGACATAGAGAAAGCTGGTGGGTGTGGTCAGCCACCTTGGTGACTGGAATTTTGGAGAGGTTGCAGTTAGTGGAAACCACACGGTTAAGGTGATGCCGGACACAGGGCTCTTTTTTTTTTATGAAAATCAATTTTTAAAAATTTATTCATCTGGCCTTTGTTTCTCCCACATTTAGTTGTGTACGTGGTGCTGGGGTTTGAACCCAGGTCCTCGCGCACAGTCGGCAAGCGCTCTAACTGCTGAGCCACCGCTGTTGAGGATGGCACAGTGACTCAGGTGAGCGACCCTGCAGGCATGGCAGTTCCTGGGGCTTCTGTGGATGCGCATGACAAGGTGAGGCTGGCTCCTCAGGCAGCGGCTCATTTCCAACAGGAACACAGCTGCACTCCAGCACATTCCCTGAGCTAATGATTAGTCACTGCTGCTGTTCGGGAGAATACTCCAGTGCCCCAACCTCACCATGTGAAGCTGGGTGAGGCTGGCACACGCCATGCGCATGGGGTCTGCTGACAGCCATGAGCCAAGACTCCAAAGTGCATTTGTCCTTTGTCCCCATGGTGATCCCTGTCTCAAAGGCAAGACCAAGGGTGTGCACAGCTGAGGAGCGTGGAGGAGGTCAAGGAGGGAAGCCCAGAGGTTTTTTGGTGTGGACCCTGAAGCCACACAGGGCAGGGGCTGGAGTGAGCAAGAGTCTTCTTCCCAGAATGAGGGGGTCCTGGCCTTGGCTTTCTGAGGTCATGAGAATCAAAGCTGGAGTTTTTTTAATGAGAAAGGTGGAAAAAGGTCTAGAAAATTAATGTTAATGAGGAACAAAGATAACATTTTTTTTAAAAGAGAGGACAGTGAGAGAGAAAGAGAATTTTATTTAGTTTTTCATGTGACTTTTGTTGCTCTGACACTTTGTTTTGTATGTGGTGCTGGAATTTGAACCTGCAAGCTCACGCATGCCAGACAAGTGCCATAACTACTGAGCCACTGCTCCAGCCCCCGAGGATACCATTTTTGAGAAATTTTGGGTTAGAAATGTAAATAATTGGGGCTGGGGTCTAACTGAGTGGTCGATCATGTGCTTAGTATGCGTGAGGGTCTGGGTTCAATCCCTTCCACCAAAAGAAAAGAAATGAAATGTAGAGAACCCTTAATGCCTACAATAGAATACTATACAGCAACAAACACAAATACAGTTGTGTGGCTAGTGAGTGGTCAGCTTAGGGAGGTGGCTGTGTCCAGGAGGGGCAAGAGGGGCGCTTGGAGTGACGCTGCTTTTCCTGATCTGCGGCGGTCATTTTAGTGGGAGGACTCACCTTATGATAACTGGGAGGGAGAATCATGACGTGCACATTTCTCTGCATGTATGCTTCATTTACAAATATCTCTGTTCTGTACTGTGTATAGCTAAGTTACCTGGGCCTTGTTTAGGACCTGGTGGAATAAGATGTTCAAAAAATACTGGGTGCACAGGAATAATAATCATTAATTAGTTGTAACGTCAGGTGCCATTTGCAAAATTTCCTATGCTTGAATCTCTCCCCTTAGTAACTTTTTAGTGTTTAAAGAGGGAGGAACAATGTGAGAGAGAATCAGTTTTTTAATTTGTCATCTTGTTTTCGTTGCTCTGATACCAGTTGTGTCACCCTGGTGTCAGATTGAGCTGGACTATGGTGCTGCTGAGGGCGAGTGTAGCTGCGTTCTTCGAGCCTGGTCTTCAGATGAGCAGCTGGAGCTTTTGTCCCGACAGCACACCAGGAAGGAAGGAGTTTGGCTAGAAAGCAGCTGTTCCTTTCTGGGGCTCACCCCAGGCCAGGAGTGCGGTGACTCAGCTCCAGCCCCCAGGTGAGGCTGGGAGAGGTCCTCGCTGGCCTTCACAACTCGCCTTGGCAGGAGCTCAAGCAAAGCAGGCCCTTCAGTCAGGCAATGCACAGGGCCAGCGTTCTCCAAGTCCCTTAAGAAACCAGAATCCCAATGCTTACCCGGCAGGGGAGACACCATGACCAAGAAGGTGGTTTTCAGGGCTGGAGCGGTGGCTCCGAGGTAACGGCGCTTGCCTGGCATGTGCAAGTGTGTGGGTTCAAACCCCAGCACCCACATACACAATTAAGTGTCGGAGCAACGAGGACCATGTGAAAAACTCAATAAAGATTAGTTCTGTCTCTCCCTGTCCTTCTCTCTTTAAAAAAAAAAAAAAGAAGATGGTTTTCCCGGGGCAAGGCTTATCTGTCGCACTGCGTATGCGCTGACGCCTGCCATTTCCCCGCATGCGGGAAACTCGATTGCATGATCTGTGGTAGTGGGGGGCTGCGTGCACACTCTCCCCTGCTTAAAAAAAGAAAGAAACTAGAATCCTAGGGCTGGAGCAGTGGCTTGGCAGTTCTGGCACTTGGCTGGCATGCGCGAGGATGTGGGTTCAAACCTCAGCACCAAGTATAAACCAAGTATTGGAGCAAGGAAGGCCACATGAAAAACTTAATAAAATTGATTTTCTCTTTCTCTCACACTATCCCTCTTTATATATAAAAAAAAAACAACTTAGAATCCCACTCCAGCTTTTCATCACCTGTGGGGTAGGCACAGGACCACTCTCGCCCCTGGGTGGCTTTTGCCGTAATCACAGAGCTCCTGCTAAAAGTTTGAGTTAGGGGCTGGAGCGGTGGCTCAGTGATTTCGGCACCTGCCTGGCAAGAGCGAGGACCCAGGTTCAAACCCCAGCACCACGTACACAACCGAGTGTTGGAGCAACTAAGGCCATGTGAAAAACTAAATAAAGTTGTTTCTCTCTTTCTCTGTCTCTCTCACTGTCCTTCTTTCTCTTAAAAAAAAAAAGGTACTTATCTGAGACCTCTAACTGGATCCCATCTAGTTCATTACTGGATTCAATCCAATCCTAGACCCAGTCCAATAAAAAAAAAAAAGTTTGAGTTAGATGGGTGGAAGCACAGCTAGAGCCCAGCATGCGTGAGGCCCTGGGGTCCATCAATAGCGTTTCTTCTGCCAAAACCAAGCACATCAAGAAACACGAGTACAGGAAATTTTCTTGGGCTTGGTAGCAAGATCTCCAAGGGCGGATGGGCGTGGTGGAGCGCAATGGAGCAGGTGCAAATTTACTCCCCCACTAGGTGGCGCCACAGGGCCACAGACTCAGGCCCAGCACCCTGCAGCTACAGGATAGGGGCCAGAGGTCTTGAGACTCTCCTCTCCCAAACCCCACCAAGCTGCAGGTGCCAGGGCATGGCTGTAACTCCGGATTTAAAGACTGACCTACTTAATGCTGAAGATGTGACTTCTATGGAAAATGTCTCTGGGCTGTTCTACACCCTTGAGCATTTTTCTTCCCCGTGTAATGACCCCGTTTTATTCTTGTCATTCCCTCTTGGATTATGGGATGGGGCCTGCTTTCCAGTGGTCTTTTATTAGTTTTAGGTTTCTTTGGCATGGTTTGTGCTGGGGGCAGAGCATGTGACTCTGAACGTTAAGGTAGGAGGCAGCCCGGACACACGAGGTCAGGCCCCTATTCTCCAAGAAGTGCTCGTGTTGACCCTCTAGATGCTAGTCACCCCTTTGGGAACAGAGGCTGCCCTGCAGTGCTCAATAGGTTTCCTGCAGGCAATGTGCTCAGGGGCTTGTCTGTTCTGTTGACAGGAGGTACCATCACGGGTGTCCCTGTCTCTGGAGTGCAAAAACACAATAGCTAAATACTAGCATTAAAAGAAATAGACTGGGGCTGGAGTGGTGGCTCAGAGGTATTGCCTTGCCTAGCATCCACGAGGACCCAGGTTCAAACCCCAGCACCACATACGCAGCTAAGTGTCGGGGAAACAAAGGCCAGAGGAAAAATTGAATGAAGTTGATTCTCTCTCTTTCTCTCCCCCTCTGTCCGTCTCTCTTAAAAAAAAAAAAACAAACAGACAAGTTACGCCAACAGAGGAGCCAGGTCTGCCTCTGCTGCCTGCATCCTCTGCTTGACCCCTGGGAGCACACAGCAGGCCCTGAGGAACCCTGCAGTGTCCCCTCCTGTAACTCTCAGCTTCAACTCCTGTCTTCTGCTAAGTCCAAAGCCACCTGAATTCCTTGATCAACCCCTCCCTGCAGCCCCTGGACCAGGCAGTCGGGCTTCACCAGTGGGCTCGCTTTTTGTGCCTTTTCTCTGTGCTGGGCCATGTTCTAAGTTTACTATTTTGTTCTTTCTTTCTAGTGTAGAATATCGTTTCTTTTTGTATGAGTCTCATGAGATCTAATTCACATACCACATAGTTCACCCTCCAAGTGCACGTAATATATTCTACTACTCACGAAGCACATGGGCACAGACTGGGTAGGTGGTGAAACCAGGATGGGAATGCAGGAAATGGGCTTGTCCAGGACCCTTAACCACCAGACATCACTACTTAATTTCCCTAAAAATAGAAACCAAAAAATAAAATGGTTCACACCCCACTTTTTAGATACCTCATTGATTTTGGGGGGCAGGTACTGGGAATTGAACCCAGGGGCTCTCTAACGCTGAGTAGGCAAGTAGGCAAGAGCTCTGCCCCTGAGCCACATCCCCAGACCTTTTTATTTTTTGAGGCAGGGCCTTGCTAAGTTGCTTAGGGCCTCACTAAATTGCTGAGGCAGACCTCAAACTTGTGATCCTTCTGCTTCAGCCTCCTGAGTCCCTGGGATTATAGGAGTGTGCCACCACGCCCATCTTATTATAGTGTTTTATGAAGGCCCCCCTTAAAAATTCATATTAAGGAGTTACTGTACAACCATAAATGCATATGAAGTAGCAAAATAATGTGTATTTGTTCCTAAACCACAGCGCATCACCCACACCCCAGGCTCTTATATTTTGCCGCTACAAGTGCTGTAAATGTTTAGACTGTGAATTTTCCAGAATTAAATGACTACATAAGTGTTATTTGGATTCTTGGGGTAGAGTATTGCTACATCCCTCCCTAATCGCCCTGTCTCCCCTCCCCACATATCTATGGTTGCCCTAGATTATGTGTTATTACACCTTTGCTCGTTCTAATACAGGAGTTTGACAACGTTTCACCCAAGCCTGGGTTTTGCTGTAGCCTCCACACATGAGGGAAAACTTTTGACCCTTGAGTCTCTGGGTTCAGCTAACTTTGCTCAGCATGATTTCTTCCATTGCCATCCATTTACCTTCAAAGGTCATAATATTGTTGTTTTTGATAGCTGAGCAGAACTCCATTTTATACATATATGAGAGCTTTTGGATCCATTCATCCAGTGAGGGGCATCTGGGTTGGTTCCATAATTGAGCTATTGTAAATTGAGCTGCTATGAACACGGATTTTGCTGTGTTGCTGTAATGTGCTGATTCTAACTCCTCTGGGGAGATACCCAGAAGAGGAGTAGCTGGTTCGTATGGTGGATCCATCCTTAAGTTTTTGAGGAGTCTCCACACTGCTTTCCAGAGCAGCTGTACAGTCTGCAGTTCCACCAACAGTGTGCTAGTGTTCCTACCTCCCCACAACCCCTCCAGCATCGTTATTGTTTATATTTTTCCACTTTGCCAATCTGACTGGAGTGAGGTGAAATCTTAATGTAGTTTTGATTTTCTTTCTCTGATTATTAGTGATTTAGAACACTTTCTCATGTATTCATTGGCTTGCTTGATTTCCTCTGTTGAGAAGTTTCTATTTAGCTCTCTGGCCCATTTATTGATTGCTTTGTGTTTTTGATATTAAGGTTTATGAGGACTTGTAAATTCTGGATATTAGTCCCCTGTCAGAGGAATCACAGGCCATGATTATCTCCCATTCTGTAGGTTCTCTCTTGACAGTTTTGACCAATTCCTTGGCTTAGCAAAAGCTCTTTAGCTTAATGGCATCCCGCTTATTGATTGACTTTAATTCTTTCGCTTTGGGAGTCTTGTTGAGAAAGTCATTGCCTACTTCCACATGTTGGTGTGTTGCTCCTAATTTTTCTTCTAGCAGTTGTATGGTAGCTGGTTTAATTTCTAATTCCTTGATCCATTTTGATTTGATTTTTTGTGCAAAATGAGAGAGAGGGATCTAATTTCAGCTTCCTGCAAGTGGCTGTCCAGTTTTCCCAGCACTATTTGTGGAATAGGCTGTCTCTCCTCCAGCTTATATTTTGACCCCCTTTGTCAAAGAGCAGATGTTTAAAGATTGTGGGTTTGTTGCAGTCTTCTATTCTACTCCATTGGTCTTCATTCCTATTTTGATACCAATACCATGCCGTTTTTGTTACTACACTCTATAGTATAGTTTTAGATCTGGTGTTGCGAATCCATTCGTCTTTTTTTTTTTTTTCAGGGCTGAGGACGGTGCATGCTAGGCAAGGGCTCTGCCACTGAGCTAAATCCCCAACCCCCACCTGCTTCATCTTAATTGCTTAGTAATGTTTTGGCTATTCTGGGTTTCTTGTTCGAAATGAATTTGAGAGTTGCTTTTTCTGTATCTGTAAAGAATGACATTGGACTCTTGATGGGGACTGCATTGAAACTGTACAGTGCTTTTGGCAGAACGGCCATTTTAATTATATTAATTCTGCCTAACCAAGAGCATGGAATATCTTTCCATCTTCTCAGGTCTTCCTCAATTTCTTTCTTCAGTATTTAATAATTTTCATTGTAGAGGTCTTTTACTTCCCTTGTTGGATTAATTCCCAAGTATTTTCTTGAGGATATAGTAAATGGGATTGATTTCCTGAATTCCTCTTCTGCCCTATTATTGTTAGGGTATAGGAAAGCTATTGATTTATGAGTGTTGACCTTGTAGCCTGGCACTTTGCTAAATCTGTTTAAAAGCTCAAGCAGTTTTCTTATGAATCCCTTTTAAAAGCGTTTCTGGGGGCTGGAGTGGTGGCTCAGCGTTTATGGTGCTTGCCTGGCATGCTTGAGTATGTGAGTTTGAACCCTGGCACCATGTATGCAACGAAGTCTCAGAGCAACGAAGGCCACATGAAAAACCAAATAAAAACTGTTTCTCTCTCTCTCACTGTCCCTCTCTCATTAAAAAAAAGCATATCTGGGGGGCTGGAGTGGTGGCTCCATGGTTATGGCACTTGCCTGGCATGCTCAAGGACGTGGGTTTGAACCCAGCACCATGTACACAACGAAGTGTCGGAATAATGAAAGTCACACAATAAACTAAATAAAATTCTCTTTCTCTCTCACTGTCCCTCTATCTTTAAAAAAAGCACATCTGGGTGCTGGAGAGGTGTTTCAGTGGTACAGCACTTGCCTGGCATGCTCAAGGAGGTGGGTTCGAACCCCGGCACCACATATCTAACAAGGGGTTGGTAAAACAAAAAGTATGCCCCCCAAAAAGTATATTTGGGCACATTCATTCCCAACATATAGTACACATACCTAGTTGTGGAACTGCAGATCAAAGGGAATGGCTATTGTTAACTTTAGTAATTATTTTCAATTGTTTTGCAAAGAGGATATACTTTTATTCCCACCATCTGTGCATGAGTTCTGATTGTTTCATATTCTATACTCAATATAGATGTGAAAAATACTAAAATAAGTGATCAGATGATACAAAAATATGTAAAATCAAAGTAAAAACCTTTTTCCCAAAGCTTAACATTATTGATAATTTTGTAAGTATCCTTCCATAAAAATTAGAATAAATTATTTTAAAAGTACATTTAGTGTTTTTCATATTTAAATTATTTTATTTACTTAATTTTTTCTTTTTTCAATTTTTTTAAAGAGAGGACAGTGAGAGAGAATCAATTTTTATTGTTTTTCACATAGTTTCGTTCCTCTGACACTTAGTTGCGTACATGGATGCTGGGGTTTGAACCAGTGTACTTGCGCATGCTAGGCAAGCGCCGTAACCGCCAAGCCACCACTCCAGCCTATACTTAATTTTTTTGAGGTGGGATCTTGCTGTTGCCCAGGCTGGTCTCAAACTCACGGGCTTGAGATCCTCCTATCTCAGCCTTTTGAATGGTTGGGACTACATGCGTACCACCATGAGTGGTGTCAAAGTATTTTTCCCTTGGTGCTGGAGATCATATCCGGGAGCACTCTACCACAGAGCTACATCCCAGGCACCCTTTTATTTATTTTGAGACAGGGCCTCACTAAGTTGCCCAGGCTAGCCTGGAGCTTGATCCTCCTGCCTCCGCTTCCTGAGTCACTGGGCTTACAAGTGTATACATTATGGTTGGCTATTTGTTTTTAAATGAGTGTGGCTATTTGGGCCACGGATAGATCAATTACAGATGGCCTCTAAGGATGGTTGAAATGATTTTTCAATTTACAATGGTGTGGAAGCAATATGCATTTGATTGTATTTTTTTTTTTTTTAAAGAGAGAGGGACAGTGAGAGAGACAGAGAAAGAGAGAAACAACTTTATTTAGTTTTTCACATGGCCTTAGTTGCTCCAACACTCAGTTGTGTACGTGGTGCTGGGGTTTGAACCCGGGTCCTCGTGCTTGCCAGGCAAGCGCCGAAACTGCTGAGCCACCACTCCAGCCCCTTGATTGTATTTTTTATTTTGAATTGTGATCATTTCCCAGGCTGGCAGTATGTGACACTATCCTCTTGTGATGCTGGGTGGTGGCAGCAAGCCACAGTTCGAAGTCAGCCACACCATCCTGAAGGTAATCTACAGTGTACACAGTATTGCCAGCATTTTTTTGGATTACAAGTATTCAATAAATTACATGATTCAATAGTTGTTTATAAAGTTTGTGCTGGGTGCGGTGGCGCACACCTGTGATCCCTGAGGCTCAGTAGGCTGAAGCAGGAGGATCACAAGTGAGGCCCTAATCAACTTAGTGAGAACCTGTCTCCAAGTCAAAATAAAAAATAGGAAGAGCTAGGAATGTGGCTCAGTGGGTAAGTGCCCCCTTTCAGGTTCAGCACCAAAAAAAAAAAAAGTTTGTGTTGGATGGTTTCACCAACTGCAGGCTGGTGTAAGAGTCTTAAGACTCAGCACAGATGAAGCTGTGCTATGGTGATCAGTAGATTAAGTGTATCAAATGCATTTTTTTTTTACATATGAAGAAGATTTATTTAATATATTGGATAATAGTAAATAGAATCACATACTTACAAAGGCTTGGGGTGTACTTTGTTTTAACTCAGTTCCAGCATTTCCCCTTCCTCCCACCACCTATTCTTTTTAAGTGTATTTGAGAATAGAATAAAACATTAATAGTTGTAAAATCATGCAGTATAACTTATTCTAATTCAATTCCCTATATCCCCTCCACCTCCTTTTCCTTTCCCTTCTTTCTACTGGTCCATTATTTACTAAATAGAATTATTAGTGACTTGTTGATACATACATTGATGAGATTCACTAGGATATATTCGTACACGAACATGAGCAAGTTGAGTCTGATTCCTTCCATCAAGTTTTCCTTTTCATTTCTTTCTTCCTCCATTTCCTTCACCTTTGACTTTTCCTCTGTTCAAATGCATTTTTTTAAGAGAGAAGGAATCAATTTTATTTAGTTTTTCATGTGGCTTTCATTGCTCCAACACTTCGCTATGTCTGTGGTGCTGGGGTTTGAACCTGGGTGCTCGCACATGCCAGGCAAGCACTGTAACTGCTTGAGCCACCGCTCTGGCCCCTTAAATGCATTTTATTTTTTTAAAAGAGAGAGGAACAGTGAGAGAGAGAGAGAGAGAGAATCAATTTTTTTATTTAGTTTTTCACGTAGCCTTTGTTGCTTGGACACTTTGTTGTGTACATGGTGCATGGAGTTTGAACCTGCGTATATGCGCATGCCAGGTGTGTGCTTAACCGCTGAGCCACTGCTCCAGCCCTCAAATGCATTTTTGACGTAGAATATTTTCTACTTACTGTGGGTTTATTGGGACATAACCCCATCATTCGTCAAAGGAGCATCTGTACCTTTATGAAATTGTTCATAACAGTTTTACTGAGTACCCACTATGTGCTAGGCACTCTTCCAGGAGCCCAGAGGAGCAGGAGCAAGTCCCTGAGGCATGCCTGGCATACTTGAGGGAGGTCAGGGTGGCTGGAGCAGTAGATGAGATGGGCAGGGGTAGAATCTGAAACCCCACAGTGAGAAGTCATCAGATTCTAGGTTTATTTTGAATGTAGAGCTTGCAGGATCAACTGGTGGTTTGCATGACAGACATGAGGGGAGTCGAGGGTGACGCCTGGGTACTCGACCTGAGCAAGTGGAAGGAAGGTAGGGCAAGGAGCTAGCTGTGGAAGACCAGGGGGAACAAGCCCTGTGTCACCTCAGGGCCCGAAGAGGAGATGCCTATGACACTGCGGGAGTGGGAACTGGTTCAGGCAAGAGCCACATAGATCTGGAATTCAGGAGAGGCCAGGCTTGCTGGAGGTAATTATTGTGCAGGCGGGAATTAAATCATGAGATAGGGTGGGCCCTGGACAGTCCAGGCACCGCTGGGCTTTTCCAAAATCCCAGCAGAAGGCGGGGTGGGTGGTCAGGCAGCCAAGCAGAGTAGGCTGAGCAGTGAGGCTGGGGAGGAGGGGGAAGAGCAAGTGTGGGGGGGTCCTGGAAGTGAGGGAGAAATGCTTTTAAAAGAGGGGCTGGTCAGTTCACTGCTGCCAAATCACAGAAGATGACTTCTGTCTGACAAGGGATTATCGGGTTTAGCAGCTGTCAAGGAATTAGAGACTTTGTTAAGTGGAGCGGTAGAGACAGAAATCAAGATGGCATAGGTTCAAAGGTGAATAAATGGAGGGGAGGGCAGGAGCTGTATGCACTCGAAGCTCCTTTGAAAAGTGTTTCTGGAAGTGAGGCATAGAAATGACCCAGTGATTTACAGAGTGTGCAAGTGAGAGACTGTGGAAGGCCAGAGAAGGGTGCGTACCCACCAGCACTATGGCTAAAATAATTTGCCAAGTCAGCTGTAGGACAGCCTCCCATGCTATCCTGGAAGACAGGGTGGCCTCCACAATCATGGCCTGCAGCGTCAACTTCTCTTTGGAATCAGGACACAATTCCCAGGGCTGAGCTGTTTTCTTTCCTGTGCCTACTTGCCATCTGTTACTAGGGCCAAAGGATAGCCACACCTTTCCCAAACTATGGGAGTTGTTCAGGATCTTATCTGCCCTCTGGAAGAGGCAAGGCTATTTAATCCAAAACCAATCAGCCCATCCCTCCAGTCCAGTGTATGGGCCAAGTCAGGCTTTATTGGGCCCTGATTTGTCTCCCAATCAAGTTTTGAACTTTTTGGGGAATTCTCACCTGGTTGAGCACAACTGCATAAACAGGGCAGGGCTTTGGTAAATTCTTGTTACTTTGCAATTATTGCCTGGGGAGGGCAGTGGAGAGGAAAAAAAGTTTGAGAAGGGAAGAGGAGAACCAAGAGCAAGAAAGCCCTAACTTAACCGGCTATCCCCAATGCACACACAGTAAAGAACAGTGCACTTCAAGAACATAAAGGTCAGGGAGCACATGATACCACTCCCATTTATCAAACATGGAAAGTGCCTTCTGACTCAGGATCCTTATGGGGAAGTGGTGTTTAAACAGCCTGAAGGCCCTTGATACAGGAGTCACCTTAACTCACCCTAGGAAACAGATTTGTGGCAGTGCTGGCGACTGAACTCAAAGCTTCCGGCATGCCATGCTTGTGTTCTACCACTGAGCATACAAATCCCAGTCTCCAACACTGAACTCTTAGTTTACTAATCTTGAAATCACAGCGAGACTTCACTGTGTCCCTGGGAGTTGCAGATCATGCCCGTGGCTGCCTTCATGCGCCGGTACTGTCGGAGCAACCAAGATGAGGCATGGCTCTGGATTCACCACAAACAGCTTGTTCAAACCGCACCTGGGAACTTGACTTTTCTGGGCTTTATTTTCTTAAATCGGAGTTCAAGTCTATGTTCACCGTGGAAAAGATCTCTGTGTGCTAGTGTGCGGGGGTGACCGCCTTTCTCTCCCTCGGGGTCAGGTCCACAGCTTCCGGCTGCTCAGTGCAGCACGCGCACCCTAGGCTGGAGCTCGGTGCCTGCAGGCTCTTCTTGGAGTCCGGCTGCGCGGCGCGGTCAGGTGCGTCCCCCGGGACTCTCGGTGCCGCGGCAGCTAAGGCCTGTCCCTGCTCGGGCCGCGACCTTCGAGGCAGCAGCCTCGCGTCCCCGCCAGGCCTTCCGCGACCTCGTGGCTGCGCTGGGGGCACCGCCGGGTCGCAGGGGCGCAGGGTCGGGGCGGGCGGTTTTCGGCCGCAAGCGGACGCTCCGGGCCCTCCCCGTTGACCTCACCCGGAGCCGGCCCGGCGCGGGCAGCGAATCGCCGCGCGGGCGCAGGGAACGCCCCGCACTCACTCGGCCGCTGCGCAGGCAGACAGCGCCCGCGGGGCTCCACGACTCGGCTACCGGCTGGCGCGCTCCGGACAGCTACGGGCCGCTGCGGCCCGCGCGACCACCCCGCACCGCGCCGCGCAACCGCCCCAGAACCTTCTGGAAGCGGCGCCCCCCAGCAGCCCCCGCCGCCACCGGAACCCGCCGCTCGCGCCGGCGCCAGCGGCCCTGGCGGCCAGGGGGGCGGGCCCAGAGCGGGGGCGGGGCCGGCGCGGGGCGACTGCGCGCGATTCGCCTCCTGCGCGCAGGGCCCGCCTCTCCGGCGCCATGGCTCCGCCCCCGCCCTCCCCCTCCATGGCGCCGCCCGGGCTCATTCATTCCGCGCCGGGCCCGCCGGACACCTGTGCTCCGCTCTTCCAGCCTCCGACCGCCGCCGCCGCCGCCGCCGCCGCCAGCATGTCGGGCCCCGCCGCCGAGACGCCTTCGGCCATCCAGATCTGCCGGTAAGACAGGAGCGCGCGTGGCCCGCCCGGCCATGCTGCGCCCACCCGGGCCCGCGGCCCCCGCCCGCCTGTCCCCCGAAGCCTCCCTTTCCCAGCCCGCCCGCGGCCTTCGCCGCCGAAGCCCCCCCACCCACTCCGGGCGCCGGTGGGCCGAGGTCCTCCCTCGGTTTCCTTCGCCGCCGCCCAGACCCCCCTCCCGAGAAGGGATGCGCCTGACGATGCTGCGGAACCGGGCGGTCTCGTCGGCTCCTCCCACCGGCCTCCGGGCCGCATCCCAAGGGCGGCGGCTGCGGTCACCGGGCGATGGAGTGGAGGGAGCCGCACAGGACCCGGCCGGCGACGGGCGGGGGCGGCGCGCAGCCCTGGTGCCCCGCCCGGCTGGCCGCGCCCGGCGCCTCAGCACAGGATGCGGGAGTTTAGCTCGGCCGCGGCGCAGCACCGAGCGCACCTAAGCACCCGGAGATGCACAGGTGCGCGGAGTCGTTCGAACCGTGGGTGCCTCCTCCGGGGGACTGCACTGCTGGGTTGTGGAGAGAGGTTGAAATGAAGAGCAGATATTGCTCCTCGTTTCCTACCGTTCGCCGCTCAGGAAGGGGAGTGAGTGGTGCACTGGGCCTGGAAGCATCTTACACAATAGAGGCAAGGATTGCTCTTCTGTATGCTCCATTCCCCAGGCCTCCTCCGCCGGTCCTGCCGGGATAGATAGATGCTGAGGCCCTAGAGGAAGCTGGTTTCCCCTTAAGAGGTGGGGAGGGCGGCCTCAAGGTTACTCTGTGGTTCCGCTGGCAGAATCGAAGCAGAGGAAAGCTGGCATTTGAGCATGAGCTAAGTAAAGCCCGGAGTCTGGGCACTGTGGCCTCCTGTCATGCACCACCTTGTGAGAGTTTTGGTGGTGGGTGCCTCAAACGGAGGTTGGGCATCACGCTGACTTTGGGCCCAAGCATACCCACCTGGGGCAGGTAACTTTGCTGTGGAAGTTACAGTCGCCCTGCAAGGCTGGCCATACAGTAAGTGCTGGGTGAGGGGAGCTCCTTGCTCCCAGTCCAGTCTCTTGCCCTGGCTGAGGTCCTTTTCAGATCTCAAGGTCAGTTCTGATTTTTCTAGTGAGGGGAAATCTTTGGGGGAGCACTCCTTAATTTTCTTTGTTACTGACTATGTGGCTGTCCTGGCACCTTACAGGGGCAATGGTGATAACAGTTACTGATATTTGGATGTAGGTGGGCCTGGAATCAGGTCTTCCTGTCCACCGGAGGGACACCTCTGGCTTCCTTGCTTACAGAGGGCTTATAGCTGTCTCATCTCTCTCTTAGTTTGCCCAGCTTTCCTGGAGCTAGGGTCCACTCTCCTGCTGTGTGGAGGAGGAAATTGAGTAACTCAATAAAGTCACCGAGCTCCAGAGCTCTAGAGGCAGGTCCCACCCAGGGCTTCTGATTCCAGATCAGTGTTCTTTCCACCACTGTCTCAAATAAAGAAAATAGTGTTCTTAATCTCCCCAAGAAGGGGTGGGCTTTTATTTACCTCCCCAGGTAAATGATGCTGTCCTTTCCCAACCAACTTCTGATGCCCACGGGTTTTCGGTAGCATTAATGTCCATACATCCACAGGCACATGGTGTCCTTTTTCTTGCCCATTGCTCCTACACGGTGCCTAGCGCGCTGCCTCAGAGTGACAGATGCATATTGTCCCTAAGTGTCAGCCTTGGAGGGATGAGGGGGCTGGAACCTCAGGCGAAGAGTGAACCTCAGGCTTGAAGAGTGAAGAGCTGAATGGGAGGGAGGGGAGCTGTGAAGATCACTCTGGCCTGACCCATAGATATCCCAGGACCCTGAAGAGTGGCTGTAGCAGGGTGGGGAGCCCTTTAAGAACATCTGAGCTGATAAACAGAGTTGATACTTGACCTGGCTTCATCCATGCCATGAATTTTAACAAGACTTCACTGGACACCCTCAAGGAAACAAGTCCTGGGAGGGAAGCTGAGTGACAATTTAGTTTGTCTGCCTAAACTAATTTGAGCAGTTGAGCAAGGCAAGGTGCCAGAGTCCCCACCATCCTGGACAGCAGCTCAGCTGTTGAATGAATGGGGCTTTAAAGGCAAGTGCAGGCCGCTCTGCACCCTAGGCCTAGGGAGGGGTGGTTTTGACCTCTGCCCTGTGGTAGCCTGAGCTGGAGCTGCGAGCACCCCATTTTCTCCTGGATTGTTCTGAGTGTTAAGTAAACAGTACTGCTGGCACCTTGCAAGTCATTAGAAGCTCTTTATGTGTAAAGTGGGACAGGCTCTGGAGGCTGATGGCCCCGTTCCACTCCCAGCTCTGCCTCCTGCAGGCATGCTCCTTAACCTCACACGACCTCTCTGTCCCCTAATGTGTAAATCGGTGCACTCCTCTTTTAAGTATTGAGGGAGCTGAGACCTTTGGCCCATCTCTGGTACTTACAGATGTGAGCTCACGCAGTAGAGAACCCCAGCTTTGGGCAGCCGAGCGCCTGTGAGTCCTTGTCTGCATTAACTGTTGATCCAGCCCAGATCGCAGGCAGCCCTGCCAGTGGAGGGGGCTTGGTATGAGGCCCAGCAGGCGTGTAACCTGTCTGTGGGTAGGTGCATGAGAGGTTTTATTTTGCTCGTCCTGCTCTCAGGTGAGGACCTGCAGGCAGAACCTGAGAACAGGGATGGCACTGTGGACCAAGAATGCCTGCCATGGAGCCTGGGTCTAGGAGACCTGCAGTGGATGCTGGTTGAGTGGGTGTGGCTTTTAATATATTGTGGGGTTGGAACTTTTCCCCTTGGCACTGTCTTTGGCTTTACAATGGAATTAATGAGAATCTAATTCACAGAAATCACACTCAGCTAGTGTTCTGGAGCATTCCATAAAATAATACACAGTGTTGGCTCCTCTGCTATTGGGATGTGGGGACCCTGGTGAAGATACAGTCTTTTCCTGTAATCCCAGGAGAGGCTGAGGCAGGAGGATGGTAAGTTCCAGGCCAGCCTGGGCAACTTAGGAAGACCCTGTCTCAAAAAGGGGGAGGGCTGAGCTGGGGATGTACTTCAGTGTTAGAGTGGTCGTGTAGCATGCATGAGCCTTTGGGGTCAGTCCCCAACACTGTAACACACTGCCACCATCAACTTTGAGGTGTAATAAGCCTACATCAAAACACATCTGTGGCTGGAGCGATGGCTCGATGGTTGTGGCGCTTGCCTGGCATGCACGAGTACGTGAGTTCAAACCCCTGCACCACATACACAAAGAAGTCTCAGAGCAACAAAAGCCATGTGAAAAACTAAATGAAAACACACTCTCTCTTTCACTGTCCCTCTCTTAAAAAAAATAAAAAACTTTTTTGTACCAGGGATGAAACCCAGGGGTGCTTAACCACTGAACCACATTCCTAGCCCATTATTTTATTTTATTTTATTTTATTTTAAAGAAAGAGGGACAGTGAGAGAGACAGAGAAAGAGAGAAAGAACTTTATTTGGTTTTTCATATGACCTTTGTTGCTCCAACACTTAGTTGTGTACGTGGTGCTGGGGCTTGAACCCGGGTCCTCGTGCTTGCCAGGCAAGCGCTGAAACCACCGAGCCCCCACTCCAGCCCTTTATTTTATTTTTTATTTGAGACAGGGTCTTGCTAAGTTGCTGAGGTCCTTGCCAAGTTGCTGAGGTCCTCACCAAGTTGCTGAGGCTGGCTTTGAACTTACAGTCCTCCTGCCTCAGCTTCCCTGGCCTCTGAGATTACAGGCGAGCGTCACCAAGCCCAGCAGAACATACCCGCGTGCAGTTGGCTGAGCTGCAACAGATGTGTGCACCTCTGTGATGAGCGCCTGATTGCAGCGATATTTCCATCACCCAGAAAGCCCTTGCAGTCGTCTTCCTTCCCCGTCACTGGCCTCCGCAAACAGATCTGCTTTCTCTCCCTCTGGTTTTGCCTTTTCTAGAATTTCTTATTGGCGAACTCGTGCTCAGCACAGTGACTGTGACCTCGCTTGTGTGTGTGGCTCTTCCTCTGTGTTGCCCAGTAATCTTCCATTCCCTGGACATCGAAACTGGTTACTTTCCTCAGTCAGTGAGCCGTTTGGGCTCTTCTTAGCTTTGAGCAATTGTGAATGAGGGTCATGAACAGACTTCAAAAAGTTCAGGACATAATGGAGCTAATGCGAACTGTTCCTCAGTAGTCAATGATGTTGGGACTTTATGTTACATATTTTATTTTTATTTTGGTACCTGGGGATTGAACCCAGGCTCACTTAACCACTAAGCAACATTCCCCAGCCCTTTTTATTTTTTTAATTTGAGACAGGGTCTCACTAAGTTGCGTAGGGCCTCACTAAGTTTCTGAGGCTGGCTTTGAACTTGTGGTCCTCCTGCATCAGCCCCTGGAGCTTCTGAGAATTCAAGCGTATGCCACCGTGCCTGGCAGTGCTTACATATCTTTTGAGGTTGTATGTATGTGTTTTTAAGACATGCTCTCTCTGCGTTGGCCTCTAGCTCCTGAGCTCAGGCAGTCTTCCTGCCTCAGCCTCCTAAGGAGCTGGGACCACAAGTGTGCATCATTGCAGTAGTGGTGCGCACCTGTCATCCCAATTACTCAGGAGGCTGAGGCAGGAGGATCACAAATTTGAGGCCAGCCTGGACGATTTAATAAGACCCTGTTTTTTTTTTTTTTTTTAAAGAGAGAGTGAGAGGGTGAGAGAAGTGAGAGAGAAAATCAATTTCATTTAGTTTTTCATGTGGCCTTTGTTGCTCGATATTTACTTGTGTACGTAGTGCTGGGGTTTGAACTTGGGTCTTCATGCATGCCAGGCAAGCACTGTAACCGGTGAGCCACTGCTTCAGCCCCAGTAAGACCCTGTATTAAAATAAAAAATGTGAAGGGCTCGGGGTGTAGTTTGGTGGTGCAGTGCCCTGGCTTCATGTCATCTTTTAGAGGGAATGCTGAAACTGTACAGACGCCATGATCTGACTCTGGGATTTGCTGCATGATAATCTGGTTTGGGAGAGTGAGTGGAAGCAGAGAGGAAACCAGAGGGGCGGAACTGCTTGTTTTAGGAGAGGCAGGATGGGGATGGGGACTCCTTCCCTTCTCCCCCTTCTCCTGTAAGCCTTTGATGCTTTCTGCAGTAAAGAGTAAAACAAGACTGGCTCCTGAGCCCCCACCCTAGACTCAGAATGGGTGGGGGAGGCAGGAATCTGCATTTCCCTCCACCCTGCAGGCATTGCCACACCTACTGAGCCTCCCTGCCAGGTGGGACCTCTGTGCTACTTGGCAGCCTGCAAGCCCTGCTGGCACCTGTGGTACCCATGTGCTGAGAGCTTTGTCACAGGCGGAACCTGTGTTACTAGTTGCAGAGGCCATGCCAGGATGAGTGGTGTGAGGCTTGAAGGTCCAGGAGCTGGGGTTTTGGAGGGTGATGCTCTCATCCTACCCAGGGGTGGCACCCTGTCCTGTCTCCTCCTTTCATTGCTCCTGAAAGAGCCTGGGCTGAGTGACTTCAGGCCGAGTCATGAATTCCTTACGTGTCCTCCACTCCGGAAGCTGATGGGCCATCTGGCTGCCTACCGGTGGTAGAGAAGGAGCCCAGCCAGAGTCCCTCCGGGAGCCCTGTGCGGCTCAGAGCTAAGCCTCCTGCCTGGAGGAAGCCTGGTAAACCGTAAACCGCTGAGCCTCCTCACTGCAGAATGAAGCTGCTGGCGCGGGCCCTTCGCCTATGGGAGCTTGGGAGGCAGGCGGCCTCCTTGAGGCTGGTGACAGGCCAGGAGTATGTGTGGCCTGGGGAAAGATGCTGGTCTTCTGTCCCCACTTTTGGACCTAGGACTGATTTCCTGCAGTCCCAACCTGGCATCACCAGAATGGGAAGGTAGGATGACTGGCAGTATTGGGTGCCCAGGAAGTGTCCTCCCATGCCCACATGACTTCAAAGATCCCTGGGAGTGAGCAGTGGGGGCTGGGTGTTGGTGAGTTGCTTGTTGAAACTTGACCTGCTCTTCCTCCAGGTTGGTGCAGGGGAGACAGGAGCGGGGCAGGGGGAGCCTTGCGGGCAGGCTCATCTTTAACCACACAACGTGCTGCTTGTATCTTTTATTTCTCTTCAGCTTTGCAGAAACTGTGTCCCGCGGGCAGTCTTGGGCTGCAGATCATGTGCCCTGCATTTCATCCACTGCTGTGCTGCCCAGGTGGCTTTAGTATCCTCACAGAGCCCTGGGACCATGCCCATCAAGTTTGCAGGGGGTGATAGACTCTTTTGTTCTCTATCACAGAGTTCCTTTAACCCTTGGAATTTCCAGAGTGACAAAAGTGTCTTTGTATGCTAAGGAGATGACTGGTGGCTTGGGGCCACTTTGCAGGATTTGAAAGTTGGAACTTTCACACATCCCCTAACCCAGGGGGACGGACCTAGAGCTGAGTTAATCACTGAGCCACATCCTCAGCCTTTTTTGTATTTTATTTTGAGACAGGGTCTGGCTAAGTTGCTTAGGGCCTCGCTAAGTGGCTGAGGCTGGCTTTGAACTCATGATCCTCCTGTCTTGGCCTCCTGAGCTGCTGGGAGTACAGGCGTGCACCACCACGTGATGTCCTCGAGTTTCATCTGTGTCGTAGCACGCCCAGTGTCCTTTCTTCTCGAGGCTGAGTCCTGGTGCCGATGGACTACAGGTCTCGCTCCCCCACTCATCTGTGGCTGGATCTTGAGTTACCCCTACATTTGAGCTTCTGTGAACTTGGATACCTGTTAGGTCTCAGAAGAGATCCTGTTTTCAATTCTTTTGGATGTATACCCGGAACTGGATAGCTGGCTCCTGTGGCGATTCTGTTTTCAGTCCCTGGAGGAGCACCATGTTGTTTTCCAGAGAGATGGGACCATTTCACGGTGCTCCTAGTGGTGCCCCCGAGTTCCCGGTTCTCTGCATCCTCACCAACACTTCTTTCTTTTCTTTTCTTTTCTTTCCTTCCTTCCTTCCTTTCTTTCTTTCTTTTCTTCTTTCTTTCTTTCTGCCTTGTGAATGCTAAGCAAACTCTCTACCCCTGAGCTATGTGCTCAGCCCATTTTCTGCCCTTTTGTTGTTTTTGGGTAGCTGTCCTCATTGGCGGTAGTGCTCTCTCCTGGCTTTCATTTGTGTTTCTATAATGATTAGCAATGTTGACCATCTTTTCATGTGTTTATAGATAATCTGTATATCATCTTTAGAGAAATGTCTATTCAAATTCTTTTCCCTTTTTTTTTTTTTTAAGAGGGACACAGAGAGAATCAACTTGATTTAGTTTTTCGTTGCTCGGATACTTAGTTGTGTTTGTGGTGTTGGGGTTTGAACCGGGTCCTCACGCACACCAGGCAATTACTCTACTGCTGAGCCACCGTTGAAGCCTTCTTTTCCCTACTTTTTTTTTTTAAAGAAAGAGAGAGAGACAGTGTGAGAGAGAAAGAGAGAATCAACTTTATTTAGTTTTTCATGTGGCTTTGTTGCTTCGACACTTTGTTGTGTGTGTGGTGCTGGGTATCGAACTCAGGTCCCCATGCATGCCGGGTAAGTGCTCTACCGCTGAGCCACTGCTCCAGCTTGGATACTAATTCCTCATTGGTTATGTGATTTGCAATTTTCCATTTCTGTGACTTGCCTTTATGCTCTCTTGATCCTCTCTTTTGATGTACACAATTTTAGAAATTCCATGAAACTCGTTTCTTTTGTTGCCTGTGCCACTGGTGTAATGTGCAAGAAGCCGTGGCCGCATCTTGAAGCTTTTGTCTTGGTTTCGTCTGAGAACTTGCTAGTTTTACAATCATTTTGAGTTAATTCTTACAGATTTTGTTAGATAAGGGCAAGGGTCCAAGTCTGTTCTTTTTTTTTTCTTTGCTTTTCGAGGTTTGAATATCAGGTCTTCATACAAGTCTGACACTGAGAGAGAATCAATTTTAATTAGCTTTTTCATGTGGCGTTTGTTGCTCCAACGTGGTGCTGGCGTTTGAACCAACATCCTTGCGCATGCCAAGCAAGAGCTGTAACCACTGAGCCAAGGCTCCAGCCCCATTATTATTATTGTTATTTTAAGAGAGAGAGAGAGAGAATCAGTTTTACTTAGTTTTTCATGTGGCCTTTGTTGCTCCAGCCCTTCTTTGCGTATCTGATGCTGGAGTTTGAACCCGCATCCTTGAGCATGCTGGGCAAGCACTGCCCATCCCCCACACTCTCTTTGAATTCTGAGACAAGGTCTTGGAAGTTGCTCTGCTGGCTCCAGTGGCCGGGACGGCTCGTGTGCTCCCCTTTACCTGGCAAGCTTTTCATTTCAGGGTTATCTTTTGAAACACACAGGTTTTGATTTTGATGGAGTCCAGTTGGTTCTTGCTTCTTATTTTTAGTTTCTGGTTGCTTTTGCGTTCGTTGTCGTGTCTAAGAGATCTTTGTTGGATCGACTGTGACAAAGACCTACTTGAGTGATTTTTCTGATACCTTTGGGAGTTCCCACTCTGGCATTTTGGGCCAGTGGGAGTTGATGGCCTGTGGTGTGAGGCAGCGTCCAGCCTCAGGCTTTTGCATGTGGGCACACCTCTCTGCACAGGTTTTGAGAGGTCCCTTCTTGGCTGAAGGTAGACAGCTGGTAAGTGGAGGGCTGAGACCACAGTCCTGACCTCAGCCGAGGCTTCTTCCCACTACCCCAGTCCCCTTACTTTGACTCTCATTTTCAAGGGTCATTTCTCTTTGACCCCGAGGACAGTTGCAAAGTCCACAAGCAATAGTGTTCAAACTAGTCTTCCTCCTGCTGTGGATCACTGGGGACCTGGAGCTTTCCTTCCCCTCCTGTCCAGCTCACCAGCCCCTGTCCCCTGCTGGCCTTTTCTCTCCCCTCCCCCAGGTGTTCTTTGGCCTTAGCCTATCCCATGGTAGGCAGGTGCCCTTGGGGCAAACCCTTCTTGCCCTGCATTTAACCAGCTTGGGCCTTCAGGCCAGAGGCACAGGCTTGCAGCGGGGCAGGAGGCCCCCAGGCAGGACTGGAGTGTGTTGAAGGCCTCTCCAGCTGGAGTCCCCCCCACCCCAGGCAGGACTGCAGTATGTTGAAGGCCTCTCCAGCTGGAGCCACCCCCAGGTAGGACTGCAGTGTGTTGAAGGCCTCTCCAGCTGGAGTCCCCCCCCCAGGTAGGACTGCAGTGTGTTGGAGTCCCCCCCCCCAGGTAGGACTGCAGTGTGTTGAAGGCCTCTCCAGCTGGAGTTGCAAGGTGCTCTCATGCTCTTGAGCTTGCCCCATGGCACTGCAATCCGGTTGGGCATCAGAGACTTGCGCAAATCTGAGGTTGTTTTTTTTTAAAATTAATTCTTTTTATTAAAGAGTTGACTTGTTGTACAATAATAAATGCATATTAAGTGACAATATGATATGCGTTTTAATCCTAATAGAGTCACCCCCATATCACCCACACCCCTGTCTCTTGATTCTTCTATATTTCCCTCCATAACAGTTAAAAATGTCATTTTATATATATATGATTGTGAATTTTCCAGAATTAAATGATTTCATAAGCATTACTTGGCTTCTTGGGGAGGTAAAGAGTATGTTACATTTTTTTGATTATCTCCCTAGATCGCTCCCTGTCTTTCCTCTCCCTGCCCCACCCCATATATCTATAATTCCCTTACACTATGCGTTGCTACGCCGTTGGTGGGTCTAGGACAAGAGCTTGACTATGTTCTACCCAAGCCTGGGTTTTGCTCCATGAATGATTCGACCCTTGACTCTCTGGATTTGGCTAACTTTGCTCAGCATGATTTCTTCCAGTGCCATCCATTTACCTTCAAAGGCTGCAATATCATTTCTAATAGCTAAGTAGAACTCCATGGTATATATATACCAGAGCTTTTGGATCCATTCATCATTGAGGGGCATCTGGGTTGGTTCCATAATTTAGCTATTGTGAACATTGATTTTTTGGTGTTCTGTAATGTGCTGATTCTAACTCCTCAAATCCGAGTTTTAAACACCACTGGGAGGTAGCTCTCAGAGGGAGTGAACTAACCAGAAGAAGGAATTTTTTTAAATTCCCAGTGCTGGGGATGGAACCCAGGGCCTGCCCATGCTAGGTAAGGGCTCAGAGCTATACTCAAGTCCCTTTTTAGCTTTTATTTTGAGACAGGGTCACACGACGCCAGGGCTTCTCTGAACCTAAGGGAAGGTGCAGTCCTGATGCCACCAGGACCTGGGGCTAAGTTTCGCTGACCGGTGCCCAGGGATCCAGCCCTGGCCTGGGAGAAGGTCCTATGGCTCCTGTTCCCCCAGAACTCGGTGTGTGCCACCATGCCCAGCCTGCCCCCAGGCGTGATGAAGATTTCTTTACCTGCTGGGCATGCGTGTGCTGGCGGAAGCGGGAGCGCTGCGGCTGGTGGCCAGACTGTTTCTCTGCTGTTTCAGGGCTGTGCTTGTTCACTGTGCCTGTGTTTGGAACTCGGCTGTAAAAACTGAATTGCTTTTGACGCCCAGGGTCTTGGGAAACCAAGTCCTGCGTGATGGATGTGCTTTGATGATGGCAGGCCCCTTCTTGCCTGTGTCTTATAAAAGCCGGGCTCTTAGAAGTGGTGACACTCATGACCCATTGCCCGTGAGACGCATGCTATCTGGAGCACGTCACTAATGTTTTAATTCAGTCATGTCCACCCACGGCTGTTTACTTGATTTTGCTCTAGTGGCTTCCGAGTCCCGACTGAGTTTGGACTATATTTTTATGTATTTAATAGAATGTGGAATAGAATTAATGAAAGAGTGTGTTTATAGCTTTCTAGAAAGTGCCCAGCTGTCTTCCCAAGTGGCTGGACTATTTTCTGTTCCCAACAGTAGTGACAGAATTCCTGCTGGTCCTCATCCCGTCAGGGCAACACAGGGAGACCTTGTCTTTAGAAGGAAGTCTGGGGGGCTGGAGCTATGGCTCGGCGCTTGCTTGGCATGTGCGAGGATGCAGGTTCGAACCCCAGCATCCCATGCACATGAAGTGTCAGAGCAACGAAAGCCACATGAGAAAGTGAATAAAATTGATTTTCTCTTTCTCATTATCCCTCTCTCTTAAAAAAAAAGAGAAGTCTGAGGACTATCAATACTTGGAGCAACTTCTGTCACCAAAGTTCTCCCTGGTGACAGCTGACGTGCGCCGAGACAGGTGCTGTTGTTGGGTCTGGACTGTTCTCACAGGTGTGCTGCTCTAGCTTACCTCTGCCAATGACATAGCCCAGGAGCATCTTCCTGCTGCCCGAGGTGTCTCTGCAGGTGGTTTTTTGTTTGTTTGTTTTTGACTTGGGATTGAGCCAAAAGGCCCTTTACCAGGGAGCTGCAACCCAGTCCTTTTTCTAACATTTGAGACAGGGTTTTGCTACTTGAGCCTCCTTTCTCGGCCTCCTGGGTCACTGGGTGGCAGGTGTGAACCTGTGTCTGGTACTTTGGCCAATTTTTAACTGGCTGCTGGTTTTCTTTTTTAAAGAGAGAGTGACAGTGAGAAAATGAATCAATTTTAATTAGTTTTTCGTTGTTCTGACACTTTGTTGTGTACGTGGTGCTGGGGTTTGAACCTGTGTTTTCGCACATGCCAGGCAAGCGCCATAACCACTGTGCCACCGTTCCAGCCCCGGTTTTCTTTTTCTTTTCTTTCCAGTATTAGGGGTGGAACTGGGTTTTTGAGCATATTAGGTAGGCACGTTCTCTGCTACTGAGTTACATACTCAACCCAAGCTATTAATTTTTTATTGTTCAGTTTTAAGAGTGCTTTCTAGTAGGTGCAGTATTGCATGCCTGTAATCCCAGTGACTTGGGAGGCTGAGGCAGGAGGTTCATAAGTTCAAGGCCAGCCTCAGCAACTTAGCGAGGCCCTGAGCAACTTAGTGAAACCCTGTCTCAAAATAAAAAATAAAAAGGGCTGAGGATGTGACTCAGTTGTAAAGAACTGGATTCAATCCCCATTACTAAAATAAAAAAAAGTGCTTTATATGTTTTGTAAATGTTTTTTCCTGGTCTGTGGCTTGTCCCTTCATTCTCTTAAAAGTGTCCTTCTCAGAACTGAAGTTTAAATTTCAGTTTAAACTGAATGCAGATACTTGAGCCATGTTACTGATTGGGGCCATCCAGGAGAGGCCGTTGTGCTTGGCTAGTGCCAGCTTGGTTTTCCGCCTCTGAATCTCCTCTCGGTTGTTTCCTTCAGGAGCGGTGATGCAGGAACTCACCCATGCCAGGCCCTCCTGGGTCGGGGGGTTCGCCCATGCTGGACCCTTCATAGGACAGGGGATCTGGAAAAGCTGTTGCCTCTGCCTTAGAGCTGCGAGTGCTGTTCATCCTGCCTTTACTGATGAAGAGATTGGGACCCTGGAGGCAACTGGCTGAGTGGCAGGACATGACACGTCCTTGGAGTACAGGCCTAGTCTTGGGGCCAGTTTGCCTCTGGTGGGGGCGCTGCTGAGGGACTGGCCTCCCTCCGCAGGCCACCGTGACCATTGCCCCAGGGGTCTCCTTCCTCACTCAGAGAGGGAGACTCTGGGTCGCTGAAGTGACCACTGGCCCCGTGCTCTGGAGTTATTCTGCCAAAGTGCTCAGTACTCCAGGGGGCATCCCTGCCCGTCCCTGTGGGCACATGAGAAGGCTTTGACCAGTGCCAGCCAGCATGGATCCAAGTGGTGGCTGACAGGCAAGGTTCTTAGTGGCACCCTCCCTGGAGCCCCTGGAACTACTGGGCTACCCCACTTCGGGTCATGGGATGCCTGGGTGCAGAGCTGGTGGCCAGAGTGATTGGTGCACTCAGCTTCTAGCCCAGGGACCCCGAACTTGCCCCAGGGTCAGTGCCTGGGGAGGCCAAGGTGGCAGAGGCCATGGTGGGAGTGGGCTGGGAACGAAGGTGTTCATATTACTTTATTGGGCTATGACTCTAGAAACTGTGCAGAGATGCAGTGCCATCGCATCCCCTGTGCCCTGTGTGCTGTTCGTGCTCCTTCCTGCTGCCCAGCCACAGGCGGCGGCTGACCTGCAGTTTGCCTTTCTAGAATTCCGTAAAAACGGAGTGGTAGGTGTGACTCTGGTCTTGCCCTGGCTCTTGCCCTCCGCGGGGGCGTTTCCAGGTTGGTGCAGGTTGTTGAGCCTGTCGACCGTGCCCCTGCTTTCGGGTTGAGTCGCGTCCTCCGCATGGCTGCACCCTTTGTTCCGTCAGGGGGACATTCGGGCCGTGCCCAGGCCTGGCTGCTACAGGAAACCACTGGGGTGTTTGCCTGCGAGCCCTTGTGGAGACATCTGCTTTTATTGGTGTGTGTGGGTTGATGGGAGTGTGGTGCGTGTGTTTGTGGCAGGTGTGTCCTGGACCATTTGAGAAACTGCCAGGCTGTTTCCAAAGTGCTCCAGCTCTTTTGTCCTTCTGGCCTGCTGGGAGGAGGATTCCAGTCCTACCTCTTCACCAGCTCTTGGGACAGTCTGTTTTAGAGAAAGGGAATCAATTTTGTTTAGTTTTTCATGTGGCCTTTGTTGCTCTGACACTTCATTGTGTTCTGGTGCTGGGGTTTGAACCCACGTCCTCACGCATGCCAGGCACCACTGAGCCACCACTTTAGCCCCGTTTTTATTTTGAGACAGGGTCTCGCTAAGTTACTGAGGCTGGCTTTGAACATGGATCCTCCTGCCTCAGCCTCCCGAGTAGCTAGGATTACAGGTGTGCCCACCGCGCCTGGCTCATTGTCACTTTCTGATTGAGCTCCGAGAGATCTTTATGGAGACTGGATTCAGAGGCTGCCCTTTTCAGCTTCCTCTAGGGTGAGGGGGAGTTTCAGGGGGAGGAATGTGGCCTCCACTTCCAGGGGACATGGTTGCGGAATTCCTCTGGAATCCCCCAGGCCGTGTGCCAGCCCGGTTGCGGTCGCAGTGCTGAGTTCAGCTGCCTGTGTCATTTCCTGCTGCTTACTGTGGCTCTAGTCTTTGGTTTTAAGGTGAGGTCCTTGCTCTTCAGGCAGGTGTGGAGGGATGTGGGAGAGCTGCTGCCCGCTCTAGCCGTGTCATCTTCCAGATGCCGTGGAAAGCTACAGAAACTGGCTTTCAGTTTCCCCATGTCCTCCATGCGCAAGGGGGGCTGCTTTCAGCATGTGGCAGAGGCCCTGAGCTGCTTCTGCTTAAAGCTTGGCTGGTTTACGATCAGGGACACGGCAGCTGCAGGCCTCTGTGCCCAGCTGTGCGCATTTCTTTTTCTTTTTGCTGAGGGACTGAGTTATTGTACAATCGTAAATGTATATAAGGTAACGATATGATATGCATTTGTTCCTCAACCAGAATTACCCTGTGTGTTTCTTTAGACGGTGTTGGGAGTGCCTTTCTGGGGCAAGGGTGTTTTGCGGGCTCCTGCCTTGCAGCACCCACAGTGCCTCTCTGGGGCCGGGCGGAGCCTGCCTGTTTGTCCACAGCTTCCTGTGTCCTGCCCTTCACCGTGTGTGATGGCTCAGTTGGGCTGCAACTCGTAGAGCATAAGGTTCACTCTTTTGGGCTGTACGATTTAGTGGTCGCTAGCAGATTGCCAGGGTTGTGCAGTTACCACCACCATTTAATTCCAGAACATTCTCATCACCCCCAAACAAATCTGCAGCCTTAGCAATCACTGCCGTTCCCTATCCCAGCCCCTGCCTCTGCCCCTGCCCTTGCCCCCTCAGCCTGCTTTCTGTCTCTGCAGATTAACCTCTTCTGGATATCTCATATAAATGGAGTCACACGTTGTGACATTTGTGTGACATTTCTTTTGCTCTGCGTGCTTTGAAGGTTCATCTGTTTTAGGATGTATTGGTAGGCACTTCAGTCCCTTTTCAAGATCAAATAATACTCCACCACATTTGCTTATCCACCTGTCAGTGATGGAAACGTGGGTGGCTTCTTCCTGTTGGTGACTGAAGAACATCTCGTTTTGTCACTTAAAGTGGCTTTAGGTTAACTTAGATGAGAAGCAGCACCTTGTGGTTGTAATGGGACAGGCTGTCCTCTGTTGATGGCGTGAGCCTCCGTTACTATAGAGGCCCCATTTGGGTGGACTGGGCCCAAGTGGAGTGAGAAGCCAGGGTTGCTTAGGGAGGTGGCAATGCCTGCCCGGAGCGATGGGGCTGAGTCCAAAGGGCACAACACGGGGGACCAAGGCCAGTTTCCTGAGTTCTGTTTGGCTGCTGGTTGGGGAAGGAGCGGCAGAGATCTGGGGAGACCATGCTCATCCTGCAGCGAGGATTGTCCCTGAAAGTCCTCAGGAAGGGAGTCAGCGAGGCCCATCTTGGGGAGAAGGTCAAGCAGTGAGTTGGAAGCTGAGAGGGACTGTGGGGCTGTCGGGAGCAGTGGAGGTGTGTTTGGGGGAGCCCAGTCTATGTACTAGGTGGGCAGGGCTGTGGCTTCTAGGCATTGGGGCCTGGGGGGCTCTGGTAGCTAAAATGACTGCCCATGCCTTTGGGGACCTTTTCTCTGTCTTGAAGGTAGGAGATAGGCTTGGCTGGCCTGGGCACCCAGAATCATGGAAGGATCAGGGCTTTGGTCCAGGAGCTTGGCAGGCTGAGCACTGAGCTGACTGGAGGGGACCAGGTCCTGGCTGGGCACACAGCACTGGGACAGGGGTCCAGCAGGGTGGGGACTTTGCCTATAGCCCTCTTGTGGCACAGATGCACTCTGATTTGGCACACATTCATGGTGCCCAGCTCGGTGCCAGGCACTGGGGATGCAGCAGCCCATGGAGTCCCCAACCAAATGGAGGCATTTCTACTCCGGTTGAATGTGCCGTGGTGGGGCGGGACACAGCAGCACACACTGTAGTCCCAGCAACTTGGGAAGCTGAGGCAGGAGGATCACAAGTTAGAGACCAGCCTTGGTAATTTAGCGAGACCCTGTCCCAAAATAAAAAATAAAAAGGGCTGGGATGTGGCTCAGTGGTAGAGTGCCTCTGGGTTTGGTCCCTGGTGCCCGAAAGGAAACAAAAAAGCAACACGGTGCTGCAGTGGGCAGTCGAGGCTGGGGCGGCCCGCTCTCCTGGGCACCGACCCTCTCAGGCTGTAAGGCTGGAGAAGGCCCTGTGCAAGGTGACCCTTGACCTCCTTTCTGGGGAAACATTTTGGGCGTGTTTAGGGCCCCATTAGAATCCTCTCCCCTGCTCCTGGGCACATAGCATCCCCGGGCTGGTAGAGCTGAGGGCAGAGCCAAGGGCTCTTGACCCTTCCCACAGTGACCTGGCAGGGCCCACGGGCTGGGGCAGCACCCTCCCCGTGGGACCCGGTGTGTGTGACGTTCCTGTCTAGAATTTCCTCCTCCCTTGTTTTGCAAACAGGTGAGAGTGTCTGCAGGTAATAACACTTGTGCTGCTAGTAATAATTTACCTGGACTGCGCTTACCAGAATGGACCCAATTAGGAAGAACTCTAGGGCTGGTGGCGCTGAGAAGCAGTGGAAGCCACACCTTTGATAAGAGTTTGTTGGCTTGTCTGGGCTGTGGGCCCTCTGACAGCCAGGCTCGGGAGACTGGCGCAAAGGCTCAGGGCCAGCAGGAGGCTGCTGGGAGGGATTCTCCTGCGTGTCTGGGCTGGGTCCATCTGTCCTGCTCTTGCCTGTTGGAGCCTCCCAGTGCCGGGCTCCTTTGCCTGGCAGTTTCCGTTTCAGTGCTGGTTGCAGGATTCCTGGGAAAGCTGCCCTGCACTGGTGGCTTTGGGGCAAGGTCTCGGGATGAGGTGATGACATCTGGTCCCTTGCCAGGGTTGCGGCCATCGTACCTGCCTCTGTAACTGCCCTCTTCCTTCCTAACACCATGGAATGAGGAGGTGGAGTAAGGGGAGGGCATGGGGGGGGGGGGGCGGCACAGGGGTGGAGGAAGGGTGTGGTTGCTGAGCTGGAGACCAGCTGCACATCTCAGAAGCCAGCCCCAGGGTCGGGTTTAGAGCAGCAGGATGCAGGCTCAGGTCCGGTGGGGCCCCCAGCAGCCCGCGACCCTCCTCTCCAGAAGGCCTGGAGTGGGACCAGCCTGGGGCAGCTTTGGCCGAGAAGGGCTGGGCTGGGCAGTCTGCCCTGTGGGGGACGCAGGCCCTCCAGAGGTTGTCCCCAAGGCTGCACCTCTGCCTTCCTGCCTCCTGGCGCAGCCGGAAGTGCTTACAGAATTACTTCAGTGGTAATGGTTTATAAAGCAAGGTTGCTAGGACGACCGGCTTTTGGGAGATGTAGCCTCTTCCTGTTTAGATTGGGCAGCCCAGGAAGCCGGTCAGGGTGCTCCCACCGAGCCTGGCCTGCTAGAGCCACGTGGTCTGAAGTTACGCTGCATGGTGGGAAAGAGTGGTGGCCATGTGACGCATCAGGCTGCCACTGCTACCTCACCTTGCTCTGGACCTGAGCCCAGTGTGTCCCAACTGCCATGGCTTCCCAACTGAGCAGGTACTGCCAGCCACAGCCCCATCCAGGCTGTGTGGGGACCCCTATGGGAAGATCGTGTGTCTCGAGACACTAGTGGGGAGGGATGGTTGGAAGAGATGTGACTTCTTGTCCTGGCCAGCTGGCTGGCTTCATTTGGCCAGCAGGGGCACCCACCTGGCCTGTGCTCATGGAACTGGACATATAGATGGTCACCCAAAGCTAGGACAGGAAGTCCTGTGCTGGTGAGCTCCAGCAGGGGTTGGTACTCGCCACTCCAGCCCCTGGGGCTGTGGCCTCTGGACTCTCCCTTCCCCATGCTGCCTGGTGCCAGTTCCATGGCTCCTGTCCCTGAGAGCTCTGGGTCTTGGTGTGGGTGCTGGTCCGAGGGTCACACAGACCCTTCTGGTCCCTCCCCTGACCCAACCAAAGTGAGACTGGGAAATAAAGTGGTGAGTTGTGGGCCCCTCTCTCTTTCTGCTCTGGGACCTGGAGTGCCCGGAACCGCGTGGCCTAGCAGTGTGTCTCCCTGCCCTCTCCTGGGGCGTGTAATGAGTCTGAGGGTTGAAGGCACATTGCTGGAACCTTCCTAGGCAGCCTGTTGAAGAAAAGAAACGGTGCCACTGGCTTCCGTTTGGCAGAGTTCCCACAGACGAGGAGTTCATGTGAGTCTGACACTGGCCCTGGAGGTCCTGTGGTCTGCTACCTGCTGCTTTGTCCCTCCTGGTGTGGCCCCGCTGCCCCTCCATGCCCAGGACCAGGGCAGCAGCTGCCTTGGACCCACAAGTGTCTGCAGACCTCAGGTCATGGGTGCAGACTGGGTGCCATCACCCTGTGGGTACCTGCAGCGAGGGAGGATGATTGGCCCAGAGCCACCTCCAGCCATCTCCATCCTGACTGCTCCGGCAGAGGCTTGTCCTCAGGCCACCTGCTGGGGCCTTCAGAAGGGGAGGCTGTGGTGGGGTCCTGCCTGTGCCTGGGCTGCTTTCACTCTGGGGCAGAGGAAGCCAGGCCACCCCGCCCCTGGTTGCCATGGTTCCCAGGCAACAGAGTTGTAATTTTAGCACTGACATTTTGGAGGCAGAGTTGAGACTCTGGCCGCACTCCCAGTGGGCCGAGCAGGGTGGGCAGGGGTCAACCACTGCGGGGCTGCTGCCTAGACGCACAGGATCCTGCAGGAACGCTGTGCCACTCTTTACTGCCTCTGGGTGGAGCAGAGACCTCCGAGAAATTGCCACAAAGCTGGTGGCTTAAAACAATGGAGACGTGTCCTCATTGCAGTCTGAAGTCCCGGTGTCTGCAGGGCTGTGCTCCCTCTCCCTCAGCTTCTCCCTCCCTGGCTTTCCCTGGTGGTCCTAGGCTGGTGGTTACATCGTGTCTTTGCATGTCCCCTCCCTGTGTGACTGCTCTTGCAGTTTCCCTAGTATGAGGACATCCGTCCCTGGATTGGGCTTTCCTGCTGTGGAGTGACCTCCTCTTACCTGAGTCACGTCTGGAAGGATAATTCAAAACACGCTTGTCACAGCATGTAGGACTTGAACATGGCTTTTTGGGGGATACAGTTCTACCCAGGCATGGATATGGGGCTAGTCTGGGCTCCACTTTGAGGGGGTCCAGAAGGGCAGGGGACATGGCCAACCTCCAGGTCCCCACCGTGTTCCAGGGCCTTCTTGCTTGTTCTGGCACTGCCCTCCTGTCTAGAATGCCATTCCTCTGCCTGTGGACAGGCATATGAGAGCCACCGCTCCAGGCACTTCTGGGGCAGGTCCTGGCCAGTCTGGGTGAGGAGATGGCGGAGGTCATGTGAAGGGTTCGCGTCTTGACCTGCACCTTAAGGAATTTCAGGTTGAGATGGTTTAGAATCTGAAAGCTCATGGAGCCCCGTGTGGTCACTGTCTCTTCCCCAGGAGCAGCAGAAGTTTCCGGAGGCGCTCCCAGGTCACCTTGTCCCCATCAGTCTGTGCCTGGTCTTTTTCACCTGATGTGCATCTCAGGACCTTCTTGCCTCCTGCCCAAGGCTGAGCTGGCTCCACTCTGTAGAGACCGCTGCGGTTCTCCGTACCTTGGTGGGGGCATTGGGGGCCGGCCAGCCTGCATGTCACAGGCACCTGTGAATACGCTATTGCACGGTGCCGAGATACCTGGGGGAGCTGCCTGTGGGTGCAGTTGCTGGGCCGGTGCCTGGGCACTTGGGGCTTTGATGGACGAGGCCAGCCTCTGCCCCTTGAGGTCACATCAGTTCTGCTGCCCTTTTCTTAGATGGCCTCTTTTCCTCAGGTGTTTCTGCGCAGGAGAGACGGTGGGGGAGGCCAGGTGTGCCTGGTAATGGCAATGGTTTCGCAAGTGTAGCTTGGAAGCCCTCAGGGCAGATGGAGATGAGGTGAGGAAAGTTCTGGAGCTTTCAGGGCTTTGGGTGCCTTCCTAGGATGCTGGGTCTATCCCGCAGACAGGAAGGGCCCTGGAGGGGCAGCCAGGTGAGGGTGAGTCAGGCTCTGGGCCGCCTGAGTGGGATTTCCCTGCTCCTGTGTCTCCCGCAGGCCTTCTGCAGAGTGGTCTCCAGACTGTCCCTGCCCCGTGTGGCAGGCGAGGCTCTGGCTGCAGCCCCGCCTGTCCTCACCTCCAGCTTCCTGGGCTGCTTTGTTTCGGGAACCCTTGTGGCAGCCCCCATGAAGCACTCCTTCTCCCTGGAATGTTTCTTGATCCCTGCCCCAGCTCATGCTCAGGACATGGCCAGAGATTACTTCCCCTAGGAAGTTTTCCTGGACCCTGGGGTGGCTGCCTGAGGGCCCTTGTCAGCCTGCTGCCCATGCCAGAGGGAACACTGATGAGAGAGGTCACCCCAGCCTGGCCCGTTCATCCCACGTTGATTGGACAGATGTTCTGATCTGGGACAGGAGCAACTGGGACAGAAGGGGTGGCGGGGTGGGGGTGAGTCAGCAGCCCCAGCCACTGCTGGCTTCCAGGGCAGCTGGTGGAGGATGGAGAGGCCAGGCCAGGCTGAAGTGAGGTGGCAGTGCAGGAGCCCTGCCCTGGACCAGCTGGTCACCTGTCCCTGAGTTTCTGGGCTCAATGGAAGGGCAGGGAGCACAGGAGTGGCATAGGCCAGGCTTCTTGAGCCGCCTGTGGGTGTCGAGCATGTCAGGTAGGTGTTGCCTTGCAGATTTGGGAGAGATCTTGTTGAACTCAGGACCTTGAGCTTCCCTGGAACACCGGGAGCTTTGCGCTGTTGACAGGCCTTGCCACCCTATGTGCATGTCCAGCATCCCCAGCCTGGCATCCGACACCTCCCAGCGCTGCACCTGCTTGGCCGGGATTTCTCTTTTCTTTGTTAACAATGAAGAGAAACCCTCTTATGTCCATGTCTTCATTAAAACAAAGCTCCAGCAAGGGACTCTGTCCCCTGGCTCCCCTGTGTCTCTCTCACCTGCCAGCTGCACCTGCTTCGTGCCTGGCCAGGGAGGAGAGGCGGATGCTGGGGCAGGCCTGGAGTGGTGGAGGAAGGCTAGGAATCCAGGCCTGGAACGAGGTGGGGAGGGGTGTGAGCTGGGCTTCAGGCCTCACGTGTCAGAGGTGACAGCAGAGCAGTCAGGAACAGGGCCCTTTGTGCCTGGACCGGCCTAGCTGAGTCTGTGTACCTGGGAGACCAGTTGGTCTGGAGAGCTAGGATGGCCCTTGATGTGGGACCCAAGGCCAAAGGCTAGGAAGCCAAGCTGGGGTGGGACAGGCATGATGTTTGGCATCCCTGGTGCTTATTCCCATGGGATAGCACCAAGGGCTGAGTGCTGGGGGAGGTAGCAGGATCTTGGTGGCTGGGGGTCCCTTCAGTAGACAGCCCAGCCTTGCACTTGGAACCTCTAGTTCCTTGGGATGGTTCCTGTCCCTGCCTCGGCCCCAGTGCTGTCCCAGGCCACCTGTCTCAAAGGCCTCCTATGTGCAGGCCTCGCTGAGCAGCTGCTGGCTGTCGTCTCGGGTGGCTCACCTTTCTACGGTCAGGAGAGGTGGCACCATTGCAATGCCCAGTTTACGGTGAAGGAAAGGAGGGATGAGTTTTGGCAGCTGGCCCAGGGCACCCAGCTGGCATGAGCCAGAGCCAGGCCTGGTCTCTGGCGTCCGAGCTGCTCAGCTGTTGGGAGGGGCTGGGAGTTGCAGGCTTGGGGAGCGCTGGTCTGAGGCCCCTCACCAGGTGGGGAGCTGTGGGGATGCTGGACCCCCAGGCAGTACCCACTGCCCGTCACCTGCTCCGGGCCCTGGAGGCAGCTTACATGAGCCCTGTAGTTGCCTGGGAACATGCCAGGCTCTGCTAGGGTTCCCCGCAGTGGGAGTGCCAACCTGGCTCGTTGTGCTTCTGGATTCCAGAGATGCTGCTGGCGCCAACAGCAGGGAGAGCCTTCCTGTCTGGGGAAGTAAGGTGGCACTTTCTGCCCTCCCTAGCCTTGGGAAGCTGCAGCAGAGCTGGCCTGGGTTCCACCCCATGGCCCCCTGCTCATGGGCCTAGGGGGCATGAAGTTGTATCCCGTTCTCCAGTTAGTCCCCACCCAGTGTCTTTGGGGCTCCTGACTGGGACTGTGGCCCTTGCATTAGCTTCTGTCCTGTGTGCCTGGCATGAGCTCTCTGGGGATGCTGCCTGCCTGCCCCTTGGCTTTGCTGGAGGACTTCGCTGATGCTTCCAGTTGCCTTTGATGGAGCGCTGCCTGTGATACATGCCATTGCTGAGTGGTGGCACTGCCTGCATTCCTGTGTGGTCAGTCTTCACTGTTGGGGCAGGTGGGACTTGTGCTGCCCAGCTTACAGGACAGGGTTCCCCTCACGGGCAGGCTGCACCTTGTGGCTCCAGGAGGAGACAGTGCCCTCTGCCCACGCCATGGGAAGAGGACCGTGGCCTATCTGATTGGCACTTAGCTCTGGTGAGCGTAGACCTGCAGAGTCCTCTTCCTTCCTCTGGGAGCCATAGAGCCCTCTGGGGGCCGCCTCCCTTCCTGGAGCGTCCCTCCCCAAAACTTTGTCTCTCCCTCTCTCATCCTAGGATCATGCGACCAGATGATGCCAATGTGGCTGGCAACGTCCACGGAGGAACCATCCTGAAGATGATCGAGGAGGCGGGGGCCATCATCAGTACCCGGCACTGCAACAGTCAGAACGGGGTAGGTGTCGCTTCACCCAGCCTGGGCCAGGGTCTGAAGCAGTGAGGGCCAGGAAGGGAGTGTGTGTGCGGCTGTCTCTGAAGCCTTCCCTGGCCTTGAGCACCTGGCCTGGGGCTCTGGCTCCAGCCATCACCTGGGTGGGGCCTCTGGAGTCGTGCTTGGTTTCCGCTCCGCAAGGAAGCGAGGAAGCTGCCAGCCAGTGGATAGGCCCTTTGGTTCAGCCTTCTCAGTGCTGTGAGCAACGTGCCTGATGAGAGCAACCTGGAGGGGAGAAGTTTCTTCAGGCCTTGTGGTTTCAGAGATCTCAGTGCATGGACGCCGACTCCATTGCACCGGGCCCCAGGCAGGGCAGCACATCATAGCAGAAGAGCCCACCGAGGATGGCTGTGCCCGTCATGCAGCCAGGAGGCAGAGAGAGGGGTTGGGGAAGGGCCACAGGGAGGGTTCGCCTGCCAGGGCCCCCAGGGTCCCTCTTCCTGCCACTCCCCAACTGCCGCAGTTCCCACCAGCTGGGATCAGGTCACAGCTCTGGGTCCAGTCATTTCACGTCTGGTCGTGCCTGCATTGGTACAGGCACTTTGGGGAGACACGGTCCACTCAGCACCCTGTCCCTCTGTTCTGATTTCCCCAGGTGCCACATCCTGAGCCCCATGGGTTCATTTCTGGTCCAGAGCACACCAGGCCTCTGTCAGGTCAAGAGCTGAAACGCCTGGGTCCCACCTTATGGGTGGCCTGGGGCAAGTGCTGTGGCTCTCTGTGCCTCAGTTGCTTCCTTGTATCCTGAAGCCAACAGGCCCAATGCAGCTCTGCCCTCGATGGGATCGGGCCTCTGCCCACCCCTTCAGCTGCGCGGTGATGTTGGCCTGTGGCCAGGACTGGGCGGCAGGCTGTCTAGTCTAGGACCCAGGGCTCTGCAGCTGGTCGTCTGCTGCTGTACATAGGACTGACATTTTCTCCGAAGCCTGCCCAGTGGAAGAGAAGCAGGGAGTAAGCAGGGAGGCTCTGTCCTGGTGCATCTTGGGCCAGGCAGAGGTGGCCCCACAGGGAACCCGCGGCTGCATGCTGTGGGCCTCGCCAGTGTTCCTGCTGTGCTCTGAGCAGGTACGGGAAGGACCCCCAGGACTCCGCTGTGGGCTGGCATGGGCACAATTAGTTGGCTGTACCAAGGGGCTGAGTGTGGAAGTGAGGTCAGAGGCAAGTGGCCCAGAGGAGCTGCCATTAGCTCTGTGGGACCAGGCAGGCACCATGGAGGGAGGGATGCTCTGGCCGAGCCCATGCGGCACTGTGGCAGAACACGGGTCCAGTAGTGCACCGTCCTCTGTGCGCTCTGTGGGTACTGTGTGGGGGTGTGGGGGTATGTTGAGGGTGGGGACTGGGGATTGAACCCAGGGGCGCTCAACCACTGAGCCACATCCCCAGCTCTTTTTGTTTTTTTATTTTTTAAAAGGGACAGGGAATCAATTTTTGTTTTTTGCTTTTTGTTTTTTTTCCCCATCTGACCTCTGTTTCTTGGACACTTAGTTGTGTATGTATGTGGTGCTGGGGTTTGAACCCAGGTCCCCAGCCCTTTTCAAAAAAATTTTTTTTTTAAAATTTTGGGACAAGGTCTCATTAAGTTGCTTAGAGCCTCACTAAGTTGCTGAGACTGACCTAGAACTTGGGATCCTCCTGCCTCAGCCTCCCAAGCTGCTGGGATTGATTACCGGTGTGCTCCACCGTGCCAGGCAGGTGCTGTTTCACAGGTTGAAGGCTTATGGTGACTTTGCCTTGGGCAAGTCGGTGGCACCGCTTCTTTTTGGACAGAATGTGCACACTGTCATGTTGTGGCGATTCTTGGAATGTTTCAAAGTTTTCATTATTTCGTCTGCTCTGATCTGTGAACAGTGGTCTTTTTCACATGTGTGGTGGTGCTGGGGAGGGAACCCGGACCTCATGCATGCCAGGCAAGTGCTCTGCCATTGAGCCACGCCCAGCCTGGTCAGGGATCTTTGGTGTCACTGTCGTAGTGGTTTGGGGCGCCCTGAAACGCACCCTTCCACGTGGGTGAGCTTAATCCATAAATGGTGTGTGTGCGCTGACTGTTACACCGGCTCCCTGTCTCCCTGTCCTCAGGCCTTCCTGTTCACTGAGACACGGTGACACTGGAATTAGCACAGTTGACAGCTCTACAGTGGCCTCTGTGAGTTCCCCTGAAGGAAAGTTCACAGGTCTCTCAGTTTGGATCTAGCTGGAAGTGATTAAGTGGTCATCATCATCATCGCAGGAAGGTGTGAGGAAGGCTGAGGGCAGACAGGCCAGAGCTGAGCCAGGTCGGGCAGGCGCTGTTCCTAGAGAGCTCGCTGGTGAGGAGGAGCGATGGCTTGCATCAGCTGGCACTGTGGCACATGCCTGACAAACGTCTGAGAGGAGGATGGGTTTCTTTTGGCTCAGTTGCTTTGGGACTGAGGTAAAGCAGAACATCATGGCAGCTGCAGTGTGGCGGGGAGACTGTCACCTGACAGTGGCCAGGACGCAGAGAGCGGGGAGAGGAGGGATCCAGGGAGAAGATGCTCCCTCAAAGGCATCCCTCTTCAGCCAGGCTCCCTCCTACCATGTCCAGCACCATGGGCTGCAGGCCCAGACATAGGCACCAGGCCCTGGGGGGCCTGTAGATCCTAGTCCCCTTGCTCTCTGCCATTCTAGGAGGGCTGGGGGATAAGGGAGGCGCTGGCTCCATTGGTCTCTGTGCAGGCCAGGCAGTAAGGGCTGGCGGAGGAGCTGCAGCATGTTGTCCCCAGGCTCCTTCTGGGGTGACTGATGCGCTGCTGTTCTCAGCCAGAGTGGCCAGTGTGGACTGGATGGACTTCTGTGGGAAGGGGGTCAGTGCCTGGCTCCAGATCTTCAGAGGACCTGCTGACCCCCTTGTTAGGGGCTAAGGCAGCTGGTGACTTCAACTTGAAGGTGGTGCCTGTTGGACTTTCTGAAAAGGCCGGGGCCCTCAGAATGACACAAACTCTGCTTTGTCTGTGCTCTGATGGAATAACAGAGGCTAGGTGACATCGCGTGTTGTAACATGACTGAGTTCTCGTCCGCTGTTGAGACCTACTGCTTAGACACGAGAGTCCTTCAGAACATTGCCCTCACTGACTGCGCACCTTGTTTGCCCAGAGCTCTGATGGAGATGAACAGCGAGATTCGTGTGGCTTTCATGCCTGCTAACACAGCATCCGTTCTGCTGTCTCGGGATCAGGCAATTTAGATTTCCAAGTCTTATTATTTAACAAACATGTTTTATTTAAGGCTGTCGCTGCCATGGATGGTGATTCTGGCCTGGGGTGGTAACTCAGTGGTAGAGTGCTTGTCTAGCATGTGTGAGGCCCTGGGTTCAATACCAGCTCTGTTGGATCTGGGCAAAGTCAGTGGAATACCTTCTGGAAAGGATTTCATACAAGATGGAAGAGGCGAAAGCACCAGCATTTTAGCAGGAGTTTGGAAAGAGTTGATTCTGGTGCCCCGGCCACTGTGAGAGGTTCCATACTGGAGTGGTGGAAGTGCTACAGGTGGGAATAGCGGGACTAGGAGAGGAGGGAAGTGATGTCTGCATTGCTGCCGTCTCAGGGCGTCAGTGGACGAGGAGTTGCCTCTTAGGGGTGAGCAGTGCCTAGAAGTGGAATCTGCTACTGAAGATGCCACATATGCTGTTGAAATGACAATAGAGGGTTTAGAATGTCACCCAAGCTAAGGCGCTAATGTGGCTTCAGAGGATCAACTCTACTTGCAAAAGAAGTCACGTGGGTAAAGTGCCGTCTGACCGTGCGCAGCACTGCAGAGAAGTCTGCGTGGAAGGCAGCTGGTGTGGACTTCACTGTTGTCTTCAGAGATTGCGGGGCATGGGCTGCAGCTCATGGGAGAGCGCGTGCCTTCTCAGTGTGGGGCCCTGGGTGCCATCCCTAGGATCGCCCAAAAAATCAATTGCCATGGCCTCCCCAGCCACCACCAGCCAGCAGCAGCAGGCAAGACCCTCACCAGCAGGAGGATCGGGACTCGCTGAGGGCTCAGGTGACCATTAGCATTTTTTAGCAATACATTTTTTTTTCTTGTTGATTTGCAATACTGGAGATGGAACCCAGGCAGGTGCTCTTCCACTGAGCTACTGCCCCAGCCCCACAATAAAGTATTTTTTAAAAGATCTATGCATTGCTTTTTGTTTTTTACTTGAGAGAGAATAAATTTTATTTATTTTTCATCTGGCCTTTGTTTCTCTGACGCTTAGCTGTGTATGTGGTGCTGGAGTTCGAACCCGGTTCTCACGCATTCCAGGCAAGCGCTGTAACTGCTGAGCCACTGTTCCAGTCCCCTGTGCATTGTTTTGAAGACATCGGGCTATTGTACGCTTACTAGGCCCCTAGGGTAACAGAGCTCTGTGTGCCCCAAGAAATCGAACACCTCTGTCCCGCTTCGTTGTGATGTGCCACTCTCGCCTCAACGTGAGTGCGCCTAGACATGCGGGCTCAGCAGCCAGCAGGGCCGCTCTTAGGGTCCTGGACGTGTCCCCCATCAGTCCTTGGCAGATGGAGTCTGGTTCATGGGTGGCATCTTCTCCCACAGCGTCTCATAGTGGAAACGATGAGGGACTTCTCTGGGGCCCCTTTTAAAGGGCACTAACTTCTAATCACTTCCCACAACATGAATATCTTTCCTTTTTTTTTTTAAGAGAGTGAGAAAGAATCAACTTTATTTTATTTTCTCATCTGGTCTTTGTTTCTCCAACACTTGGTTGTGTATGTGGTGCTGTGGTTTGAATCCAGTTCCTCCACACATGCCAGCCAAGTGCTCCAATCACTGAGCCACTGCTCCGGCCCCTCAAAACATGAATTTGAATGCATAAATTTTGGGGGACATAGATATTGCGACAGTAGTGTGTGCGTTCAGCCCTGAACAGTGAACCCGTCTTCCAGTGGAGAAGCGAAAGGCTGTGTGTACAGAAAGAGCCAGGCCAGGGTGACATGGGTGGGTGGACCTGGGGGCCTTGCCTGGAGAAGGAGGGGGCTGCCTGCCTGACTAATTGGCTTTGTTCTATAGAGGGGGAGCAGGGAAGTACCTCTGCCACAGGCCACCAGCCACATTGGAGGGCGCCCTCTGGTGGCTGTGGGAGGACTGCCTGCGCCCAGGAGGCCAGGAGTGGAGTAGGGCCAAACCCCGGTAGACCCTTCAGGAAGAAGAGGGTCCCAGATAGGCCTGGCAACAGGGGGTAACACTGGGAAGGAAAAGCCCCTGGGACTGGAGCATGGTGGGGCTTGGGGGCCAGGGGGCCCTAGTGCAGCTGAGCTTGCAGACAGCATTTGGTAATCAGTGTTTTGCAGAGCTCTGAAGAGCTTCAGCCCATGTGGTCCTCAGGACCCCCAGAGAGATGTGCTGGCATCATTGTTCCTTTCACCCTATTACACAGATGAGGAAACTGAGCCCCGGGAGAATTGTGGGCCCCTGAGGGGGCAAGGGATAATAGGTGTGAGCCCTGAGCCTTGGCCTGGAACTCATGCTCTGAGCCTGGAGTGTGGGAGAGACAACTCTGACAGCTGGGCTGGGAGAAGCCCTGGGCAGGTGGACCCCAGGACGGTGGTCTAGAAATTCCAGACTCAGTAGGGGTCTCAGAGTCCCAGGCAGCCCCAGCATCTGAGGGTGACAGCCCTCTAGACCCAGGTGGCTGAGTGCTGACCTCCCTGGTGGTGTCACTCAGCCTGTGTCATCCCTCTGGCTGGCCACCTGTGTGCTCCATTGGCCTCTGGACTGAATGTGCCCCAGGCTTGCTTCTCGCGCAGCCCCTCCCCTGCTGTCTCCCTTCGTCCCTCTCTTCTCACACCCGCGACAATCAGGCAGCACATCCTGCTGGCTCCACTATCCAGGTATAACCTGAGCTGAGCACTCTGGCCAGCTCCATGTCATCGCCTCTCCTAGTCGCCACCTGGCAGGTCACCCCAACAGTCCCTGCTCACCCTCCACCTAGTCTGTGTGCCAGCAGTAGCCAGAGTCCCTTTACCTGTGAAATCAGAGGATGTCACTGCAGGGCAGCTCCCTTCTCTCCTGGAGTCAACGTGCAAGCCCCTGTCCCCACCTTGCCCCAGCCCTGCGACCTCTTCTCCTGTGGCTCTTCCTGCTTCTTCAGGGCCTTTGCTCTGAACCTTCTCCCTGCCTGAGATCCTTACCCCCAGATACTTGTAAGGCCCTGCCCTCCACTGCCTCCAGTCTCTGCGGCAGCCCTGCTTCCCCGGTGACCTGGCCCCTATGAGGACAGGGTGTGCCTTGTTCCCACTGGATGTCCGACCTGTGGACCGAGGCTGGCGATGGAAGGTGTTTCCAAAGAGCCCTTGTGATGTGCTGGTGCCCGTCTGTAAATATCCTTCCTCACCTTGCATGCCATTCCAACCATCAAGCAAAAGGAACTCCCAGCCCCATTTTACGGGTGAGGACACTGAGGCCTAGAAAAGTCCCGTGACTTTCCAGAGGGTGTGCAGAGCCACATCTTCTGAGCTGCCATCAGCTGCAAGGGCAGGTAAGACTCAAATGATAGTAGTGACTTGAGCCACCCATTCTGGGTGCAGACCTGGTACCACGCAGCCAGTGCCCGTGCATCTGAGAGAGACAGCTGTCCCCTGCTGGGGCCTTCCATAAACACTGAGTTCTCTCCACTCAGTATCCATGGGCACATTAGCAGTGGTCCATTGGTACTTTTTGTTAACCGTATCTATGAAGAGAGACTGCCTGACATCTCAGAGCTGGGATTTGAACTAGGGCCCTGGGCTGGCCTGCAACCCTGGGTCAGATTGGGAGCCCCATCCCACAGCTTCCCAGTGGGCAGCATGGCGCTGATCGTCTGGAATGCAATGCAGGGTGCTTCTGGGGCAGATGCTGATCAGCAGCTCATGGCCCCTTCCTGGGCTGTCCCTGCTCCTGCCCTGTAGGTCCTGGAGCAGGAAGGTGCAGGCACATCTGGCCCCAGCTCAGAGGGCTTCATCCTGAGGGAATGCTCTCCAGGCCCCATGCTGAATTTGTGGGTCTCACCAGCCTGTGGAAATCTGGGCTGGGCCTGGTGCCCTGCTAGGTCCTGGGGGATACCACTCAGTCAGATCAGAGCTGCCCTAGGTCTTGTGCCTGCCACCTGCACCCGTCAGATGCAGTCCCAGCACCCAACTGCTGCACAGAAGAGTTGCCCTCTCCCAGGGTCCCAGGAATGAGGCCACACGGTGAGTGGTGAAGCTCTCGCAAACCCAAGGTCCATATGTGGCCTCCCATGCCAGGTAGCTGTGTGGAAGACTCATGGGGTCCCTCCCTGGAGACAGCAAAGAGGAGCTCTGGATTTCCTCCTGTTGGTTCTGGAAGGTGGCCTGAATGTCCATGCTGAAAGTCCTTGCACTGGATTTTCAGCAAGGGTCCCTAGCCCTGCTCCCTGACGCCCCGCTGTCTCCCTGCAGATCTCAGTATTTCCTTATCTGACTTCATCCCCTCCCCACTGCATTCCTGTGGGGTCTTTGTGCCCCTGGCTCTACTACACTGGTGTGGTCCTGCCTTCATGGTCACCCCCACACCAGAGCCCAGGCCTAGTGACAGGCCCTCAGAGGGCAGTGCCCAGCCCCTACCTATCAGGGATCAGATGTGTGTGCAGATAGATGGCTGCGTATCGGTATGTCAGGTGCAAGTGTAGAGCAGGGCACACATGTAGGTCATGCATGTGAGCCTGTCTGTGTGATTGGACTTCACCACCCCCAGTAAAGGCACCTGCTTTGTCCAGGTTTTTGGTGTGCTTGGACTGTTCAGAAGGTGGCTTTCCCAGACCCAGAGGTGGTGTGGACCTGCCTGGCTCAGCGCAGCCCCTGCCTTTTCAGCTTCCTGCCAGAGGGTGGCGCCATAGCCACGCGGACGCCCTGGGCCAAGTCTGATTCCGCGGCTGCACAGGCGAGCCAGGCTGTGGGAGGAGCCCTGCAACCAGAGGGGAAGCTGCTCCTCCCTGCCAACTTGGCTCCAGGACTTTATCAGTTGTCCACATTTTCTGCCCAGCGCCAGTTGCCTAGTTGAGAGCTGTCTCTGCAATGTTCACTGTGTATGTGGCAACAGACGCTGTCACTGTCACGGAATGCCTGCTTGTGTGTGGAATTGCTTGGGAGGGTTAAATTCAGGGTTCCCCGATTACTTCCAAAAAGGCCGATTCTGGGGCTGGGGTAGGCCCAGGAACCCACTCGGTTCTGAGGTGGGTGGTGGCAGCCAGCTGGTGACAAGAGTGTGAACCACACACCAGGGCTTGAACTGCCTGTCACCTGCTCACCTGTGTCTGTGGGCAGCTTGCCTAAGATCTCAGCCCCAGGAAGGGGTGCCCTACTCTGCCCCACGCTCCTGCTGGCAGTGTCCTGTGCAAGGCGCTGGTTTCCAGTGGAAGGTCATGAAGGGCCACGTTTCCATGGCTCAGACACAGACCATCTGTGGCATTGCACAGGCAAAGGTGAAAAAGCAGGTTGATTCTTAGTGCTAGCAAGGGTGTCTTGCTGGCCTTCTGAAAAGGACTTTGGGAACATCTCTCAAAATCTCACTATACTGGGGCTGGAGCGGTGGCTCGGCGGTTGCAGCGCTTGCCAGGTGTGGGTGAGTACACAGGTTCAGACCCCAGCACCACGTACACAACTAAGTTTCAGAGCAACGAAGGCCACGTGAACAACTCAATAGAAATTGATTCTCTCTGGCTCTCTAACTGTCCTTCTCTCTGAAAAAAAAAAATCTCCTTGTACTGGACCCAGAAGATAATCCAAGTCTTGAAAGTGGTTTAGGAAAGATGTCCATCACAGCGTCGTTTACCATGGGTGACAGCTGATGCCATCCCAACTCTAGCAGGAGATTCCTGTCCACTTGACTATTCCAAATGGTCTCGGAGTAGGACGCGGATGGGGTTAGGAAGCCTCAGGTTCTGCTGTAGGCTGAATGTTTGTGTCTCCCAAAGCTCCTCTGTTGGAATCCCAACCCCCCAAGGTGATGGTTCCAGAAGGTGGAGCTGCTGGAAGTGATCAGGTTGAGAGAGTGGGGCTCTCTTGTGAATGGGACCAGTGTCCTTGTAATACCACGCTGCCTGAAGGGACCATGACATGCACTCTGGGGCCACCCCAAAGCAGATGAAAGAAGCCTATGCCCACACTGGGAACCCACTATGTGACACATAGCCTGGGTCTGGTCAGACTCGCCAGGGACCATGTGTGGCCAGGGACAGGTTCCTTCTGAATTTTGAATCATGAGAATAGGTTGCTTGTTTGAAAACAATAAAATTTAAATGAAATAAGAGTAGTGATGGGGAGGTGGAGCAGTGGCTCAGCAGTAGAGCTCTTGCTTGGCATGCGTGTGGACCCGAAACCAAGCGTTAGAGAAACCACATGAAAAGATAAATGATTCTCTCTTCCTCTATTTAAAAAATAAAAGAATAGTGATTGCAAAGCGCTGGCCTAACAGATTATTCCTCCCTGCTGGGTGAGAAAGTGGAGCGTGAGCTCAAGACTGAAGGTGTGAACATGGAGCCAGGAAGCCCTGTTCTTAGCCTGGAGAGATTCCAGTGCTTTGGGGAGGGGCGTGATGTCCCCCCCCCTTTCTGCCTTTTCTGTTTCCCAGATCTCCCAGGGGCATGGCGCATCCGTTCTGCTTTTTGCTGTGAAGCGATGTGCATTTATGATGGAAAAGTTAGCGCCACTGGTGATCAAGCGTGGTCAGTAGCTGCTCGAGTGGCCTTGCTGGCTTCCCTGCTCCTGCACTTCTGCACGTGGGGATGTTCCAGCCAGCACACTGCGTTACTTCCACAATAGGGAATGGAAGCAGAGGCACTTTCCAGGGTGCACCTCCAGCGCAGGGCCCGCGGGCTGGGCTGATGCTGTCTCTGCTCTCTGCAGGAACGCTGTGTGGCTGCCCTGGCCCGCGTGGAGCGCACGGATTTCCTGTCGCCCATGTGCATTGGAGAGGTGGCTCACGTCAGTGCAGAGATCACCTACACCTCCAAGCACTCTGTGGAGGTCCAGGTCAACGTGATGTCTGAAAACATCCTCACAGGTAACTCACAGCACTTCTTGTGAGCACTTCACATCGGACGGGGGTGGCAGAGAGGACTCCAGCAGTGGCCGCATGGCTATTTTCCCTAAGTGACCCCAGTCCCCACGTTCCCAGCGAGCAGGAACTTTTCCTACCCTCATTATGCAGATGGGGCAGACCATGCAGCCAGAGCAGGCACCAACCCCAGTCTCCTGCCTTTCCATGGCCAGCTTGTCCGGGGGGTTTATCTGCCCTCCGTCCTACATGCCCTCTGGAAGCCAGGCCTGCAGAGGAGCTCGCTGGGTGAACTTTTGCCTCAGGTTCATCAGAATATTCTCCTTGGCCGTGGTAACCATGGAAACCTCTTTCCTCTTCCCTCTTAGCTCTTGGGAGAGCGAGGCTCCTCACACGCTCTCGCTCTCACGCTTCCTTTTATAACCCGCTGGTGATGGGGGAGGCAGGCCCGTCGTTCCCTGTGGCCTGCTTGCTGGCAATATGTGGTCTCTAGCTGCGTTGAGGTCCCCTGAGGATTAGAGGCTAGACCATCCTTTTCTTCCCCATCCACTGTTCCTTGGCAGCAGTGCCCTGCAAAACACTGGCTCAGGGTTCTTTAAGGGGCTCTAGCTGTCTTCCTACAAAGGGCCAGGGGCACGGTTATCCATCTGAACATTCTGATGACCTCAGCAGGGTTGGCGACTAGGGTTGCATCAGCCCAGCTCTTGCACAGTGAGTGGTTTAGCTGAGTGAGGCCTAGGGAGAAGGCATCCTCATGCCTAGCCTTGGAGGGACCCTTGGGTGCTGGTCTCAGGCTGTGGCACAGGACGGGACACCTGTGCACCACTAGAAAAAGGCCTGGTGCAGGGTGGTCCCTGCCTTCAGGCGCCCTCCACACCTCTTGATCCCTCAGTCCCTCAGGTGGTTGTGTGAATCTCTGGCATCAGCAGAAGGGTAAGGCTATCTGAGAAGCCCCCTTTGGTGCCTTAGAAGCATAGTGCTGGACCTGGTGGGCAGGATGGCACCTGTTTGGGATGGGGACAGAGGCAGGTTAGGACTCTGTCCCCAGCCAAGTCACTGTGCTGAGGAGCTGCCCTAGGTGGCAGATACCTCTTGGCAGGTCTGCTGGCTCAGTGTCTGTTGTTGGTAGGCAGATGAACGAGTGAGCAAGTGGGCCAGATATTCCGAGGCGCTGGACCTCCTGGCTGGAGGGGGCAGGATCTTGACCTCAGCAACCGGACCCAACATGGACCTAAGTCTCCCCCATGCTTTAGGGGCAAGAGTGGACAGAGGGACAGGAGGCTGTTGCCAAGAGCTCAGGGCACTGAGTTCAGTCTGCCCTCTGCCCCCAGCCCCTTCTTCTCACCAGGGCTGTTCCCTGGTATCCCCAGCATCCTGCCCCTGGCTTCTCCTACCCTGAGGCATGGAGCAGAGAGCCACGGCTGGCTTTGGCTAGCAGAAAGGGTGCTGGGTACTGCTGTGGAGTCCACCCTTCTAGAATATCGCAGGCACTGCTATCCTGAAGTGCAGAGGAGAAAATGAGGCTTGGAGGAGGCTGGCCACACTTGCTAGTTTTTCTGGCTGGGGGTCATGACCTTGAGTTCTCCCTCCCTCCCTGCCAAGCTTGCCTCTTTCCTGAGCTGCAGGATCTGGGCAGCGAGGCCTTGGGGCCCAGAGGGGCTTGGCTTCAGCTTGCCCTCAGTCCCATGGCAATGCTGGACCCCCTCGTTCTATGACCACGGAGTGCCTCCCCGAGCTCCAGGTCCATCCATCTGTCTCTCTGCTGGCCTCTCTCCTCTTTTTTTTTGGACCCCAAGCAGGTCTCTTGTCCCTCCAGGCATTTCTGTCTGTCCTTGTGTGTCTTTCTGACCGTGTGTCCATTGGAAGGTGAGTCTGTGAGGCTGGGTTGGGCTTCCTGGTCTACACAGTAGCCCGTCTACCACCCTTAACTCGCATGGGACAGGTGGCAAGCTCTAGCTGAATGTGTGAGTGACCCCTGACGGATGGAGCCACTGAGGCCAGGGGAACAGGGGATGCACATAGGGCTGTGCTGGATAAGGCTAATACACTGTTGGTGTGACTTCCCTGGCTTCCATCCCCCCAGTAGGCAGGACCCTGTTTCCTGCATCCCCTCGATCTTGGCTGTGCAGCCTGGCCTGGGACAGCTGAGCTAGCACAGGCCGGGAACAACCACCAGACCTCTGCCTTGATGCCCGTGCATTCCTCTCCAGCACCTGTCATAATATTAAGCTGACAGGGATGTGATCTCTGCGCATGCACCAGAGAGTAGCTGGGGCTCTCACGATGTAAAAAGAGAGGTTTGTAGCGCTGCAGATCTGGCAGTGATTCCGCCACGTGGTAGCAAGTGTGCAATTAGCATGTTTGCCTCTTTTTGCGGTGTTCATTTAGGTCTGGCGGGCCACTTGGGTTTCCATGACAACCAGCTTGGCAGGCTGGCTCTGGCGAGTCCAACAGGAAATCTTTATTCCCTAAAGCAGGCTGTCAGATTCACTTAGTCAAAGCACAGTGGAAATGTTTTCCCACAGCGTTTGCCGTGGTTCCCAGGCACAGGGAGCGGTTGTCCGGGTGGTGCAGTGTGGATGGCCAGCGTTGGGAGCTCAGCTGGTCCTGGGCCTCTTTCATTGATTGCCCTGGGGTTTGACCTGGAGCCTAGCGGGAGCCTTGGGAGCCCCGGTTCCCACTGGGGAGGCGGGTCAGGGAACTGGAGGCTGCGAGCTCCCCCCGGGGCTGTCAGGAGGGCACCCGCTGCTCCCTGACTTTCCGCCTTCTCTCTGTTGTTTCCCCAGTTTCCTTCTCTGTTCTGTGTTGGGAATGTTCTGGTCTTCCATGTCGTAGAACCTACTTTTCACTCTTTGTTTTGGGGTGCGGGGCTTGGGCCCGGGGCCTTGCACGTGTCCGGCAAGCGTTCTGTCATTGAGTGCACCCAGCCAGAAGCTGCTTTTTGTTTTATCTATTTGTTTAAAGAGAGAGGGACAGAGAGAGAAAGAATCGATTCTATTTCGGTTTTCATGTGGCTTTCGTTGCTCCTGTACTTTGCTGCGTACGTGGTGCTGTGGTTCGAACCGGTGTCCTTGCTCTTGCCTTGCAAGTGCTGTGACTGCCAAGCCTCCGCTCCAGCCCCAGGAGCTGGGAGGTCTGGTCTGCACTCAGTGGATGCATGACCCTGCCTAAACCCCCTGACCCCTCTGGGTTTCTGTTGTGTAAATGAGGGACGTGGACCAGTGACCTCTGAACTCTTAGCAGTAGGCCGGCCACGAGCCACGGTGCCCAGCCCAGACAGGCTCCCTGCCCTGGGAACCTTGCTCTGCTCTGTGGCTGCCCTCAGTGCCCCATGGGAGTCCACAGCCCACAGCCATTGCTGGGCACTGGGAAGCTCTGGATTGGCGCTGAGTTAGCAGCGGTAAGTGCCAGGATCTGTGTGCAGGAGAGGGTGTGTGTGAACTACCTGCTGGCCTCTGGGCTTTGGGCAGTAGGTGGCACTGCCTGCCCCTCCCTGGGGCACTTGGTCTGGGTGCAGTGCGTGTCTTCCTGGGCCTTGCAGCACGTGTCTGTGTGGCACCTTCTTTCCACGCTGGCAAGGGTTCTCAGCATGTTGGGACAGGTGGACAGCGTTCAGAAGATGTGGCTTATTCAAGCGTTAGGACACCAACCTCTTCAGTGGGCTTTGACGCTCTGTATCAGCAGTGTCTGTTGGTGGGGACAAAAGCCTGCAACCAAGGCAGCCTAGCCTGTCTTCCCCCCTCCCCCTGATGGAGGGAGGGGCCCACCTGCCCTTAGAGGTCCTTTCTCTCCCTGGGAGCTCCTCGGAGGTTTCTGAAGTATCTTCCTAACCAGGCTCCCTTTCTGTCCAAACACCAGTGTGACCCTGTGTTAGGAAGGTGACCAGTCCTGGGGCCACCCAGGTTAAAAGCACGTGGGCTGAAGTCCTTCCAGCAGCCTCTGGAAAGCATGGGAGGGGCGTGGGTCTGGGCTCCCAGCAGCAGTGCTGGGCCCTGCACAGCCTCAGTCTGTGGCTTTTAGGTGTCTGGTCCTGCAGTGTCCCAGACCAGAGGAGGTGGCACTTTGGCCCCTAGGCTGGTGCAGCACCTGTGCATGCAGCCCCCTTTCCAGGGCTTCGTTCATGTGATTCTTTTTCTCTTAAGGTACCAAAAAGCTGACCAATAAGGCCACTCTGTGGTACGTGCCCCTGTCGCTAAAGAATGTGGACAAGGTCCTCGAGGTGCCTCCGGTCGTGGTAAGGTGGACCCTCATGTGTCTCTGGGGCAGGTGCAGAGGTGAGGCCCTAGTGGGAGGTGGGAGACCCCTTTCCAGAGCACCCGGGGCCCACGGCACCCAAGCCTTTGGCCTGGTGGGGAGACCAGCGTGTAGGGTGTGCCCTCACCCTGGGAACGTGAGCACCAGCTGCCTGGACGTGTGGACAGGCATCCTCCCCATAGGACCTTCACACTTGCTGAGCAGAGAAGAGGCTGTTGACGGGCACAGGAGGAGGAATCTGTCCTGCTGGGGCCTCTGGGTCACTCTCCTGGGCCCTGAGAGCTGATTTTCAGCTCGGCTCCTGCAGTGGGTGCCACCACTCAGGTCTCTGGGGAGCCCTGCGCTCTCCCCTCCTGTGGCTGCCTCCCTGTGGGGTTCTGTTGTGCAGCGAGACTGAGCAGGACAGCTGAGCAGGACAGCCCTCTATGCTCGCTCCTCAGCCCACCCGGGAGGCTCTGCAGGCAGCCCTGTGGAGGCAGCCTGTGCCTCACGGTCCCATGCCCCCCACCGCCCCCTGGACTCCATTAGACTTGGTCAGCTGTGACCAGTGCCTCCAAGACTTGACCTGTGCGGGTCCAAGGCTGTTTGCTGCCCTCATGAAGCAGGAAGAAGCCAAGACCCCCAAGCTCAGCAGCATCTGCTTGGCCTGGAACTTCTTCCTACAGTGGAGATTTGTACAGAAGCCATATTTAGAAATGGCAACTGAGAGGGGCATGGTGGCACACCCCTGTGATCCCAGTGAACCCAGGTGGCTGAGGGTCAGTTTGTACCTGCTGAGTTCCTGGAGCTAAAACTGCAAAATCCCAGGGCCTTGCCCCCCAGAGACTGGGCAGCTTCACCACTGGCTCTTGGTCCCTGGATGGGCGGCACCTCTGCAGGGCAGCTGACTCAAAAGGATAAAAAGCTCTGGGAAGCAGCCCAGTGGTAGAGCGCCCCAGGGTCCAGTCCCCAGTACTGCAGAAGAAAAGCAGTGTGAATATCAAGTCTGTCACACTCACCAAGCCTGCTCAGTCCTGGGTACCACAGGATATCGGTTTCTCTGATGTCAGAGTGGCTCGCTTATCACCTCCCCCTGCGCTCCCCCCAGGGACCCTCAGAAGGGCCTGGGTCCTGTGTGCTGACTGCAGACAGGGTCTCGAGCCCTCTGTCCACTCTCCCCCGGTACCATCTGCCTCTGGGCTGCGGAGCCAGGCCCCTCCCCTGGGCACAGGCTCCCTGTTGACCACACTTCACAGACCACTGCCCCACTGACCACCGCCCCCTGACCACTGCCCTGATGAGCACCACCTCGCTGACTCCCGCCCCACTGGGCACCACCCCATTGACCACCGCCCCTGCTCCTTTAGTGAGCTCCGCCTTCCTGTGAACGATTCCAACTGAGCCTTGGGCCTCCCCTGTCCCTGCTGAAGCCCCTCTGACCTAAGCAAATTCATTGTGGTTGCACTGAGACCTTTCTGAAGCCGGGTGTGAGCCACACCATGTTTCTGTTCGTGGCTCAGTTCCAAAACTGAGCAGGGTCTCAATGTCACCTAGGCAGCTGAGGGGCTTGTTTGGAAGAAATGAGTAGTGGGATAAGCCTGAAGTCACTGTGGAGAATCCAGCCCTTTCCTCCACAAATAATCTGTTTCCTAAAGCTGTGTCATCCGAGGCAACAGCCGAAAGAGCAGTTTGTGCTATGCCTACCTGCCTACCCGATAAAATTGAAGCCTGATGTCGCTGTCCTCACAAATGCCTTTCGAAGAGGTGGGGGGCCGGGCTGGAGCAGTGGCTCAGCGGTGGAGCACTTGTCTGGCAAGCACAGGGCCCTGGGCCTGGTCGCAGTACCACCAGAAAGGCTCCTGCCAATCTGACAAGTCCTCAGGGTGTCCAGCACATGCGTCAGTGCTCTGCGGGCACGTGAGGGGCCTGCCTCGCAGGGACCGTGGCTCATTGGGAATGAACCACTGGAACATTCTCCTGAAGGGCTGGCACTCATCAGGCCATGAGGATCGGCAGTGGCTCACAGCCAGGCCTGGACTCTCAGGCTGCAACTCAGCGCAAGCACATCCAGTCCCCAAGGGTCACTACAGCCTCTCAGGGCTCTGCCCTCCAGCCACCTGGTGGCCTCTTAATCACCACAGGGCCACTGAGTGTCCCTATCACTGGGAAGGTACCACCCCTGCCAGGCTCAGGCGGGAGGTAAAGCAAGGAGACATTCACGCCCTAAGTGACTGCCTTCACCTGCAGCCAGGCCCTGCAGGGACGCACACCTCCAGGAGACCCACGCACACTCAAGCCATCCACGTGCATATGTGTGTGTGAAACCCGAGGTCAAACTCCCAGCACACATGCTCCTGGAGCCAAAGAACAGCGGCCCTGCACTTGAGGCATTAGGGGTGTGGCCTTGGTGGCCCTTGGCAACAGCTGCAGTCTCCGCACTTGCTGGCCCCTGGCTCAGGCAGAGGCTGGTTTCTACCTGCTCTTCCGCCAGTGCCAGGGTGGTGTTCACGTCTCCCCCACTGTGCAAACACATGTTATCAGGAAAGCAATCCTCCCAATTACAGAAAGCCAGGTTACACTGGAGCCCCCAGCCCTGCGCCTGATGCGCCACCCGGTTCCCACAGTACTCCCGGCAGGAGCAGGAGGAGGAGGGCCGGAAGCGGTATGAAGCCCAGAAGCTGGAGCGCATGGAGACCAAGTGGAGGAACGGGGACATCGTCCAGCCTGTCCTTAACCCAGGTAAAAGTCGGGACAGGATGTGTTTGGAAAGCTAAGCATAATAGACAGCGAGTGTCTCATGGCAGCCGTACCCAAGGTGAGCTTGGCCGTCTTTTGTAGCGACTTAGTGTGTTGGGTCCCTGGGGCACTTGTGCCGGCAGTGACCATGGGGTCTGGCTCTGCTCTTGGGAGGGAGACTAGCAGGCAGGTCAGACTGGTCCTGGGGACTGTGTGACACAGGGGAGGGTTTCTTGGGGAAGAGGCAGCCTGGTTGCAGGGTTTTATGGGGGCGGGAAGCTTGCAAGGTTGGATGTGTCCCCCAGAAGATGTGTGTGCATCCAACCCTGGAACCTGCAAGCAGAGCTCAAGTGGGAAAGGCCTTTGCCAGGGGCACTAAGTTAGAGCTGAGATGAGATCATCCTGAGTTACCCAGGCGGTCCCTGAGTCTCAAGATAGGAAACGAGATGGTGCCTGGCTGTGGCCGTGCATGCTGTAATTGCACCTGTGTGGGAGGCTGAGGCAGGAGGATAGCAAGTTTGAGGCTAGCCTCAGCACATTAGCAAGACCCTGTCTTAAGAAAAAAGAGGAGATAGTGTCCAATGCGACAGCAGGGCAGACAAGGATGAGAGGAGAGGGACTGATTGGCATTGGGGTGCTGGACCACTCTCCCTGGTTTCTGGGGAGAGCTTTGGGGGATGGGGAGACTCCAGGGGCGGGAGTGGACAGACAACAGCGTGAGGACCATGGGGTTAGACCCTGGCTCACTCCGTTCGCTGACGCTCTGGGCAGCAGATAGATGAGGTTCTCGGTGAGTTTGAACTTGTTCCTCGTAAGCTGTTTTCCAGTGCGCTCTCCGTGGGTCTGTTGCGTGGTTTCTCAGAACCCGTTACTCTGCAGCTGAGCTGGGGTGCCTGTCTGAGTCAGGATTCCTTGGTGGATGTTTATTGGCTTTTGTTTTGCTTTTCTGCCTTGAGAGCCACAGAGGCAGGGTGCGGGCCTTCTCAGAGCCTGGGTTCTTGTCCTAGGGTGTGAAGTTACCCTGAGGCCCAGGGGCGTCTTGGATGCTCCTTGTCCTGGGAGGCCACGCTCGGTGACATCAGGAGAGGCATCTCCTCCCTTGAGTCGAAACTGCAGGTCACCCGAACCCAATGCTGTTCCTGTTGGTGGTCATGGCAGGCATGAGGGACCTCATGTGGCAACTGACAGTCACACCCAGTGGCCAGGAACAAAGGCAGGAGGGTGGTCTTCAGAGACCCCTGTGCATCAGAGTGGCTCACAGAAAACTCAGATCCCCTCCCAGAGCCAAGGCCTGGCTCCAGGTGCCCAGAACCCTGGCTGGTTGTGGGCACCTGAGGTCTGAGCTCTTCTTGCCTGCAGCGGCCCACAGAGCCTGTGCCCTCCACAGAGTTCAAAAAAGAGTATCCACTCACTGAACCCGGAGCCTTGGAAGCAAAGGCCCTGAGTGTGGAGGTAGCTATCACCTGCACCCTGGATCCCCAGGCTTGTGACAGCTTCAGACAGGAAACTGCAGAACGCATTTGCTTGGGCCAACTGGGGAGGCGTCCCAGCCTGGGGGTCTGAACAGCAGGAATTACTGTCCTACTGAAGCCCCTGGCAGCGTGGATAGGGCAGCCCCAGCAGACATGGGGCAGCTGCACAATGGCCACTGCTAGGCCATGGCAGTCAGTCTGCCCCATGATTGATCTCTGTTCTTTGCTATTCCAGAGCCGAACACCGTGAGCTACAGCCAGTCCAGCCTGATCCACCTGGTGGGGCCTTCAGACTGCACCCTGCACGGCTTTGTGCATGGAGGTAGGAATGAGGTGGCCCTGCTCGCTGACCCCATGAGTCCCCCCAGGGAGCCGTGCTGCTGTCTGACCCAGTTTAGGCTCTTCTGTTTAGTGAAGTATAAATTTAACCTTTTAGCAGGTTGCATAAGAAATTACTGAAGCACTGAGGGGGCCTGTTTTTAAACTGGAAGTACAGCATGCTTGTAGCCCGGGGACAGTCACACGCAGTCCTGGGCCCTCAGAGCTGCGAGGTGATTTTTAATAACGGCCTGTGGGCCACGGGTTGTGCCCTGCCATACCAGGTGCCATGTCCACAGAGAAGAGTGCTTGACAGCGGGTGATGGGGCGTGGTTTTTGCCTCCGATGTTTACATTTATTTCCTTCAAGCAAGTTAAGTGCAGATTCTGCCTAAAACAATGCAGGCCTGAGATTCCATGCCCGGGTCTCCTGGGGTTTGGGAAACACTGCTGGAACCCAGCAGACCTGGCTGCAGGCTCGTGGAGGGACACTTTTTACCTTGGTAGTGTGTATGACTTAAAGCAGATGTAGGTAGCACATCGACCCCATGAATGGATGTTGTCACTGGCTGTGATTAAAGTGAACTTTGATCTGAAGAAAGACCTCAGGGAGAGAGGAGTCAAGTGCCACGGGGGGTGTGGGTGACAGGGCCAGGCACAGCTCTGCTGGGTGTGCTGAGCCTCTGGTCATTCCTCGGGCTTAACAGGCTCGCTGCTCAGTGCCGTTGATCATTTTCCCACCTCTTGGAAAACTCCTGTTCATCCTTCAACACCAGGTCCCTTGGTGCCGCACTGTGCAGGTTTTCAGTGCTATTTCTCCATGGATCCCAGGAGCAGCAGGGTCTGGTCCTGTCCTTGTGCTGGCTCCAGCACCCCCCCTGAGGCAAGGTGGTACTCGGCAGGTCCTCGCTCCAGGAGTGAGTGGCGCAAGCTCCTGAGGTCGAGGAATAATGGTCCTGGGTCTGTTGGAGAGCGGGTCCCAGTTTGAGGGAGATTTTTCAGGTTTGTTTTCTTTCTTTCTTTTTTAAGACAGAGAGAGAATCAATTTTATTTTTCATCTGGGCATTGTTTCTCTGACACTCAGTTGTGTATGTGGCACTGGGGCTTGAACCCAGGTCCTCGCGCACCAGGCTGGAGCCACCACTCCAGCCCCCATCAGTTCCTTTTTTTTAGATGAATCCCCTGTGTGGCTTTTCTCACTTTTATGGCCGTTCCTTCCTGCACGAAGGGCTGGTTGCCTGGCTATAACTGATTTACTTAGTCCTCACACAAGGCGTTTTCCAGGCCTGAGTATCTGTCTTGAGACCCGCCGGGGCCTCTTGGCCATTCCCAGTGTCCCATCCTCACTGCCCCCGTCCACCTTGCCCCTCCTCTCTCAGGAGGGCAGCAGTCCCCTCTTCCAAGATAGTCATCCCCACCCCAGCTGCTGGAAGTAGCAAGAATGGTCCTCGAGTACCTGAAGTTGGTGACCTTCATGCCAGGACATGGCCCAAGGGAGCCAGCCTTCTTGCCTCATGTGTCCCATGGCACCCGCGTTCCTTCTGCAGCGTAGGGTGAGGCTGGTGGGGCAGCCTGGTGGGGCTGTGGAGGTCACCCTCTGAGCTTTGCGTGTCTGACGGTGGCCTGGGCGAGTGTGGCATTTTAGGGAGCCCTTGTACCTGCAGGGCTGCCAGGCATGGCTCCGTGTATTGTGGCCCTTGCCTTCCAGCTGGCATTGCTACCTCATGTGATGCTAGTGCCCCAGGCACACTGCTGCAATGGGGCTCCCCCATGGTCAGCACTGCTGAGGGCCCCAGAAGGGTGCAGAGCTTCTGCTGCTGGTCCCCAGCCCGTTTAGGAGAGTGCAGCTCTGGAGGACAGTCCCAGCACCTGTGCGAGCCTCTCTCAAGTTCTGCAGGTCTGTGGCTGGGCTCACCCATCCCACTGTGAGGTTCCCCTGCCTGCAGCCAGCTTTCTGAGACCCGACCCCCCTACCTCGGGCTCCCCTGTGCCATGTCTCTGCTCATGGTGGGATGTCCCTCCTCTTGCCTGGAGCTGGCTGTACCCCTGGCCTTGGCCCTCCTGGCCCCTGTGGTGTCTGCATGTCGTCCGGCCCCTCAGATTGGGGCTGCGTCTGTCTGTTGACATGAGTGGAGGTTGCCTGTTGGCCTTTCCCTGGAGGCTGGGAATCTGCAGCCACAGCCCTGCAGCCAGGCCCACTGGGGAACTCCAGATGCTGGGATGCTGGTCATGAACAAGTGCCCCGGAGTGGAAATCCCCACTGGTCAGAGCACGGGTCCTTTGGAGCTGTTCCCTGATTCTTGGACACTCATTCTCCAACACCCTGGGGGAAGCAGTGCCTTAAAAGGCTGGAGGGGACCTTATTCCCAGTTACCATGTGGCCTCCCCTCAATAACACTAGGAAGGGCCCTTAAAACTATGACAGGAAGGGAGCTGAGAGTGTTTGTCAGGAGTGAACTGGGGGCAGCAGCTCTCTTCCTGGTGGTCAGCGCCATGCTCCCAGGACCACCCAGGGGACCTGGGCCTGGCCACTGCCCACCTGTGGGGGCTTCAATCATATCTTTGTTTTAGCCTGGACAAGGACAAAGTTGATGCATGTCCAGGGGTGATCTGGGTAGTTCTGGTTGTACCTGGCTCGGGTACTGGGTCTCAGCTTGAGCTGAGTGGCAGCGCGGGACCTTTCTCAGTCTTAGGAAGGAAGCTCAGCGTTACCTGAGCACACCTGGCTCTGCTCAGAGACATAGGTGCAGCAGGAAGCTCTTCCAGGAGAGGGTGTGCTCACCCTGTGGTGTGGGGAAGTGTGGAAGGGGCTCGTGGCAGCAAGTCGGGGCCTCAGTGGCCTTCTAGAGGGCTGGGCCTTGCGCTTTTAGCTGGTCCCAGCCGGTCCTGATGACTCGGGCCTTGGAAGCCCCTGCCTGGTTGTGTGTTAGGTCTAAATCCAGTGACACGGTCCTCTCCCTGTTGCTCTCAACCTCTCAAGAGTGCTGGACTCCAGCCGAAGCCCCCTCCTCGGTTTCCTGCAACCACGCTGCAAATCCACTGCCCTCTCACCCTGGTGGGCGTCGAGTGGCCCAGCACAGGAGATGCTGGGCACCTGCACTTTGGCCGTCCTGCCCCCACATGAAGGGTGAAGAACTGGGGGCCTCCTGCCCGCCTTGGCTGTGGCAACTTGAGGATGTCCTCACTAGGACAGGGGCCTTGCTGACTGTGTCCACCTCTTTGCCTGCTCTTTCCTCTCCTGTCTTTTGAAGCTGGTATGTAGGCATGCCCTGGAACTGTGGTCTGCGCAGTCCTGGCTCACCCTCCCTAGGCCTCAGTTTCCTGTTCTGTAAGGAGTTCTGGCATGGGGGAGCGGGTTGAGCAAGAGGTGCTCTAGCTCCTAGGCTAAGCAATCCTCCTGCCCCAGCCGCCGGAGTGCCTGGACCTGTGGGCATGTACCACCTGGGGCCGCAGAGAGCCTCGGGCTGCTGGTGCCCCGGGGTGGGACCTGAGAAGTGTCAGCATCTGACAAGAATGCAGCACCCGGAAACAGGCCCTCCTCTGGGCCAGTGGTCCAGGAGAAAGAAGTGCTAGTTTTGGGCTGTTCTGGAAACAAGGAAAATGCTCCTAGTGACATTGCAGAGGCGGCTGAGATGTTCCGGAGGAAAGTGGGGGGCTTCGAGCCTGTTACTTGAAAAAAAAAATTAAAAATACCCGATTGTTGGAACTGGGAAAGATAACAAAATCCACCCCAGAAAGGACGAGGGAGGACCGGCGAGAGGCTGTCTTTGCTCTTCTGTCTTGCAACTCCAGGTCCCTGCTGTCTCCCGGCCCCCACTGCAGCAGAACTGACTGTTGAGCTCATCCCACCGCCCTGCTCTGTGCTGGGTCCCCACCTCCTCCACACATGCCCCTCACTGCTGGCACCCAGTATAGAATGTGGCAGAACGTGGGTGAGGTTGTCCATGACTCCTTGAAGGCATGATACTGCCAGACCACTCAGGCTCAGGACCCGGTCCCTTTAGATCACACCTGAGCCCAGAATCAGATGCTCACAGTGTGTGTAATCTCCACCTGGCCCCTGGGGAGGCTGTCATCACAGAACATGGTCCCGTCTTGAGGCCACGGCATTTATGGGCTGAGGACATCCCAGCTTTGCTGGTAGGCAGTCCCGTGTCCTGGGATCCTGCTTTCCCAGGTGGTCTTGCTGACCTCTGGGCTCCCAGCTCTGCAGTTAACTTGCTATTAGAAGAGTGACAGACAGTGATTGTCCTAAAGCCTTTCATCAGCAGGTGTCCTGCAATTCCACTCAGGAAAATGTCCCTGGTCTGTGCTGAGCAGCATGGCCCTGCCCAGGTGGACACAGCCCCCAAGGGGCAGCGATGGGGGCCAGTCCACTCTTCCCTGTAGAGTGGGTCACAGCTTCCTGTTAGGATCACTCCAACCTCTTGCAGCAGTCAGAAACGGCAGGCTGGTGCCGTCCCTGTGCTCTTAGCCCTCCAGCCTCCTGGCCCCTCCCCTCCCCTCCTCCATTTCCACCTACATGGGGCTGCGGGCTCCATCCTTGCACCCCTGCGGTCACTTCCTCCCTGAGCTGCATGCTCCAGCTCCATCCTCTGCGCTGGGCTCCAGTGGCCCCTGTGGTGATGGTCCCATCCTCGGTGGTGTCCCCAGGCGTCCCTGGCTCCACTGTGTCCTGGAGACCTTCCTTCTCACTTGTCGGTCTGCCGTGGCTCCTCTTACCTCGGGTGCATGTGCCTCCTGGTCCATACCACAACACCACTCTGGCCTCTCGCTAGTCACCCCACCACTCCTCTTGCGGAAGTGTCACCTTGGCAGCCTGCATCATCCTTCACACAGAAGGAGCCATGCTATCTGGGACTCTACAGCTGGAAGTCACGGGTCCTTTGGGCCATTTCTGCCCTCCAAGCCCTCTGTGCACCTGTCTCCCCAGAGGCCTCCCCTTTCTCCATTCCAAGTTCACAGCACGGAGTGGCTGTGGACTCTGGGCCTGCATGTCTTCCTCCACCCCTTTTGTGCCCCCTGAGCTCTGAATAGCTGCCTTTTTCTTCAGGTTGGAAATAAGGAGGCTGAAATTGCCTCAGCACTCTGTAAAGTAGACCGGCCCCCACCCCTCCGTTCCCTGGCCCTCTCGCTAGTGTTCCAGGCACCTATTGTTTCCAGATGTCCCCCACAGAATGGAAGCCTGCATAGGTGGGGCTTGTCTTGGGCACTACTTTGTCCCACTTAGAGCAGGGATTAGGATGGAGGAGGCCTGCAGCCTGTGGCGGCCCTGTAGGTCAGCCCCTGAGGAGGATGCCTGCTGTGCCCAGCCTGGTGGAACAAGGCACAGACATGGCCCTAGTGCATCAGGAGGTGGCTTTCCCACAGCAGACCATCTGACTAGCGTCCAGGAGGCAGGGACAAACCCTGCCTGGGGTCCCGAGGAGGCCAGCTGGTAGTATCAGGGCAGGGGAGCCTGGTGGTCCCGCAGAGATAGCCGAGGGGCACAGAATGAGGCCAGCTGCTGGAAGCTGTGGTGCGCAGGACTCCTGGGTAGTGGGACACTCGTGCATGAGCGGGAATCATCTGTCCCTGGAAATCAGGACGAGCTGCCAACACTTGTCCAGCTTCGTGCCCTGCTGTACCTGGAGCCCTGGGCTGGGGAGAAGGGAGAGCGGCAGCTGGGCGAGCTAGAGGTCCGTAGGGGGCCGGCAGGTACGGCCTGGGCATGGCTTTGCACAGGGTTGGCCACAGCGGTGATGGCAAGAGCAGCGTTCCTGCAGGTCCCCTCTGCCTGGGGCTAGGATTCAGAGAGCAGCTTCTGGTCCAAGGGGCAGGAGGTGTGCCCCTGCCAGGCCTGGACCCTCTACCCCTCCCCAGCTGGGTGTGGGCCTCGGCCACCCTGGCCAAACTACACTCTGGCATCCATCCCCGGAATTCCTAGGCCTCCTCCCAGCAGGTCCTGCTGGCCAGCAACAAGACACCCTCCCTCTCCAGAGAGGCAGCGTTCACCTGAGGGCCTGGCTAGCCCTGCAGCCAGCACGGCCCTTTGGTGCTGTGCTAACTGGCCATTGTCCACTCCTTGGCTGCATTCCTCAGGGTGATGTGGCAAGTGTCCTCTAATAACACATCCCATCCAGCAGGGCCAGCACGATCGGGATGTTAAGCCTCGCCCCACCCAGTCCATTCTCCTGCACTGAAGTCTGCACCCTGCCAAAATGGTTCTGGACCTTTGGAGAAGGGCCCTTGCCTCTGAGGACTCCAGGCCGAGGCTGTGGCCTCCTGCAGGCCCGTCTTTCCCAAGACCAGGCATGGGCTTGGACGTAACTGCTGACACCTGTCACCCAGGCTGAGGCCATGGGGAGTTAACCCACCCAGCTGCTCCCTGCTGCAGCAGTAGGCAGGTGGTGACCTCCCTGGTGCAGAGCATATGGAAGGCCCTTTGCCCCTGCCTCCAGGGTCTGCATTGCTCCTGGGCACCCGCAAACCCACTTCCTCTACACCCAGGACGTCGCCAGAATTCCCACTTTTTGATATTTTGGTACCATCTTCATGAACTCATCATCTTTACTAGTTGTGCATTAATTGCCAAAAATAATTTGGAACCTTACTCCAGTGCAAGAAAAAACAGCAACAATAATACATCTTAAAAAAACATTCCTGTGCTGGGACTAGCGTGGTCCCAGTTCAGACACGCTGGTGACAGGACCCGAAGGGAAGCCAGTGCCGTCCAGGAGCGCTCACTCACCTGGGTCTTTTAATAACCCCTCATCGTGCCTGCAGGGCGAGAAGTGTCAGATAAGATGAAGTTACTATCGTTTCTTAATATAGGAGGCCGACACCCACCTCCGCCTGTCGGGATTAAATATAGAAATGGGGGCATCGCGTTCCCGCCCACTGAGCGGGCGCAGTGCCGGGCTGCTGGCTGCTCCTGGGGGCTGTAGGCAGCGGCCCCGCCAGCCTGCAGACCTCAGGAAAATAAAGAGAAGCCTCTATTTTAAGCCAGTCAGCATGTTGTCAATAGTTGGGAAAAAAAAACACAAAAACCTGTAAGCAGCTAAATGTTAGATTCAAAAATACCTCTGGTGCCCAATGTTTATCCACACGTTAGCGGCCAAGCACGTCCGGTTTCTCCTTGTAGTGCCTGAAACAGATGCAGTCTCCAAGGACAGCAGGTCCCACAATTTGTTGTCTTTTTTAATTTACAAATCTTGGGAAATAAGGACAGACTGATTTGCCAACGTTGCTTCTCAGTGTTGAAAGCAGTTGTGCCTGCGTGGGAGCAGAGGGACAGGGCCTTCAGCCCGCACTCCGTGTCTGCGATAGTGGGGTGGTGGCCTGCTCTGGGGGCAGCACTGGCAGGACAGAAGGGTCAGACTCGGGCTTTTCTGTCTTCAGGGGACGCACTGTAACATAATCATACAGCCTGTCCTGAAGGGACGAGACTGGGTCTTCATGACCTCCTTGCTGCAAGCCACCTGAGCTCACCATCCTCAGCAACAGCATGCCCAGGGTGTTTCCCGCTGGCAGAGGGAAGAGAGGGCTTGTGCGGATCATCTCGACTGTTAGGACCTGTGCCCTTCCTTCAAAGTGGCCACCAGAGCCCTGCCTCTGCCCAGGACCCCGGAGGGCCACGCATGAGCCGCAGATGTGAGCTGGCAGGAGCCCAGCAGTTCCTGTGAGGTCTGTCGGTCTGCGCAGGCAGGGTCTGCTTCTGCCTGAGCCCTGGCAGGGCCGGGAACCCCCTTGGTAAAGCCACGTGTATGGTTCTTGGATAGTCTGACTTCCCCAGCAGGCCTTTCTACCCTGCGAGCCCTGATACACCTGCCATCACTTCTGCCCGTCCCGGCCTCCTGGGGAGTGCAGATTGACAGAAGAGCGCTCTGCCCGCAGCCCAGGCTGTGGAGGCTGTGGCCTGTGAGGCAGACCCACGCTCTGAAGATTCATCTGGCAGAATTGGGGCACCTCACTGTCCTGGTCACCACCTTGTTCCTGGAGTCAAGCTCAGACTTGGGTTTTAACCTGATAGACAGCAGGATGTGCCCAGGCCCTGGAGCTGGGCAGTGGAATCCTGTGACCTTGGTCATCCAGGTAGCCTTTTCAGCCTTCAGCGTGACGCTGCCTCGCATTTCCCATGGTATCAGGCTCCTGCTGCAGCCCCAGCTGAGGTGCTCACGCTGGCTGTTAGGGCTGGGAGCAGCTGTCATCCCACATGACAGGATGTTTTGAACGGCGTTTGTCTGACACGTCACCTAGTCCCACGCTTCAGGTTTCTGTGCATTGGATGATGGCCCTTATGGGCCCACCGTGACTAATTGTTGAGCCAGACTGGCCCCATCCAGAGCCCACACTGGCTCCCGGAGCTCTGGCTGGGCCGACTGACGCTGCCGCCAGTGCATTCGTGCTTCCTGCCTGGACGTCTGAGCTGGGGCTGTGAGCCCCACAGTGCCTCAGTGACAGGGGAGCCCTGTGGGTTCTGTACCACAAGGTGTGTCTTGGGGAGGGGGGTAAAACCCCATTTGAAGGAATCGGCGCTAACAAGTTCCGCCTTCCACGATGCACAGACACACGACTTGTGGGTACTCTCTGTGTTCTGAACGTGGATTCCAACACGCACTTCCTTTCCCCCTCGTTACCCTCCCCCAGCTAAGATGGTGACACCACCTGGCGGCCAGCACAGGTAGCTCTGGGCCACAACCCCCCCCCAGTACACCCCCTAGCTTTACTGTCTCCCCTCTCTTTTCCACACTCTGAGATTCCGCCGTGGACTCTGGAGTATTGCCGCCCGGGTGGAGAGGCAGTGTAACCGTGCCTCGGTGCCCTTGGGCAGGCTCTGGACTGGCCACTTGACTCCAATTTTATATATATTTTCATCTGATTTTTCTTTTTTCTGACACATAGTTGTGTACGTGCTGGGGTTTGAACCCAGGTCCTCATGTGTGCCAGGCAAGCGCTCTACCACTGAACCACCACTTCAACCCCTCCACGTCCTATTGATGACGTGAGGAGAACATGCTCACCTCAAGGGACTGCTGTCCAGCAAGACTCATCATGGCTCATCCGAGTTTGTTGAGTGGAGCTTCCCAGGAACTGGGCCCTCGGGATCTGTCAGTGGACAGGGCAGGCCAACTTTCTGGCCTTTCTGGGTGACCTGCCACATCTCCCCCTGTGATGTGCTTGAGCCCTCAGTCCCCCAGTTGCTGCATCTCCAGGTGTGCCCACCACGTCCAGGCTGTTGCTGCTGCTGCTGCTGGGCTGCGGTGTCTCCTGAAACATCCTGCGTGTCCCTCAGTTGTTTCGGCAGGACGCTGACTATGGCTGGGTTAGTTGTCAATGTGCGCAGCATGCCCATGGGCCACCAGCACTCTGCTCTGGGTCCTGTCTCCGCCGTCCTGCGCACGACGCTTCACGCTATATTGCTGTGTTCTAGATGCCGAGATGGGTGATGAGCCTTCTGCTGGGGAACCCAAGACTTCCGAGGACTCTGTCTGTGGGACGAGAGTCTGGGATGTGCCCCAGCTCCCACCACCTTGCTCAAGCCCCATTTGCACACAGGGCACTTGTCCACCTGCTCTTACAACTCAGGTGTTTTTTGTTTTTAAAAGAGAGAGTGGAGGAAAGAAAGAGAGAATCAACTTTATTTAGTTTTTCACATGGCTTTCGTTGCTCTGACACTTCGTTGTGTACGTGGTGCTGGGGTTTGAACCCGTGTCCTTGCACATGTTCAGCAAGTGCTGTAACTGCTGAGCCACCGCTCTAGCCCTGCAACTTGGGTTTCTATAAGCAGACTCGACCTGGAAGATCTCAGCCTATGGGCTCCACCTCCCTTTGCCCTCTGAACTGCTTAAACGTGTGAGCACACACACGTGCACGCACTCTTAAGTCTCAGCCCCAGGGCTGGCCAGGTGGAGCCATGGTGCTTTGGACTCCTCCTGGCCCACATGAGCAAAGGGCATGTGGTCTCCACCTGCCCATCTCCTGGCATCCTGAGATATTTGGTTTCTCTCTTTTTCTGTTCGTCCTCAGACTCCCTCAAAGCCCCAAAGCAGATTGGCACTCAGTTCAGCCACATCCAAGCCCTGTGTCCCATGACTGCAGCTGCTGTGACCACCAGCCCCACACCATGATGTGTGCCTCAGTCATCCTGGCTGGTGCTGCTGCCTCTACTGCACCGATGGGCGCAGTCACCCGGCCTGGAGGCCACCTGCCCACCGAGGCCACCCAGTCAGGCAGTGATACAGGCATGCACATGTGTGTGCAGAAAGAGTGACACTAGGCAAGGCCATCTGATTCCTGCGCTCGAGCCGTGAACCACACTGGAGCATCCGTGGATGCTGTCCGTGGTCCAGGATGCCGTTAATTCCGAAGCCCTCCTTGGGAAGGCCATTGATACACACAGTGATCCCTGTTCTGTTCTGTTCCCTGAAGTCCTGGACTAGGGTGTTGGCTGGACAGGCCCTCTCCAAGTCTGGGCTGGCTGCAGCCTTCTTAGGGCCCTTGCAGAGGAAGAAAGACTCGGAGAGTCTCCCAGCGGGACCACTCAGGGCTGCAAAGGTCTGTTCCCATAGTGACGACCCACAGCAGCTTTGCACAGGGGCCAGCATGTGTGTATATAGATTTGTATACTTTGGGGGGAGGGTGTCAGAAGCCAGACCAGACGTGTTTGTTACATTTGGTTGCTGTGCCTCTTGAAGACACGGGGACCCTCGTGCAGTGGGGGAACAGTAGGCAGGAGCTGAGCACCAGAGGGCCTTGGCTGGCCACTTGCCCTTGGTCCCCACCAGTCCCCACTTCCCAGCATCGCCTGAAGGTCCTATAGGCACGGGTGCAGCTTCTGCCTTAGTGGACTGCACACCACCTGGCCCTCGCCTGTGGGGTGGAGTCTGGGTCCTGGGGCAAATGTACACATAGCTTTCCAAGAGTCCTGACAGCTACTGGGTTGATCAGTGTTGCTTAGGAATGGTTGAATGTGGGCAGTTTCATGTTCAACCTAAAGGTATAAATTAGGGGCTGGAGCAGTGGCTCAGCGGTTACAGCACAATGAAAGCCTCATGAAGAACTGAATAAAAATTGATTCTCTCACTGTCCCTCTCTCTTTAAAAAAAAAGGTATGGATTAAATTTTAGAAGTGAATTGTGTACAACTTATGTGTTGTGCACAGGAGTAGGAATTGGGTGAGAGGCTGGTGCGTGTAGAGCAACCTGTCCAGGGACAGGGGTCAACCCAGGCCGGCATCTGCAGCCTAAGGCTCAAAGGGACCTGTCCTCTCTGTCCACCTGTGCTTCATTCTGTATGGCAGCTCTGCTGGGGAGAACTCTCATCCCACACAGGTCACCTGTTCAGAGGACACAAGCTGTTGGTTTTCAGGATATTCCAGAGCTGTGCATCCGCCACCGTGGCTGAAACAGCCTCTGTCCAAAACGCAGGGTGAGAAGGGCTTCAGACTCGGGGTCTCTGGGCTTGGGGCTGTTGCCTGCGCATGATGAGGTATTGGGCACGGGACCAAGTCTCTGGGGGAGTTCACTTGTTTCCTATAGGGCCTGAAGGTGATCGCGTACGGTTGACGTGTAGTGATTGTGCGTGTTTGTGAGGTCTGGTGTGGTGGGTTGGCACGTGGGTAATTAGCACCTCCGCCTCCTTAGCATCCGTCTTGGTGTTGGGAACCTTCGTGCTCCTCTGAAGTTCTGCGTAAGGCATATAATGAGCTGTTGTGAGCTAAAGTCACTCCGCCGTGCAGCCCCAGAACTTCCTCCTGTGCAGCCTTACTACCACACCTGAACTCCCTCTGTCCCTGCCCCAGCCTCCAGTCGCGACCTCTCTGTAATCTGCTCCTATGGAACCCGCATCTGTAGCTTCTGTGCATGAGAGTACATGATGTCGTCTTTCTGTGCCTGGCTTGTTTCTGTTGCCCACTGGCTCCATCCGGGTTTCGCTGTTACTGGCTGAGTAGTATTCCACTGCATGTGTGGACTTCGCACTCGATGTCACTTCACGGCTCTTTGAATAGTGCTGCACTGAACAAGGAGTGCAGAGTCTCAGGTAGATGGAGTTCAGCTCTTTGGAATCTACCCAGAGGTGGGGTTGCTGAGTCACATGCTTGTTCTATTGTATCCGTGGAATAGCAGTGCTCAAAAAGTTCTAGATTTCGGAGCATGTCTGATTGTAGATTTTCAGATTAGGAAACCTGCTCAGCCTGTTCAGTCACTTTGAGACATTTTCATCTGCCAGAGAAGAAGCCCTGTACCCATTGGCATGCACTCCTCTCCCCGTCACCCCACCGTGGGGACCTGCCGGTCTCCCTGCCTTGTCTGTGTGAGTTCTAAGGCGCGTCCTCTTTGCAGCGTGGACCCTCCAGCAGGGGGCACGTGGGCTTATCTGTGCGTTCATTAATTGATGGACGCATGGCTAGTTCCATACTTAGCCGGTGTGCATAATGCTGCTGTGAGCGCCGTGCGGGTTTCTCTTCTCTTGGGTGTTTCTATACCTAGGCGGGGGCTGCTGGGCCACCCATTTCCTTTGGAGAAACTGCAGACTCCAGTGGCTTCAGTTCCTACTGGGGGAATGCGGGGGACCGAGGTCTGCAGGTCCTGGCCTGCTTGTTCTCACCTGACTTTGACAGCAGCTCTCCAATAGATGCCATAAGGAAGCTTCCTGGCAGGATGAGAAATTCCCGGAGGACAGGAAAAAGGCTGTCATTCTGTCGATGACCTGAATGGCAGCTGGGGTCATTTTCAGCAGCTCCTGAAAGCCAGGCATGGTGGCACATGCCTGTGATCCCATCTACTCAGGAGGCTGAGGCAGGAGGATCGCAAGTTCAAGGCCAGCCTCAGCAGCCTAGTGAGGTCCTGTTTCAAAATTGAAAGGACTAGGGATATATAGTTCAGTGCTGGAGTGACCCTGGGATCAGTCTCCAGCTCCAGAAAGGAAAGCAAAGGAAGGAAGAAAGCACCCCTGACGAGGCCCAGTTTTTTTATTTTTTAAAGGGAGAGGGACATTGAGAGAGAGAAACAGGTTTTATTTAGTTTTTCACATGGCTTTCGTTGCTCTGACACTTCGTTGTGTACGTGGTGCTGGGGTTTGAACTCGTGTACTCACGCTTGCCAGGCAAGCACCGTAATGCAGAGCCACTGCTCCAGCCCTGACGAGGTCTAATTTAAACAGAGCTGCAATGGGCCGCATCTGAGCAACCCGCATCTGAGCGCTGCGGTGGACGGAGGGCAGGGCGCGCCAGGATGTGAAACAGCCCCCTCTTCCCTCCTTCCCCGTGCAGGTGTCACCATGAAGCTCATGGATGAGGTGGCTGGGATCGTGGCGGCACGGCACTGCAAGACCAACATAGTCACGGCTTCTGTGGACGCCATTAATTTCCACGACAAGATCCGGAAAGGTAACAGAACTCTCCTGACAGCTGAGGGAAGGAGTGGTCCTTAGTTTGCTCAGTGATCGTGCCTGGCGTCTGCCCATGTGCCCCTAGCAACAAGAAGGCCGCACCCTGTGCTTTGGCTGCGGGATGCATCTGTGAGGCCAGCGTTGATGGAGTTGATCTTCAACCTGGTGAAATGTGAAATTCAGATGGGATGGAGGCCTTCATCCTCCTGGAGAGCCACACAAACGCATCTTCCTTCAGTGCTCCTTGAACAGAGCCCTGTGAGGCCCTGTGGATAGAGGCCAGGACTGCTGCCACCTGACCTTGGGACAGGCGCGTCTCACCGCGGGGGCAGCGAGTTATCCCTGATCTCGGTGGTGGCAGGGTCACCTTGGAAGTCTTGGCCAGCTCTGCTCACCTCGCCCAGGGAAGCCTGGCTTTGGGGGATTTTTCCATGACAAATCCAGTCCTGGTGACATGCCTCGCACCAGGAATGCAGTCTGGGGTCTACAGGGTCCTCCTGCCCCTGCAGGAGGCCAGGCCTCTGCAGCTGTAGAGCACCGTGCACGGGGCCTGCCTCAGGTTGTCGGTGCTTTGCAGAAATGGCACGGCCTCCCCTCCCAGAGCAGATACGGCACGGCCTCCTCTCCCAGCTCAGATACGGCATGGCCTCCCCTCCCAGCACACATAGAGCAGGGCCTCCCCTCCCAGTGTGTGGCAAATCCTGTCTGTGGCCAATCCTGTCTGTGGCCTGTGGCTGCAGGTGGTGGGATTGATGCCATGCCACTGGGGCAGCTCATGGAGGACTGTGGAGGGAGGCCTGGCCCTGGCTCTGGGAGGTGACAAAATAGGAGAAATGCAGCTCCCCTCCTTGCTGTCCCCTGATACTGCATGGCGAGCCGTGTAGGCCCAGGCAGCCCCAGAACGCACCTGGCAGCCCGCTCCTGTACCGTCAGAAGCACTTGCAATTTAGAGGGTATTTCCTCCCATGATCAAGGCTCACATGTGGTGGGCCTGGGGTAGGAAGGATGGCCTATGGCCTGGCTCCCCTATGCCTGGCACAGTCCCTTCGTAACCAGCAGGTGTTTGCCACAGACGTGGACTCCAGGGTCATTTTAGAGTTTGTCCAAGCAGGTGGGTCTCCTCCGCTTTGGCCCGTCCTCCTGGGTGGTGTGTGTCACGTGCTGTGAGTGTCATGCCCAGCAGTGGTGGAACCAAGGGAGAGCAAGCATCCCCCATGGCGTGACGTCACGCCTCTCTTTTAGAACTGCTGCCTGGGGAGACTTCTGTGATTAGGGCCGCATTGTTAAGTACAGATTGAAAACCCACAGAGGAGAATCTGCGGAGTCTGCGCTGCTCACGTGGCCTGGGTGTCTTTGGGAGCCACCCAGAGGCTCCAGCCCAGTTCGGAGCATCAGTGGATCAACAGAGGTCCTGGCTGGGCGTGGGGAAGCGCAGGGAAGGACTCTGCTTGGCAGGAGGGTCGGGGCTGTATGGCGGTTCCCCCTCAGGCACTGCGAACTGCTGCTGCAGTCAGCACTCTCTCTGCGACCCGTAGGCGTCAGGACATCCTGGACAGACTTCTAGAGGTGGCATTTAGCTGGAACACAGTGAAGCAGGAGCCTCTGGCAGGACCCTTGGCTATGCCCAGGCTGCTGTGGGTGGAGCGGGAAAGGGGACATGTCACACAGCTGAGTGGTGGCCCTGTTGCACTGTGGGAGGAGCCACACGGCCACCTGGCACAGCACTCCCTGTCCCAGGCCTGTCCTTGTGTGCTGCCACAGCCTTGGCCTTGGTTCTATGTGGCCCCCTGACCTGGGGACCCCTGAGAAACCCTGGGCTCCTCGGGGAGGTGGAGAGTGTGGCCGTGTTTCTCGGGTGACGTCTTGTTTTGGATGCAAAGGCCTTGGGGCCAGACTGAAACCGTGGTTGTGAGTGTGGCCTACTTCCCAGCTATCCTTGAGGGCCATTAGACGCTGTCACATCTCATCTGTTGTCTTCCAGAGGAATGTCACCTGTGAGGTCATGGGTACGTTTCCTTCTGCACAGGACCGAGGGGTGTTTCTGGGGAGCTGAGGCCACCCAGGCTGCCCTGTGTCCCGGGCTGTGCAGGCAGTGGGCACAGGCACTGCACGTGAGGCCAGCGTCTTCCCTGTTGCTGTGCGCCTTTGCAGGGCCATGTGGAGTGGAGCTGGCATGTCCCCACTGACTTTGGGCTCTGAGGATGCGGTCGCAGTGTGTCAGACACTGGGGAGGGAGGTGACATCCCAGTTCTGTTTGTTTTCTGACGTGCTCTGCCGAGGTCACCTCTGACATGGAGGAGGTCATGAGGGCCACCACCCTGGCAGGGGTGATGCAGTGTCGGCAGCTGTGGAGCCACTGGTGGCCCCAGAACCTTGCCCAAGAGACATGCGTAGCCCCCAGTGGGTTCTGACCCAGAGTGGCTGGGTTTCCTGAGGCTGCCGCTACAGACGCCTATAAACCAGGGGCCTCAGGGCAGTAGAAGCTTGTTCTCCTGGCACTGGAGCCCGCCTCTTCCTGCTCCCGGTGGTCCCAGGCCTCCTTGTCATTGCCTGGCCTGTGGCCTCATCACTCCACGGCAGCTGTGACCGTGGCAGCCTCCACGGTCACAGCTGCCTTCTCACAGGGTCTGTCTCCATAAGGCCACCTGTAGGAGGTGGGCCCCCTGCGGAATGCAGCAGGGTCTCAGCCCCAGGCAGGGGTTCTGGGTAGACGTGGGGGCTCTTGATGTACAGGCGCCTTCCTCCCTTCACATTTCCTTCCCAGACTCCAGCTTGCTTCCACCTTTGTAAAAGCGCCAGGGTGGTAGAAGCTTCTGTGCCCCAGGCGCCTCTCTGGCATCCTCTGCATGCAGTAAGGTGGACGTCCAGCCTGGAGGAGGGCTGCTCTGAGTGGCTCAGAGGGAGGGGCTCCTGATTTGAGAAGCATGGTCACCTGGCCCATGGGGACCAGCCCTGGCGAGTGGTCCCACTGAGGCCTCATGCCTGCTGGGCCTGAGGCTGCTGTGAATGTTCCCCGAGTGGCAGGGAAGATAGCGTCAATTCAGAAACGAGAATGGACAAGCCCCAGGAAGCAAGGGTTGTGAGAACCACCATCATGTATCACCCATGCCAGGCAAGTGCTCTACTGCTGAGGCCCCTCTCCAGCCCTTTCTATATGTTATTTTGATTCAGGGTCTCGGTAAGTTGCTTAGGGCCTCACTAAGTTGGTGAGGCTGGGTTTGAACTTTTGATCCTCCTGCCTCAGCCTCCTGAGCTGCTGGGCTTACAGGTGTACAAAGCACTCTACCACTGAGCCACCGCTCCAGCCCAGGAACTTACTGGTTTTTTGAAGAGAGAATTGATTGTATTTGTTTCTCCATCTGACCTTTGTTTCCCCAACAGTTAGTTGTATGTGTGGTGCCAGGGTTTGAACCCGGGTCCTTGTGCATGCCAGGCAAGCGCTCTGCCGCTGAGCTCCGCTCCAGCCCAGGAACTTGCTCTGCTGGGCACTTGCTCCATTATTTTCCTGGATAAGACCTTGAAATCCCTACACCTGTCAAGAAAAGGGGTTGAGCGGTCATCATGAGTGATGGTTTGTGGAACATTACGCAGGGAAGCCTCATGCCTGGGCTCTTCGCGAACACCGAGCTGCTCGTGAACTTTGGAACACTTGGCAGCCTCCCGGCTCACTGACAGCTCTTTTTCATTATTTTGTTTTCTCCAAATTCCGGCTGCTGCCATGTGGGAGGGCTGCCTGTCTGCGGGGAAAATTGGGCTGGGGCACCTGCCAGCCTCAGGGGCTGTGCCAGGCCCCCCATTTTTCTCAGCTCTGCCTGTGGTACTTGCTGCAGGGTGCTGGTACCTCCCACAGCTTGATGAGATCTTCTCCAGGGGTGACAGAAGCAACCCGCTGCCACAGAGCCCTGAGCCTGGTGCTCTGGTGTCGCCCGGTGACCTGGCCTCCCCAGGCACCCAGGCGTGGAGGTGGCACCGCCCACCTTCCATGCTTGTACTGCTCTGGACACGTGAGGCGGAGCTTCCTGCTCTGCAGAGGCGTGGGGGCATCATGCAGGGCTCCCAGTTAGTGGAGGGAAGCCCAGGAAGATGCTGCTGTGGTGTGGCCTCTCACCAGCCTCCGCCCAGGGCCTTGTCCCTGCTGAGCTCAGAGGCCGTCACTCAGCAAGCCCAGGTAGAAGGTGCTGACCTCGGGGACCCAGGGTGAGCTCTTGAAGCGACGTCCACACGGGCGCTGAGCTGCCTTCCTGGCAGGACTAGCCGGTCTCCTTGGGCAACACTGCTGTGGCTGCAGGACCCTAGCCCTTGGAATCCTCCTGTTTTTCCTTGGAATTTCATTTGAGCCTTCAGAGTCCTCTTGCTGTTAGAGAATCCTTTCTTGAAATGTGGAAATGTCATGTGAACTGGCAGAAAGGTATGATAGGGGGCTGGAGCGGTGGCTTAACGGTTGGAGTGCTGGTCTGGCATGCGTGAGGACCTAGGTTCGAACCCCAGCACCATGTATACAACTGAGTGTTAGAGAAACAAGGCCAGATGAGAAACTGAATCAAATTGGTTCTCTCTCACTCTCTCCCTCTTTCTCTCTCTCCAAAAAATAAAAAAAAATAAATAGAAAGAAAGGTGTGATGGAACTTTCTGTGAGACAGGCCTCATCATGTTCCCTAGGCTGGTCTGGAATTCTGGAGTCCAAGTGGTACCCTGCTTCTATCTCCCAAGTGCTGGGATTACAGGGACATGCTACCACCTCTGGCTAGGGTAGAACTTTTTAAAAATGTTGATGCCAGGGGCTGGAGCAGTGGGTTCAGCGGTTATGGCACTTGACTGGTATGTGCAAGGAGCACCACGTACACAACGAAGTTTTGGAGCAACGAAAGCCACATGAAAAACTAAATAAAAATTGATTCTCTCTTTCTTTCTCTCACTTTCCCTCTCTCTTTAAAAAAAACAAAAAAATGTTCATGCCAGGCTGGCGTGATGACACATGCCTGTAATCCCAGCAGCTTGGGAGGCTGAGGCAGGAGGACTACAGTTTCAAAGCCAGCCTCAGCAACTGGATGAGGCCCTAAGCAACTTAGTAGAGACCCTGTCTCTAAATAAAAAATAAAAAGGACTGGGGATAAGTGGTTAAGTGCCCTGAGTTCAGGGGCTGGAGCGGTGAGTTGGCAGTTATGACGCTTGCCTGGCATGCCCAAGTACACAGGTTCAAACCCCAGCACCCATGTACACAGCTAAGTGTCAGAACAGCAAAAGCCACATGAAAAACTCCATAAAAATTGATTCTCTCTCTCTCTCTCACTCTCATTGTCCTCTCAAAAAAAAAAAAAAAGTACCCTGGATTCAATCCCTGGTACCAAAAAAAAAAAAGTTCACGCTGCACTAGGTGGTGCCCACCTATAGTCCTGGAGCCCAGCCTGGGCAACCCGGCAAGCCCCTGTCTCAACAGCAGATATTACTCCATGAACTCATAAAATACGGAGCTTCTGACTTCGCAGTTAAAATTGAGTGGGAAGCAGTGAGCTGCATTAAATCACCTAGCTGCTTCCATGTAGGTGTTTGTATTTGTTTTTGGTGGCTGCTGTAGCAAATTATCAAAAACTCTGTGGCTTGCAACAAGACAGACTTAGTATCCTAGAGTCCTAGAGGCCGGAAGTCCACTGTGGGTCTCGCTGGGCTGGAGTTGCGGCACGGAGGGCAGGTCCCTTCTAGAGACTCCAGTTACTAGAGGCACCTGTGTCCTTTAGTTTGTGGCCCATTCTCCATCTCTCTGATCGTCCTTCTGTCCGTCCTTCTCCCTGAGCGTCTTCTGCTTCCCTCTTCTGCTTGCACAACCCTGCGACTATGTCATGCCCATCTGGAGAACCCAGGCTCCCTCCTGTCTCGGGGTCTGTTGCTTAGCCATGTCTGCTCAGCCCTTTCACTGTTAAGGCCACATTTCCAGGTTCCAGGGGTTGGGCTGTGGATGGCTGGGGGCTGTTGTTCTGATCACAGCCGTCCACACATGAGCTCTACCAACAGGACGCCGGCCGAGCCAGAGAACGTGGACTCCTCGGCCCTGGGGGCTTCCCCTGCTGTGGTAGGCCCCTTTTGTGGTGTGTGGGGTTCCATAGGGGTTGGGGGACTAACAGCAGTGGAGCAGAGCCTTCCTGGCTTGTCCCAGTGCCCCACCCCCGGTCCAGAGGGAGCTGTAGAGATTGGGGTCCCTGTGAGCATAGCTGCATCCCTTGTGGTGCAGCATTTTGAGCGGGGTCCCCAGGGTCACGTGGTGCAGCTGCTGCTCTGGTGGAGCCCAGGGAGAAAGCTGGGGCTTTTTAAGGCTCTGTTTTCCCAAGTTCTTAGCAAGCTCAGGGATGAAAGTCCCTTGTGATGCCGCAGCCGATCTGTTCATCTGTTCGAGGAAGGGTGTTAGGAGCCGCTTCCTGCCAGTGTGAGTCTGCAGAGAGGAGAGCAGAAGGGACACACCATGTGGTACCCCCTGGGTTTGGCTCTGCACCTGCAGGCCCCGCTTGGGCTCTGGGTGCCCTCTCCCCAGAAGGACTGTTGGACAGAAGGGCTCTCTGTCCCCCCAGACATCACTGTTCTGGGCCTCATGGCCTCAGTGTGGCTGCAGAGCAAGGACTAAACCACGTGGGTAGACAGTGTCCCCTTTACACCTGGAGGAAGTCAGCCCCACTTAGGTCCCTGGCACACGGGGGGCAGACTCTGCCTCCCTCCAAGGCTGCCATCCTAATGCACCTGAGGATGTAGGTGCATACCCCTGACAAGCTTGCATCTAAACCCAGGCCCTCCAAGTAAAGCCACAGGAACTTGGTGGTGCAGCCTGAGGAAGCCAGGACCTCCCTGCGTGTTAGCTGAGGCCCAGAGTCCAGCCTGCCTGCCTCTCACTCTGTTCCCACTGCTGCGGAGTGCCCTGGGCGCCCCCAGCCCCTGCATTCTCTTTCCAGAGGGTTCTCCATGCAGCCATCTCTCCAGGGCCCCTCCTGCCTGCTCCTTTAAATGAACAGTGCTCGTCCCTGGATGCGTCCATGCAGTGCCTCTGCTCAGGGCCAGCGTCCATCTGCTATGCACAGGGCCAACCATGCTCCTGGTGCCTTGTCCCAGCAGGGCCTGGCTCTGTGTGGGGTCCTGCCTTTTTTTTTCTGAGATGGGCACATTGAAATGGACTCAGGTTCTTGCTTTCTCAGAGGGGCCTCTTGATACCAAGGTCACAGGGCAGCTGGGGCTGAGAGTGGCACGTGGACTCCCTGGCTGCCCTGCTCCTGCCTGGGCTTCAAGGGAAGGAGGCTGGCCACCTCTGGGCGACCCTGGTGCATCCTGGCCGTCTTGCGAGATGGCCACGTCTGCAGGCTGCGCTTACTGGAAGGTGCTCTGGCCTCGCGGCAGGCACAGTACTCTGAGCCCTCTTGACCCCTCGCTGGCCTCCCTTGCCTCCACATACGGCGATGGGGTCTGTGAGCACCTGGTCATGATGCTGCCAGCAGCTTGGACAGACAAGGCTCTGACCCTAAGAGAAGAATGACTACCCGTGGCGAGTGGGGACTTGGCAGAGGGTGGAGGCTGCCTGGGTGCCTGGATGCTCTCCACCATCCTGACACCCTTCAGGCGGTGTGTGTCAGAGCCCCTCAGACCTAGCAGGAAGAGCCTGCGGACCTCCTCCTGGGCAGGTGGGTGTGGGGGCTGACCTTTGACCCCCAGGCCAGCTGTGCCTGCTGTGTGCAGCCCAGGCCCAGATGCACCTCCTCAGCCTGAGCTAAGCGCTTCCTTTTCCTCTCCTCCCTTACCATGGCTTATGAAGCTGTGCCTGAGGCCCTGGGGGACGTAATGTGGTCAGGCAGCCTGGGGGAGGGGGGGCTTGCACTGCTGTTGTCACTGGGGCTGGCCTGACTCACCTCGTCAGGATGTCCCCACAGGCATTGCTGGGAACCATTTCCTTCAAGTGTCAGCCTCTCACGGGGCTGGGGCTGAGGCATGTTTGCCAACTGGCACATCCGTCCTGGCCCAGAGCAACCTGGGCCACTCAGAACCCAGGCTCACCCACTGCTGCTCACCCATCTCATGTGCCTGGCTTCCTCTGCAGTCACTCTGAGCATGGCATTTAGCGTGCAAGCCAGACTGTCTTGGGGCCGCATCCCTTGCGCTGAGGTGCACAGGATGAGCCAGGCCAGGGTATGGACACAGGATCAGCGTAGCAATAGTGGCATCTGGAGTTAATGAACCCAATGACTGGTAATCCCACCCACCATGAGGCACCTGGGTCCCCAGGAGGCCTTGATGCTGCAGGACCCAGAAGCATTAGGTCCCTGCTGGCAACGGACTCAGAATTCGTCTTTTTCTCTCCTCTTCTCTTTTCCCTCCTTTCCTTCCCTCCATCCTTCCTTCCTTTCTTTCAAGAGAGAAAGAGAGAATCAATTTTATTTATTTTTCCGTCTGGCCTTTATTTCCCAACAGTTAGTTGTGTGTGAGGTGCTGGGGTTTGAACCCAGGTCCTTGCACATGCCAGGCAAGTGCTCCAACAGCTGAGCCATCGCTCCAGCTTCTTAGGATTCATCTTTCAAGTTGTCTCAGCCTGTAGGTGACCAAATGGGGTCCAGCTCCAAAGTGCCTGCCTGTGTCCAGCCTGCCAGAACCAGGCCCCGGGTCCCTCCTGTGCAGCGTGGCGGTGCTGCTCTGCGGGTCGCCTTCCATGAGGTGCCTCTGGCACCCCTGGGCTTGGCTGGCTGCTTTTCCCCGTCTGGTCCAGTGCACAGAGTAGGCCTACTGTGCTTTTTTGGTTTTTTGTTTTTTCTTTTCGGAGCTGAGGACTGAACTCGAACTCGGGGCCTTGCGCTAGGCAAGCGCTCTGCCACTGAGCTAGTTCCCCAACCCCCTACTGTGCTTTTTAGACTCGTTGATTGAAATTATTGATTGTTAGGAGTCAAACATAAGCCAGGAGCAGGCGGACTTGCCATGCTTGTGGTGATGGGGAGAGGCTTTCAAGGACAACAGCAGAAGCGCAGAATTCACAGCGCAGAGGCCCCAGGAATTCGCCTTGGCAGCAGGTGGTCTGCCACAGGGTCCTTGGGCTTTTCACGAAGTTCTTGCTGGTTTCCCCTCCTGGAGGGGGCATCCCTGCTTCTTTTCCCCACCCTGCCTCTTACCTGTGGTCATCAGTCTGAGGGATATGGCTGGGCATTTGGAGAGGTGACAGAGGCTGTCCAGACTCTTTTCATCCCTTCTGAGGATAGTCAGGGCAGTCCCTCCCTGCAGTGTGTTCCAGGGGTGTGTGTGACTGCTGTGGAGTGCTTGCATGTGACCATCCTGAGCTGTCTCTGACCTCGTGGCTCCTTCCTCCCTCCCAGAATTGGCCATGTCCAGCGTGAAGCACCCCCTGTAAGTATGAGGTTGAATGTGCCATGGAACATTCTGGAACTTTTTAACATAGACTAGCTCGCACTACCCCCACTGTGTCTCGGTCTCTAAATGTTTCCTGTGAGGCCTTTCCCGCAGCAGGACCCAGTAGTCCCCATGGGCAGGCCTCATGGAGCCTGGCCCAGAAGGGTGCCATGCTGGAGCTTGCGTTGTGGCCAGGTCAATGGGAAGCCGCCGCAACCAGTGCCAGCCCCCCTCAGACCTGGTGGGTCAGCGCAGCCTGTGACCGGGATGACCATGGACCAGGCCCCGGCCTCAGCACCGGGCTTCTTCCTTCCCTCCTGTAGGTGCCCCAAGACAGGTCCTCTTGTACCCATCAGCAAGAGGGAAGCTGGGCTCTGTAAGAGGGGTCAGATGGCAGAGGGGTCATGCCCAGGAGGGCAGGAGCAGAAGAGAAGCTCTCAGTCCAGAAGCAGCTGCCAGGGTGAAGCCCGTGAGCCCAGGGGCGTGGGGAGTAGAGAGAGCCTGGCATAGGGTTGGGGTGGGGGACCCTGGGGATAGTGCTGCAGGAATGGTGTCTGTGGTCTTTGTCATGGTCGCAGGAAGCAGTGAGCCTGGGAGGGCCCTGGCAGGCATCTCAGAGCACGGAGCTTCAGTGCCCTGGGAAGGAGCAGCAGGGTTAAAGAGAAAGGCTGCCTGTAGCCACGGTGTGGGTCGGGGAGGCCTGAGCTGCATGGACTGGAGCGCAGGTGACTCGAGAGGGACTAGGACATAGTGGCCTGTGTTGGTCTAGCATAAAGCAGAAGGCAGGGCAGCTGTGTGGCCCCCGGGCACTGGGCAGGCCACTGCATGGACAGAGCAGGCAGGTTTGATCGATCTCATTCCTGGTGTGGGCTCCCCTACCGGCCACCAAGACCCCCAGCACTGCAGAGACGTCAGCTCGTGGGACAGATGGCGCGTGGGCTATTATGCACTTCCTAGCTGTCTGCTCTGCTTGTGTCCTTGTGGTTGCTGCCACCGGTCGCCTAACTAACTGTCCTTTAACTGCCTGGTATGTGGCTTCCCCCAGTCCTGCCCGCCTGCCCTCCACCGAGGAGGCCACACTGACTTCTCCCCTAACTGTGCCCGCCCCACAGGCTGCGTCATCACCATCTCGGGACGCATGACCTTTACAAGCAATAAGTCCATGGAGATCGAGGTGCTGGTGGATGCAGACCCCGTGGTGGACAACTCCCAGAAGCGCTACCGGGCGGCCAGCGCCTTCTTCACCTACGTGTCCCTGAGCCAGGAGGGCAAGTCGCTGCCTGTGCCGCAGCTCGTGGTGAGTGTGCGTCCCCAGGAGCTGTCCTGCTGTGGGCAGTCAAGCGAGGTTGTGGGGGATGCCACCAGCTGCGGGAGTCCCTTGGCAAGTCCCATGGGCTGTGGGGAATGGGCCTGGGCAGGCAGGACAGGCCTCTGAGTGGGCCACCTGGGCACACAGTTCCCTGGGGGTCCCTGGCGTTGTATTACCCCCGTCAGAGTTGGGTTGAGGGTGATGCCTCAGGCCTGGAGGAACCAGGGATATGGGGTCCCCGAAGGCTGGGCCTTCATGTCCTGCCTGGTACAGACTAAGCCAGACCCCTGGACAGCAGAGCAGATATCTAGACTTCTAGGCCTTTCTCTGCCTCTGGCCCTCAGGCTTGGCTCTGCCTGTGGCATGCACAGGCAGGTGCAGGGCTGGTAGGGTTGGGTGCACCTGTCCACATGCCCCCTCGTCCAACCTGCAGCCCATGCCCTCTCTGCAATGGCTTTCAGCTCCAAGCACATGGCCCAGAGGGTCACAGACATGGTGAGTTTTGCACGGCCCAGGGAGGTGGCTTCAGCCTCTATCATGGGAATAGAGGTTCCTGTCCTGGCCCATACCCTGGGCCCTACAGTCTCTTGCTAGTCCTGACTCCTGTCACTAAGGAGATTGCTCCTTGTGACCAAGAGGGAACTGGTTGGCATTTCCTGGCACCCACAGGGCCAGGAGTTGGGAGCAGAGCACCTGGGCAGGGCAGGCCTCTGGGCACCGCGGTTCCTGCCATCCTGCAAGCACCTGCAGCCCCGCCTCAGGAGTCATATGCCCAAACATGGGCTGAGCAGGGTGCACTGGGAGGAGGCTTCTTCCTGGCAGGAGGGCCTCCTGGCCGGCCCTGGACCTACCCTGGACCCAGGACAGTTCATTTCCTGCTTGAGATAGAGGCCTCCTCACCTATTGCTCCTTCTTGGGCTCTCAGGCCCAGGAAGGCCACCGTGGTAATGAGTGGTGGCCAGAGGGCCTCAACTGCCCACAGGATGCTCTCCTGCCCCTGTCGGGTCCCCCACCTGCCACCTTCCTTCTTTGCTGAGGTCAGGTCCCCGGGCTCGAGTGAGTTGGGCAGGTCACTAGTGCCCCCTGGGCAGTATGGCCTCTACAGCTGCTGTGGGCAGCTGGGGGTGGGGTGGGTGGAAGGATGAAGAGAGGAAAGCAAGAGGCCCAGTGCAGTAGTGACCAGGTGACCAGGCTAGCTGGGGCAGTGCCTGCCCTGCTTGGGGCTGGTGAGGCAGCTACCCTGTCGGGCTGGGAAGACCTCTCAGGCCTCCCACTTTGGTCCTAAACCTGCCCGCTCTTTAGGCAGAAACCCTACCCAGTGGCACTTGGCAGAGGCTGCTGGAACTCCCCTGCTTCTCTGCTGCTACCATTTGTAAAAGTAGCACACAAGCAGGCAGCACAAAGATAGGAAAGGCATCCCTGTCCCTCTCTCCACCCACCAGCCCTGGTCTCCGGTCCCTTAACCACCGAGCCACATTCTAGCCACCCCCACCCCACCCCCGCTTTTGTTGAGACAGGGTCTCACTAAGTTGCTGAGGGTCTTGCTAAATTTCTGAGGCTGGCCTCAAACTGTGATCCTCCTGCCTCAGCCTCCCACGTTGGGATTGTAGGTATGCACCATGCACCTGGCTTCACATCTGGTTCTCCCTCCGAGCACTGTGGCTCTCAGCACCTTGCCTGCTCTTTTCGGTCTTTCCTGGGCCTCCTGGTCTCTGCGTTCTGGCAGGCTGGTCCCTGTGGCACTTTGCAGCCCAGCTGCCCCTCACCTCCCCACCCTCACACAGCAAGCCCTAGAAACTTCCCTGCTGTCTTTACTTCAGGGACCACTGACCAGACCCTCAGTGAAGGCAGTGCTTCCTGGATGTGGGCCTCTCCAGCATCCACAGGGACACCCAGGCCCACCTGGTCACACTCAGTCTCCCTGACCTTCCCCCATGCCCCTGGGTGCTGGCTGTACATCCCAGGCCTCTGGTAAGGTCTGTGTCCACTCTGGGCTCCCAGCCTAGCATAGCCAGTGTCTTGCACCCCGAGTTGAACTCATGTCTCCCCTGGCCCAGAGGAAATCCCACCCCTGTGTGCTCCCTAGAAACCTGGCTGGCTTCTCCACTCAGCGCTACCCACGCCACCTGCAGATGTCCTAAACAGCGTCACACTGCTCCCGCCAATATGCCTGCTGGCCTTGGCAAACCCAAGGTTTTATTTTAGTTTAGTTTTAGTTTTTTTTTTTAAAGGGAGAGGGACAGTGAGAGAGAGAGAGAGAATCAATTTTATTTAGTTTTCCATGTGGCTTTCATTGCTCTGACACTTCATTGTGTACGTGGTGCTAGGGTTGGAACTCAGGTCCTCATGCACCGTAACCGCCAAGCCACCACTCTAGTCCCAAACTCAAGGTTTTAAACTGCTGTATAGCTCCCATGCCCTGGCCTCTCACGCCCACACTTGTTCCTGCACTAGTGCCCAAGCTGTTGCTGCTCTCTTCCTGGCCCTCCCCTCTCTGCCCCTGGCCCCCCCCATGCCTGGCCCTCCCCTCTCTGCCCCTGGCCCTCCCCCCTCTGCCCCTGGCCCCCCCATGCCTGACCCTCCCTCCCTAGGGGTTCAGGGTTCCTGCACAGGCTCCTGTGCATGTCCCAGGTGCTCCTCCTGAGACAGCTCCCCCTGCTGCAGACCAGCCTTGCCCAGCACCGATGCAGCCACTCTCCTGCCGCTGCACTGCTGAAGCCGTACTCGGTATCTGTCCCAGGCCTCGAGTGCCAGGCACGGGAAGGTCCCTGAGCCTGTCTCAGGCCCCATGGCAATGCTAGGCCCTCAGCTTTCCAAAGCTCCCCTAAACACTGCTGCAAATGCTGGGTGCTTTGAGGGCTTGCATGGCCAGGAGCAGCGCCTGCTTCCTGGAGTCCTAGTCAGGGCCCCCAAACTGGCCACTGCACGACCTTGCGCACGTGCTTCCTGAGTGCCTCAGTTCACCTGTGCAATGGTGGTGCCCAGCGCACAGACCATAGAGGGTGAGGACCTGACCAGTCCGCGGTTGCCTGCTGCAGCTCACCTGCTCCTCTGGGATGCCCTCCTCGCCAGCCTGTACCCACATGGAGGGGTCCAGCCGTGAGTGTCTGGGCCCCTTGCTCTTCCAGGCAATCCACAGTGGTGGGGTTTATAGAACTTACCAGAAAGGTGTGTGTGATGGGACGCCGAGGTGGTGTGACCATCTGCATCATCAGCATTATCATTATTTTGGTATTAGGGTTTAGACTCTGGGGGTCGCTTTACTGCTGAGCCCCATCCCCAGCCCATTTTTTCTTTTGAGACAGGGCCTCGTTAAGTTGCTGAGGCTGGCCTTGAACTCCTGCCTCAGCCTCCCAGCATCTTGAAAAGGCTTTGGTGCAGATTGGCAGTGTGCCCTGGCCAGGCCCACTGTGTCAGCCATCTGTAGGTAGTAAGGGACTGTGCCCAGGAGACCAGTGCTGCTGCGGGCATGGGCGGTTCCTGCCCCTCCAGCCATGCGTTGTCCTCCTCCGGCTGCCACTTAAATGCACCACAAGGCCCCTCTTCTCCAGTTCTTGTGGGAGACCAGCACTGTGACCAGGATGGATTTTCTGTGAGGAGGACTGAGTGGCCTCCCAGGCCATACTTGTGGCCTCTTCTAGCTGGCCAGGGGTCCTCTGCCAGAAACCTGTATCCAGGTCACGGTGTGTGAGGAGGGCTGGCAAGGGCTGCCGAGGGGTGGGAGGAGCACCTGCTGGAATGGAGGGCTTGGTGACTTTGTCCCGAAGTTTGGGGACCTGCATGTGGACCTGGGCTGTTATTTCTTGCTCATCAAAGCTGGTCTCTGATTCTGCAGTGAGGTTTCCACCAATGTGACAAAGATAGCCTGGTGGGGAAGGCAGGGCAGACTCCCCAGAGGGGAGCTTTCAGCGCCTGCCAGGCCTCTGTGGTGCTCCTGAGTCGGGGCCTTAGCACTCACGTGTGCTGCACGCGGCCCCATCCAGTCCCTCCCTCCCCGCCGGCCCCCCCCCCCGCCCCCATTGCCAGCTTCTTCAGCCTCCTGTCTATTTTTAGCTCCTTCCCCAGGGCCCTGCTGACACAGGCAGAGCCTCTGTTCCAGGTTCTGGATGGATGCTTGATTGGAGCTGGGAGGGCCTGTGTGCTGTGCTCCCTCGCAGCTGCCACACTTTGCAGACTGATGGCTGGATTGTCACACTCATGCTGGGAATCAGGTCTGGATGCCAGGCCTCCCTGTGGCAGTGCCCTCTGACCTCAAGGGATGGGGACAAGCCCAAGACCATGGACCAGCACTGGGAAAGTGGCCTGTGGGAAGGGACAGTAGGGAAACCACTCCTGCATTCAGCTCGTGGCTCCCTGGGCACGGCGCCACCGTGGCCTGGTGCCCCTGATAGATGGCTATTTTCTGGCCAGGGTGTAGGATATGTGCTGGGGCCAGAGGTGGCTCCTGTTTCCTTATGTGTGGGCAGCACTTGCCCCCAGTTCTTTGTCCTCGTGTTCCACGTCTGCCAGAGCTATGGCCACCACTCCTTGGAGACTTGGTTTTCTGGCTTGAGCACCATAGGCCAGACTGCTGCTCCATGAGGTCCCTCTCAACAAGGAGGTGGCACTGTGCAAAGTTTTCCCCGGAGGTCAGCTCCTTACTCCCGTGGCCCTGTCACCTGGAGGACATAGTGGCTGCAGAGATAGCAGCTGCTCTCCATGGCCTGACATGGCAGGGGGGATGTAGGTCCCTCGTCATGGGCAGGTGTCTAGGGGGCTCCAGTTTGTCGTGGACACCAGGGTGCCATGGGCTCCTACAGGCTGGGGACTATGCCCAGTCCTGGAGAAGTGAACGAGTGGAGGAGCCCTCCAGCACTCTGGCCCTCTGTCAGGTTCCTGTCACCCTGCCAGGGGCGAGAAGGTCCCACATGGTCACTGGGCAGGCCGAGCACCTTCCGTCTTCCTAGTCTGTTCAGGCATTGTTAAGCTTGGGGTGTCCTTAGCTCTTGGCCAGGGCTGGGTGCTGCTTGCCTCCTGGCCACAGCCCACAGGAGGGACACGCAGACAGTGTCCACACGGTCCTCGGTGCAGAGGCTCTCCACCTTCCTGTCAGATGCGCAGGGAGGCCTGGGTCATGAAAGTGCCATTATGAAGCCACTCCTGCTGCCTGCTGGCCATTGCTTGGGGACTTGGAGTGGCCCAGGAATCCCCTCCCTGATGACCAGCAGTGTTGCCACATGCGAGGTTGGCAGGGATGAGGGCTGCGCAGCTCCACCAGCCCCAGCTGGACCCGGCTCTTCTGCGGCCTTCGGTTCTGCCGTCTGCACGTCCCCCTGTGACCCACGGGTCCCAGTGGTGGTGCTCCTGCCTCTACTGGCAGCACTGGCCAGCACTCTACCGGGACAGCCTTGGCCTGGCTCTGTGGAGCTGCTCATGGTCTTCTCCCCACAGAGGTTTCCAAAGGGGCCACTCAGGACAGACCTGGACAGGGGGACACAGCAGAGTGAGGGCGCCTGTCTGCCCCCTCCACTCACAGTCCGCAAGAGGCACTGGCTACTGAGACAATGGCACAAGGGTGCCACCCTGGGACAGAGTGTGTACCACTAGCTCAGGGGTACGGCTGAGGGGAGGGCAGCTGAGAGATCCAGGGGAAGGTGCTAGTGTCCCAGATTCCACAGAGGCTGCTGTGGAAGGCAGGAGAGGCCAAGAGAGAGGTCACTGGGCCCAGATGAGGGCCAGGCCACCAGGATTGAGATTCCCCCAGCAGGGTAGGGGGTTGCCCAACCTGAGCATGGAAGAACTTCATGGTTTCTTTTTCTTTTTTCTTTTCTTTTTTTTTTTTTAAGAGAGAAAGACAGAGAGAGAGAGAGAATAAATTTTTATTGAGTTTTTCATATGGCTTTCGTTGCTCTGACACTTAGTTGTGTACGTGGGTGCTGGGGTTTGAACCTGTGTACTTGTGCATGCTGGGCAAGCGCCGTAACCGCCAAGCCACTCCAGACCCACTTCATGGCTTCTTAATAGCCCTGTGTGTTGTCCTCAAGGGACCCAGAGGTGTCAGAAGGACAGGGCCTGGGACCCCACCATGGAGGAGAGGACTCAGGAAGCCTTCCCTGCCTGTGTGTGCTGCTATAAATGAAATCAAACACGTGGTCGGTTTGTGGGTGAGCAAGGCAGAAATTTTACTTTGGCCTAAGGGCGAAAGAAAAAATGCACCCCTCGCAAGGGGGTGAGGGGTTTTTAATGCCGACCTGACGCAGTACTGCCCTTCGGCGATTGGCTGTGATTAGGTGGAGGCGGGTGCGAGAGGGAGTAGGCGCCGACTGGGAGAGAATGGGGGTGGGGGTCACCGCTCAGGTGGCGAAGGTCATAGTGATTCCAAGTTCACTGGAAGAAGGTGGCTGGGTACCGGAAGGGGTCCTTGGAAAAAGTGGGCCGACACAGGTGGGTGGACGCAGGTGAGGGAGTTACTATCTTCAAAGGGGGAGGCGGATCTAAAATGGAGGTCGTAGATTATACATCACAGTTTTTCAAGTTTGACAGAAAAGACATACATCTTACATTCGCGATGCAGCCCTCTGCCAGCAGAATTGGCGCTCGCGGGCAGGTTGTGGAAGCCTAGGTCACTGGACATGTCTGTCCATCACACCTTTGTGGCTGTCACCAGCTCTGCTGAGCAGATTCCTCGGGCCAGAGCCTTCTGGGGTTGGTTGGAGTGGATGGTGCCAGTGCTCGTGAGCAAAGCCACCAGTTCCGAATCTTCGGCCTGTAGTTAAGACTTCCTTGTTTATATCGTTTGGTCACTCGTTCAACAAAGGGAGGATGCAACCAGGAGGGCCCCACCAGTAGTGAGCGCATGGCAGGCGGCAGTTGCCGCTGAGCCCCCTTGCAGACTCCTGAGCCGGCCCCTCACCCCCACCTCTGCCTACCACCTCCTGGTAGCGCTGTGCGGGAATTTCTCAGCCTTCGCAGGAGCTGTTTCAGCCTGAGTTGGTGGGGCCCAGTGAGGGCGGCCCCTGGAGAGAGCAATTACAAGGCTCCACTGTGGTCTCATTATTCAGACTTCCCTGCTTCCTGCTGCAGGCCACCACCCAGAGACCCCAGCTAAGCACAGTGACAGACATTGGCCCTGCTGCCTGGTGCCCAGCTCCACCCTGGTCTGGTCGGGTCCTCAGGTGGAGCTGGACCCTGGGGAGGTGGGGGCTTGGGAGGGCAGTGGGTGCTGGCACCAAGCCCACCGTTGCCTGGCCCAACAGGCCTCTTCTCACACAGTGGTCCTCAGCAGACTGTGCTGAGCGTCCCCAGTGACCAGAGATGTTTTAATTGCTCAAGACCCCTCTTGTCTGTTAGATCATGGGAGAGGGCACACCACAGGGCTCCCTAATTGAGGAGGTCTCGTCCCTTGAGCTTGCAGGAAGCTGCTGTCACCACTGGCGCCCTTGCTGCACCAGACGCTTACTAATTACAAAAAGGACAAGCTATTGATTGTACTGAGGGTGGAACTTAGTCACTCGTCCTCTGTGCCACGTTCCAAATGTGTGTTCTTGAAGCACAGAAAATGCAAGATGGAAAACATTTGGTTTTCAGCTTAACGCTCAAAAGCCACAGGCTTCCCCTCTGGTGGAAGAGAGCCCAGAAGACGGCACTTGGCAGGAGACACAGAGGGGAGGGGGATGCAGATCCCAGGCTCAGGAGACACCAGGCAGGCAGAGCCAGGGGCTTGGCATAGTGCTGGCAGAGTCCCCAAGCGTGGAGGAGGTGACCTTTGGCCTGCTACAAGGGGACCCTCCCTCAGCCCCCTGTTCCTGTGGGTGGGCACAGTGCCCTAAAGGCTCTGCTGCTTTAAGATGTCCCCTGGGGTCATCTGGCTCTCCTCCCAGGCCAGTGCCTTGAGTGGGCAGTTGCACAGCAGCAGGGCATGTCCTTACAACCACTGCCAGCCCCTCACAATATGGCCTCAGAGGTCAACAGGATCATCCCACAGACACGCACGCAGTGTACAAGTCCATGTGCCTGTCATCCAGGGAAGCACTTCTCCATGTCACCTTCTTGAGTCCTTACCTGCTCCTTAGGTGAAATGACCTCGCTCTAGAAAGGTAGACAGTGCACCCTATCCTTCTAGCCAGTCCCTGTGATCAAAGTCATGGCCTCTGCTCCTTCCTCCAGCCAGCTGACCCCAGTTCACAGGGTCACCATGCCCCAAGCTCTCCGCAGTCCCCTTAGCTGCCTCCTTTCCTCTCTGGCACATGCACTGAGGCCTGGAAGGAGGCTGCAGGTAGGTGCCATGGTGGCCACGTGTGTGCCCGTGGCCTGAGGTCACCAACCCCTGTCCCTGTCAACAGCCTCAGTCTCGTGAGCTATTCAATTTCCTAGGAAGAAGCTTTTCCCTCCCTCCCACTCTGAGGGATAGCCGCGCCCACACCAGGCTGTGAAGATGTGGTAGCTGTGTCAGGGGTGGGGGCCGTGCCTGGGCAGCCATCTGTCTCTTTCTGCCAGTCCTGCACCTAGCAAGGACATGGCAGCCTCCTAGGTCACTAGGTTGGTCAGAGCCCATGGCCTGGGGAGGCCAAACGCCAGCCACCAGTCTGAGCTGGGGACTGTGTGCCCACATGGGGAAGATGCTGCACTGCCTCCCTGTGCTGCCTTCCCCAGGTGCCTGGGACCGCACTGCCCTTGACTGTAGACCTCTGCCCTGGCTGCACAGCTCCAGGGACCCAAGTCATCAGTGTGGCAATACTCTCAGGTGGCTGCTCAATGCAGGGAGGTTGGGGCTCACAACTGCCTGGACCCTTGCAGGGCTGGGAGCATTCAGCCCTTGCCACTGTCCTCAGAAACCAGAGAGCGGTGTGGCCATCCGCCGGCCTCCCTCCCAGGCGCTTGCGAAGTCTTGGCCTCATTTCCTGGCAGCCTCCTGCATGCCTGTCAGCAGAGGGCAGATCCTGGCTAAGAGTTCCTGTGAGAGTTAAGCCTGGGAGGCACAGAGCAGCTGGAGGCCTGGTGCTGGGCGCCAGCTCCACCCTGCACCTCAGCTTGTGCCCTCCTGGGCTCCCATGTTGAAGGACCCGGGAGTTAAGCATCCAGAGCCTTTGATGCTGGAACCTCCGATGGGCTGGTGGTTGCGGCCACCACCATGTGGAACAATGTGGACACGTTCAGGGAGGCTCCAGCAGGCTGTACTGTCCTTGCTGCACACAAGGCGGGGAGGGACAAGGGAAGCGAGCAAGGACTGTCCACCACGTATAGGGCCACCTCTGGGTTTGCATCCGGGTACCCACTCACCTTCCCGTCCTGGCCCCGATGAGGCCCCCACCTGGTGTTACCACGTGGTTCCATGCTGGTTCCAGGTCCCCATGTTCCCTGAATGCTCCTGCTCTCTCTGCAGACCATGGCATTGAGACTCAGGTCATCCGGGTTGACCCCTCCCCTCCAGCAGTCATTTGCCAGCTATTGGTGACCACGTCCACCGAGCCCCTCATGAGCCCCAGTGCTCACCTGTGCCTCCAGCAGGAGGCTGGAGTTTGGGTGACACTGGCTCATCTGTTGCCTGGTGCTTGCTGGGTAGGGCCATCTCCATGTCAAAGCCTGCCTGCCATTTGTGGGTCTGCCCAGCTGTTGGCAGACAGTCAGAGCGCCCACCCAAGGCCTCCTCCAATCCTCCACCCCTGCTCAACGCCACTTGGCTGCTGTGTCCCCCTCCAGCACTGGGCAGTGTCGTCTCCCAGCTCTGCCATTCTTTTTGCCACATAGTTGCCACCTGCCTGCATGCTACATTTTCCTGTTTTTTGGAAACAGGGTACCCGGCTCCCCACATAGAGCAGTACTTGGGTGGACTGAAGGATTGGAGACTTTGTCACTGGTGCAAGAAGGTGTTTGCTTTTCATTCAGCGGGTGTTTCCTCCACCCACTGCCCCTTGGTGTCCCAGGATTTGGTGGGGCACCTGTCCCGTTAGATTCAGCTGCTGTGGGTGTATAGTGGTTTTCCTGAGCTACCATCTGAAGTGTGTACCTCCATGGTCTCCAGGGCTTCAGAGCTGAGCATCCCCGCCCCGTCCGTTTTAGAACACACAGTTCTTGATAGCCCAGCCCCTCTGTCGTCCCAGCTTGCGGCGGCCACTGATCACCGCCTCTGTTCACCTGTTCTGAGCCTTTCACACAAGCGTTCTCAGTGGGTAAGCGGGCCCTGGTGATGGGCTTCTCTCACTGTTGGTTTTGAGCATAGCTTGCTGAGGCATGGAGCTTGGCCCATGGCATAGTAGAGCAGTGGAGGGGTCATGGGGCCAGTAAGTGCTGAGGCCAGGCTGAAACCGGCTGGTTGCCCTCACCCTGGTCTGCAGCAAGACCATGCCCGTTTCTGGGCAGAAAGAAGAGGCCTCCTGAGGAGAGTGCAGCACAGTGGCAGGCCTGTGTCCTCACAGGGCAGCACTTGGACACAGGTCCTGCCCCAGTACCACCCAGGGCTGCCAAGGCCAGCTTTGAGGGTACATGGGGCAAGCTGATAGCAGCAAAGTGTGGGGACCTGCCACACAGCAGGCTGGCTGCTGATCCTCAGCAAGGGACCTGGCCAGTGAGTTGGGAAGAAATGAACTGATCTTACTTTGATGCCCGTATGCACTGTTTGTGTGAGCAGCCACCTCGTGCGCAGGTTCCCAGATCCGCCTGACCCCAGACCAAAGGCAGCTGGAACAAGCGTCATCAGGGTCTCCCCTGATGACCAGAGTGCGTAATGTGCACAGACCAAAGGGCCTCCTCAGATAGGCCTTCCTTGTCCCCAACACAAGGTCCTAAGCTGTTCCTTCTGGCCTTCAAGAGCTCCCACAATGGCTCCTGAGCTCATGGCATTGACTCCGCAGAGTCATTTGTTCCTTCCTGGCTCCCTTGAGCTCTGAGCATGTGGCTGATGACCCAGTCACTTGGGGACCAGGTACCTGCCAGGATCCCACATCAACATGTTCCCAGAAGTGCGAGAAGAAGTAGGAAGATTCCCCACATCAGGCAGGCCCTGGACTCACAGAGGGCTGAGCAAGCGTCCCCCAGTCTGGCTGCCTCTCACTAGCCCGTGCACGCCCTTGGAGCATTTCCTCATGTTCAGACCTCTTGCCTTCTTCCCAAGCACCACGTCCTTGGTAACTGGCAAGAAATGAGTCTCAGCCCCAGTCCTAGATGCACTGATCACACTTGCATTGATGGGACCCCCAGGAGACTGCAGGTGGAGAAGCCTGGATCTAGCACCTCCTGCTCCAGTGTGCCCACAGGATGCAGCACATCTCTTGGTTCCCATCTGGTCCCCAGCCTTCCAGCTCCCCGGAAGCTCAGGGGCCCCCTTAGACCTTCTGCTGATGCAGAGAAAGTACTTCTCATTTCCCCTGGGCTGTTTCAAGTCAGATTGTGTAGGCTGGAGTTCTTTCCTTCAAAAGCCAGCCAGAGATCAAACTGGAACAGCAGGAGGGACTTCTTCCCTCTTAAAAAAGCCACCATTTTCATGTGCATGCCTAAGACTCTTCAGGCTGGAATTAGAGCCCCTGTGGGAGCCCGGCCATGTATCTTTAAATACCCTTGTGTCCCATTGGCTCCAAACTGGCAAAGCCTGGACAGCGTACACCTGGTGACATTTAGGGAGCAACTCTGGAGAAGGGTGAGGGGAGGAAATATTTGGTGTGACTTGACATTACATCCTCTGCCTGATGGTGCACTCTTTTGCCAATATTCCATTTGTCTGTAAAACACGTAGGCCTAAAAATAGCTGCTGGGGCTTGGAGTCCAGTGGATGAAGGGCAGCGGCCCCGTTTCCTTGGCTTTCAGGTGCTCTCAAAATGTCGCAATGAAATAGTGTCCCAGGGGAATTAACAGCTCATTAAACCTGAAACCTGGCCCCAGCAATGCCAGACGGAGCTTGGTGGTGGCACAGATGGGGCCTCAGAGGTGACCACCTAATGCTTCTGCCATGGCATCTTCCCAGGGGTTTGTGGGAAGTCAGGCCACACCTGAGAGTGAAGGGGGAGCCCTTGGCACTCCCCACAGGCCAACAGGCATAAACCAGGACCACCCTGAGCAAAACCTACCCCTTAGCCAAAAAAATCCCACTAGTCAGCCTGCCCCACCCACTGAGACTCAGGAGACCCAGCCTCCTAAGTGGTTCAGAGGAAGGGAGTGTCTACGCGGTCCAGAACAGGGTGACGGGGCCCCCTTCCCACAAGCAGCACTTTGCCCAATACAGCGCAGTGGCCTTCTCAAGGTCACAGCCGGCTCCGTTGCCCTGCCTTCCCTTGTGGGCGTATGCCATGGGCAGCTGGCTTTCCATGGCAGTGGAGCAAATGCAAGGGTCCTCTCTATCCTCTGCTCCCTCGGCTCCAGCGTCAGCCTTTTTTCCTCAAGTCCATTGGCAATTGGAGTGCGTTACCACAGACACACTGGATTTGGAATCCCACCCGGTATGAAAGGTGATGGCTCTCTCTGCCAATTCAGGAGGATGTGGCCGGAACCCTGTACCTGGCACCCAGTAGCCCCAGGTACCCAGCAGGGCCAGAGCCAGGTCCATGCCCTCTTGGGACAGGGCTCCAGGACCAGGTCATACAGCCTGCCTCAGGGGTCTACTTCCTGTCTAACCTGTGCTCTTCTGTGTGGCCCACAGCCCGAGACTGAGGATGAGAAGAAGCGCTTTGAAGAAGGCAAAGGGCGGTACCTGCAGATGAAGGCAAAGCGACAGGGCCACGCAGAGCCACAGCCCTAGACTCTCCTCTGCCACCGGGGCCTGAGTGCCTGCAGTGATCGCCCCGTGTGCATTCACTTAGAAGTTCCCCTTGGCCAAAACCCCCACCCCCACCGAGAGCTGGTGCTGTGTGATGTATCCATGTGGCAGTGTTGACCTGCACCCTGTCCTGAGAGCCTGTGCACCAAAGCTTTATTTATATCCTCCCAGTAAAACCGCTACACAGTATTGTCCCAAATGCCGGAGGCGCCCTTGGGAAGGCTTCCGAGCACATTAAGGTATGTGAAGAATCCAGCGCCCTAATAAAACTGCTGTTTGGCTGGACCTGCAAAGCCTGGGTGGTCTTTTGTTGGGGGGGGTCATCTACTCTCCCACTGGCAGCTTCGGCCTTCTGCGAGCTTGCGCCTTCCTCCTGGGCTCCACCCTCCCGGCCCTGGCACCTGCACACACCCCAGGGCCTCAGGCAAAGCAGCACCCATTCCTGTCTAGCTGTAGAGAAGCCCTGATCCCTGGGCCTTAGAGGCAGGCAGGACCCTGGGAGGGGTGGATTCAGGGCCACACCCTCCATGTTGTATGTGCAGGTCTGGTCCTGCAGCACCAGGGGGTGAATGACTCCCAGGGCCTCCTTGAGGGTCCACCAAGCACACCCCTGGAGGTGGAGCCTGGGCTCCTCCCTGAAGCCCAAACCTCTGCCCCACTGTCTGGAGAAGAGACTGGCCTGCCAGCAGCTGCAGCCTCGCACAGGCTTCCGCAGGCCCCTGGAAAGAGAACCCAGCTCCAGATGTGCAGAAACACCTGCCAAGTCCTTCAGAATCAGTCTCCATCCCCCATCCCTGCTGACGGGGTTATTTCCTTTCCTGGGGCCAGGGGCGAGACCAAGCACAAGCCTGGTGAAGCCTGGGCAGCCCTGCCCTACCCCTCAGTCCCTGGAGGCTGGCTCAGCAGCCTTGGCCCCCAGCTCCACTCACGACCCATGCTACAGGTGGTCCCTGGAAGCCACCAAGGGCAAGCAGAAAACAAGCTGTGGCCAGCCAAACCATGGTCTTGAAGCCAGGGTCAGCCACACCATCCCCAGTGGTGCCTGGACTCACTGAGAGGCATAGGGCCTCTAGGCATCTGCAGCCTTCATAAGAAGGTGGGCCCTAGCATCAGACTCCCTAGTCAGTCCCACCTTCAGCACTCATATGTGTGACTTTGGGCAAGTCAGGTCCCTAGAACCCACCACCTAGGTGCGGAAGCACTAAGCACCAGGCCCAGGACAGCCATTAGGGGCCCACTGACCACATACCCCAGAGCCAGCCAAGGTGGACAGAAGCACTGATGAGCAGCACTGAGCAAGCTAGGCTGGTGGAGGGGGAACTGAGGCCAGGGGAAGACTGCTCTCTGCCCACTGGGCAGTAGCATGGCTCTCAGTGGTGGAATCTTGGAAATACCATGCTTGGGGTGGGGGTGTAGGCAATTGTGGAACCTGCTTAGCATGCTCAAGGGCCTGGGTTCAATCCCAGCACGAGAAAAAAAAAATGCCACATTTGATTACAGCTTCCTGTCCCTGCCTTCCACCTGGCAATCTATACCCAGGTCACCTAGATGGGAAACCAGCTATCCCATGGAGGGCTCACTGGGGACAGAGGCCCCAAGCACACCAGAAGCCTTAAGGAGTGTGGGAGAGGGCATGGTCCGGGCTCCCACTTCCCAGGGAGCCCTGCATGTTATTGTGCAGTCTTTCTCTACAAATACCTTCTGTCTCAACTAACCCTAAGGACCACTTTGATCTGGGCTGTGGGGATGGTTCAGGTGGGCACAGAAGCCAGGCTGTCCAGTGCTAGGCAAACGTCAGGCAGCTGTTTAGGCTGCAGTTGGTTTGGGTCTCATCCTGGCTGGGTACCCATCCTTCCTGTAGACGCAGGGCTTCCTTGCCTGGGAGGTTTCCCCTGTGTCCAGGAAGGACAGTGCTATGCCAGGCAGCCCTGAGTGGCCCTAGAGCCTGGGTGTCCACTGCGTGTAGCCATGGGCTGCTTAGAAGAGACAGGTACCATCCTCTTTTGCATAGGAGGCCAAAATATCAGCTCACTCTTTGGAGGGGTCTCCAGAGGTCCTCATTGAGGAGCAGGACAATTTCCTCCAGATGGAATAACCTTAGGCTGTCAGTCTATGAATGACCCCTGTACCGTATTCAGGCTAACAGGAGGGGGACTTCAGACGGAGGGAAGGAGAACAGAGGTGGGGGTCAGGCTGCTGACCTTGGCCCCTCCCAGCCGCAAGGCGGATGCGGTGGGGATGTGTGTTAGGGCTTAAGAGGTCATTCTGAGCCCATATGAGGAGGGGCAGCCACGGGGCAGCCCCACTTCCGTGCACTATTCCTTCAGTGGACCCCAAGGCCCAAAGATAAGTCAGAATCCTCAGCTGGCCTAACCTCTCCTTCCGCAGCTCTGGCCCTGGACCGGGCAACTTCGGGTTCCTGGAAGCCGCCAGTACTCAGGCGGGCATGTCCAGTCCACCCGGCCCCGACTGCTCACTTTAGACGTGGCTTCCTGCGGGAGGTCTCCCTGGCCTCCCCGCCCCGGTTCTTCCTGTGCATCCCTGTCCCAGCTCCCTCCGGCCTGGAGCCCTGGGCCTGGGTCCCCGGGCGGCTTGGAGGCGGCTGCGCTCTGGGAACCCGGCCTGCGAGGCTGAAGCCCCGCTCGAGGGAGGGGCAGCCGCGGACCGACCGAGGGACGGCGCCCTGGAGCCGGCGGGGCGGGGCGGGGCGGCGGCGCGGAGGCCCCGGCGGAGGCATGCGCCCTGGCCCACCCCCCGCCCCCCGCCCCCGGCCCCAGCGCAGCCGGCGAGCGGCGGGAGCGCTGCGCGGCCGCGGCGGAGGCGGCGCCGAGGGAGGGAGGGAAGGCGGCGGGCCGAGTGGAGCCGAGTGGAGCGGGGCGCTCCGGCCAGCGGAGTCCGCCGCTAGGATGCCCCTGCCCGCGGGCCGCTCCGCCGCCAGCCACCCCCCTGGCCCCTGGTGGCCCGCGCTCGGCCCGGGGGCGCGGGCGCTGCAGCCCGAGCCGGAGGCGGGAACGGCGAGCAAGAGCCCCGGGAGCCTGCAAACAGGGTGAGCGTCGCCGCCGTGGCCCGGGGGCGGCTGGGCGGGAAACCCCCGCGGGATGCTTCGGGTGGGTCCGAGGGGCCACAGGCACAGCTTAGGGCTGGCACCCTCCCAACTTGGGGCCCTTCAGGGTAACTCCTCCGGAGCCAGTCCCTCCCTCGCTTCCCCCATCCTCAGGCCTGGCGGCTCCTCCCCCAGGGGCTCACAGAGGTCAAGGGTGGATACTCTGGGGGTCCTGGGCTCGCCCCTTTTCCGCGCAACCCTGAGGGTGCCCGGGAGCCGCGGTCCGGCCAGCATCCGGCTCTCCAGGCTGTCACTCGGACGCGCCCTCGGGGTTGGGCAGGACTGGGGGTACTCATTGGGGACAGGCAGGCGGGGGAGCGCCTGCTAGGGACGTGGTGGGGCCATCGGAGCCCCCGGGGGCGGGATCGCAAGGGTGGGGATGCGGGGGAGAGGGGCGTGAGCTGCGTGCCCCGCCCCTCGGCGGCTGCAGGGCTGGACTCTGCAGGACCCATTGGCGCAGCACCAGGGAGACCAGCGTGGAGGTAGGAGCCGGGAGCAGGCCCGCGTGAGCGGAGCCCAGCGGGTACAGCCAGAGCCCGGGGAATCCTTTCAAGTTCTGGGTTCTCTTTGTTGCGCAATCGAGCCCTGGGGCGGCGCGGCCTCATTGGCCCGAGTCCGTGACGTCACTCCAGGGCCCTGCCCGCAGACCTTGCAGAGGGAGACTTCAGGACCTGCGTGGGTCCCAGGACCAGAACGGTTGCACCTGCAGTCTGCCCTGAGTTGGGAAGGGCGTGCACCAGGTTCCTGGCAGGGAGGGGGAAGCTTTGAGTGCAGTGAGGGAGGAGCTTTCTAGCAGGGCAGCGACACCAGCAGGACCTCAGATGGGTCTGGAACTGTGAAGCATGAACCGCAGGAGTGTGATCAGTGGATTGGTGGTCATCAACCTGGAGGCACAGGGACATGGCTGTTCCCACAGCCAGTCTGCTGTTCTCCTCACCTGAAGATCTGTGTCCACCCCTATCACCACCCCAGGACAGTCCTCTCCCATCCCAGACCACAGCAAACAGTGCAGGAGTGCAGGACTCCAACCTATCCCTGACACTTGCCTCTCTCTCCCGCTCAGTATAGAGCAATGGTGTTCTCAGACAGTAGGATCTGCCCTGCAAGCACAGAAGGCTCAGTCATCTCACTCTCAAGCCGGGGGCGGGGGGAGCCTCATTCCCAAACAGTTTAGGGTTTGGGAGACCGAAGCATTGGTGTCAGGCAAGTGGAGTTTGGATCCTGATTCAGGCACATAATGGCATGGGCAAATGGTTTTACTGCTGCCTCTGTTGCTGGTGGCAATGGAGGAGTGAGAGGAGTGCACCTGTTTGCAGCAGGATGCTTCCTTCCTTACCCAGGGGGTACATTTTCCTGCCCTCAGACCTAGAGCCTCCCCTGCAGCAAGGCACTGTTAGGCCAGACAAAAGAGAAAGAACTGGCACTGTGAAGTGCTGGTGGCAGTCTGTGGTGCCTTCCTACCACCCTGCACCAGTAATCAACACAGGGCCAAGATCACAAGGGTCAAACAGAGTGTGCTTGGGCATCTGACTGTGGAGGCAGACCAATGCAGGAAGAAACAGGTGCTGGCCTACCAGGTGGATTCTGAGTCCCGTTACCTGTTTAACAATATACAGGTCTCAGGTGTCTGCAGCCTCTGGCTCACAGTTGCCTTCCCTGCTCTTCAGGCTGCCAGGCCAACCAAAGGCTGGATGCAGCCCTGTGGCCCCGCACCCTGGAGGCTGGTGTGGGCGAGTGTGCATCTGTCCACAGGTCTGAGGCCCACCCACAGCAATCTCAGTGGCAAGCACTTACTGAGCACTTGCACAATGGCTCCACTCCTGGCACCCCTCTGGCCTAGCTCATTACCTTCCCACCCCCGACAGTTCCTGGTAGGCAGTGTCCCATCTTATGAGAGAAGGGAGGCACAGAGGTGTCAGGCAACCAGCTGGGAGCTAGGGCAGCGTCCAGCTGCCTGAAAGTCTCCACTGTCTCCCTCACTTTGTGGCCTCTGCACCCTGGCCAGGGAGCTTTGCTGGACACTGATGGCTGGTGGAGGAGCAACCTGCCCCTCACACTAGGTGTGGATGGTGGAGGGGAGGCTTCTCTGCTTGGGAAGGAATTTCCTGGCCATAGCTGCCCCCCAACCCCCAGCGCAGGGACTGCTAAAGGGCACTTGTGTCCAGACTAGACTCCTCCCCTGGGTCAAGGGTCTGGGCTAGGGACCCAGAAATGAATGAGACTCATCCCTGTGGTGTCCCTGAGTGCCCCGGGAGTGGGCCATGGACATGCCAAAAGAGCTCCAGACAACTGCTGGGCACCGCGACACATGCCTGTGATCCCAGCAACTTGGGAGGCTGAGGCAAGAGAATCACAAGTTCAAGGCCAGCCTGGGCAACTAAGCATGACTCTGTCTCAAATTTTAAAAAATAATAATAATAAGGGCTGAGGATATAGCTTGGTGACAGAACACCCCTGGCACCAACAGAGAAAAAAAAAAAAGCAGGGGTGCCTGTCAGCTGGCTAGGACAACATTTTCTGCCTGAAAGCCAGGTGGCTTGGGTAAGGCTTTGGTGGCCTCTCCATCCCTAGCTGGAGGCACACTATCCCTGGGGGATCCTGTGTCTGGTGGTTGGTGCCTGCCAGTGCTCTGCCTGGGGAGGTGGGCCAGGGCTGCCAGACTGGGAAAAGGGAGGTAGGGGCTTATCATCCAGCACCCTAGCAGGATGGGGTACCTCCCTGATACACACCTCCTGCCCAGCATCCTATGTCCCTGGCTCACATCCTAACACAGCTGGCAATTCCTCTGCAAAGCCAAGGTCTGGGCTCCGGACTACCTCCGGCCCAAGCTGCTCAAATCATCAGAACATAATACCGCCACCACCCCAGCTTCCCCATGGAAGAAACAGGGCAGTCCCTGTTGGAGGAGCACACAGCACAGAGACCTTTCACACAGCAAGCATGCTGGAGCTTGCAGCTGGGCCGGGGCCTGCGATGGGGGCCCACTTACGGAACGCCAGCTGGTGTGACTAGGGGAAGCAGGTGCCTTTCCCAGGGTCACCCTGCTCACCCCTACCTCACAGGTCATTTGGTGGATCAGGAAAGGGAGAGGGAGATTTAGGGAGCTTAATCCTCCCAGGGGTGGCTTCATTTGGCCAACTGAGGGACGACTTAAGGGAAAGTCCCCAAGATGTGCACTGGGGAGGCCTAGTGTGGGCTGTACGAGGACCTTGGAACATTTGCTGGTGAAAGGGCTGTTCTGGGACAGGACAAGGACATACCTGGGGTGGATGCAGATGATCTGGAAGAAAGCCCAGATTCTAGGCCTTGATCAGGAATGGGCAGAATCAAGGAAACCCGCAGTTGTTAGGCACCCCAGTATACAGTCCCCTGATGCCAGGCTCATGGGCAGGAGTCCTGGGGGGAGCCAGAAGAGGCGACAGCCTGCTGTGCGGCAGGACCAGACAGATGGGGACTCCCCCCACCCTCATCTCCCACTCCTGCAGCTGCTCGCAGTTCCTGGTGTCCCTGAGCCACCTCATGTGAGGGCTGCTGCTCATGCCAAGGCCTGGCTCCAGGAGGATGCCTCGGCCACTTGCCAGCTCCGCTCTGCACCATGAGTGATGAGCGGCGACTGCCTGGCAGTGCGGTGGGCTGGCTGGCATGTGGAGGCCTCTCCCTGCTGGCCAATGCCTGGGGCATCCTCAGTGTTGGAGCCAAGCAGAAGAAGTGGAAGCCACTGGAGTTCCTGCTGTGCATGCTGGCAGCCACCCACATGCTCAACGTGGCAGTGCCCATTGCCACCTATGCCGTGGTGCAGCTGCGACGGCAGCGCCCTGACTACGAGTGGAATGAGGGCCTCTGCAAGGTCTTTGTGTCCACCTTCTACACCCTTACCCTGGCCACCTGCTTCTCCGTCACTTCACTGTCCTATCACCGTATGTGGATGGTCCGCTGGCCCGTCAACTACCGGTGAGCATGCCAGCGTCTGGTGCCCTTAACGGGGGGTGGGGGGCTGTGCACAACACAGTCACCTGTTGCACCCATGTGCACAGGCACACCTGTGTCATGCTGGGATGATGGGCAGGTGACTCGGGAGGGGGCCCTGGGCTGCTGGGAACACACACACCAGTGTCCGGTGGAGGATTACCTGGCGGAGAGATGTGTGGCAGTGTGCATGAGTATCCTCTGTGAGGGACGATGCCCACCAGCTGGATGAGCCACGACCATGACTTTTGGGGGCAGCTGGGTGCAGTCAGGTCCTGTGCATGACGCCGGTTTCCTCTGTTCTGCCCTGCCCCATGCCAGGCTGAGCAATGCCAAGAAGCAGGCGGTACACACAGTCATGGGCATCTGGATGGTGTCCTTCATCCTGTCTGCCCTGCCTGCCGTTGGCTGGCATGACACCAGTGAACGCTTCTACACCCACGGCTGCCGCTTCATTGTGGCTGAGATCGGCCTGGGCTTCAGCGTCTGCTTCTTGTTGCTGGTGGGCGGCAGCGTGGCCATGGGCGTGGTCTGCACAGCCATTGCCCTTTTCCAGACTCTGGTCGTGCAGGTGGGACGCCAGGCTGACCGCAGCACCTTCACCGTGCCCACCATCGTGGTGGAGGATGCGCAGGGCAAACGCCGCTCCTCCATTGACGGCTCGGAGCCTGCCAGGACCTCGCTGCAGATCACGGGCCTGGTGGCCGCCATTGTGGTCATCTATGACTGCCTCATGGGCTTCCCTGTGCTGGTGGGTGAGGGTGCTGGGTGGGGAGCCTGCCAGGGGCCGTGGGCTTGGGACAGAACTATCCTTTGAGGCACACATATCACACCCATTTTGCAGATTTGAAAAGTGAAGTTCAGAGGGGTTTATGACCTGCCAAAAGTCAGGGCAGCCTTGGTGGGACTGGAACCCACATCAGGTTACTATGATCCTATCTGCCACACTGCAGAGGAAATTCCTCCCCTTACTGGAGGCCACTTTGATGCAGAGGGTGTGTAGGGTGAGATGACACACTCACAGACTTCCAGTAGGCTTGGGGCCCAGGATGTGGCAGGTGGGTAGCAAGGAGTTAGATTGGACCAGGGCAGGCCTTGAATGTTCTGGAAAGTTATGCCTGATCCTAAGGGTTCTGGAAGGTCAAGGTGAGGGCTGCTCTGAGGAGGGCTGTCATAACAAGGGTCCAAGGTCCAGGGGGACTGCCTGGGGTCCTCTCTGTACCTGGTCCGAGAACGGAGACTGGACCCAGTAATAACCAAATCCTCCCATCATGGGGTGCCAGCCCCAGAGGGCCTGCAGTGGGACAGGGAGGGGAGTCTCAGCCAGCGCCCCTCAAGAGGTCCAAGCAGCAGGGATAGCCATGTCTCTGGAGTCACTCACTGTAGGACACAGCTCCAGAAAAGCGAGTAGTGGGTGGTAGTTTCAGGATCGGGGGCTCAATCAGAATGCAGCCCCTGCTCACCTGCTACCCCACCCACCAGCTGCAAGGTCCTTAGGGTGCAGTGGGACCTGGCAGCCCCAGTCCCTGTGCTGATGGCAGGAAGGAGCTGTGAAGCCACAGAGCACCGTAGGAACAGAATGGGGCCTGGGAGGAGGTGAGGGGTCTGGCTTCTCTCCAGAGCAGGCAAGGAACCTATTCCATGTCTCTGGCCTGTTATCAACACTGTCTTAAATCTTTACCTCATCTTGTCTAGTATGGGGTGTTCCTAGCCCATTTCACCTAGGAAGAAGCCAAGCTGCAGAGAGGTTTAGCAATTTTCTGAGGGTCACACAGCTCGCAAATGGCAGAACTACCATGACGTCTTCAGCATGCACACTTTTACTCTATTGTGGGAATTGTCAACTGTGACTCTTTCCAGATTAAAAAGATGGGGGGCAATGAGGGCCTTCTGGGACAGGAGAAATGAGGAGGATCCAGGAAATGGCCCAGAGGCCACAGGGTATTTGAACCTGATATGCCTGGGAGTAGGGACAGGGCTGAGGCCATTGGCCAAGGAGGAGCAGGGGATGGGGGTTGGTAGAAAAGTGCAGGCTTGAGACCTGGTTCTCAGCTTGCTCCGCACCCAAGGCCACAGCAAGCAGCAGTGCCACCAGGTACACTGTGACTGGGATGCCTGCCCCACCCTGGCCCTTTCCTCCCCAACTGCCTAGAGTTCTGTGTGATCACCACCAACTCCTCTGACCAGTGGGTTATGGGACCTGCTGTATGGAGGGGACAGCTAAGGCTGGGAGGGACGCTGGGGGTCCTGCCATCAGGCCTAGCCCTGTGCCCACAGGTGGTGAGCTTCAGCAGCCTGCGGGCGGACGCCTCTGCGCCCTGGATGGTGCTCTGTGTGCTGTGGTGCTCCGTGGCCCAGGCCCTGCTTCTGCCTGTGTTCCTATGGGCCTGTGACCGCTACCGGGCAGACCTCAAGGCCATCTGGGAGAAGTGCATGGCCCTCATGGCCAACGATGAGGACTCAGAGGATGGTGAGGATGGCCTGAGAGTGGTCCCTGGGAAGGGTGGCATCTGGGTGAGGTCACTAGGGTCAGTGGGAAAATAGGCACCTTGGAGGCTCCCATGGCACTTAGGAAACCCCATTCTCAAATGCAAACACTCCCTGTATCATCCCCAAGCTGAGCATACCATGGGGTCTTTTTCTGTTGCCCTAGGGTTCCAGTTAATTCAACATTCTGGTTAACTGGTGGTGGACATGACTACCTGTGTCCACTGAGCCAACAGGCTACCCCCACCCCAGCCTTAGAGTGAACTGCCAGAGGGGTTCTTGCCACAGTCATAGCTTCACCCTAGCACGAGCCCTGCTGTGTGCAGGCACTGTCAGCCCCCTGCCTCAAAGTTCCCAGGGCAGCCTCACGTCCCATCTATCCTAGACTGGCAAAGCTAAAGACTCGTGGGGCCAGGGTCTGGATCAGGCCTCCAGCCTTGCTCTTTTCAGCTGAGTAGCCATCTGCCTTGTGTGAATGTGTGTGGGGAGGTCCCCTGGACTCCCAGAGGCCTCTGTTCCCATGGCCCTATGCCTCTATCCCCCCATGCAGAGAGCAGTCTGGAGGGCAGCATCCCTCCAGACCTGGTGTTGGAGCGCCCCCTTGACTACAGCTCTGGAGGTGACTTTGTGGCCCTGGACAGGATGGCCAAGTATGAGCTCTCTGCTCTGGAAGAGGGTCTGCCCCAGCTCTACCCACTGCAGCCCTTGCAGGAGGACAAGATGCAATACCTGCAGGTAGGAGAAGCCACAGATGTGGGTGGTAGGCTGGTCAGACCCCCCCACCCTCTTCTCTGAGCTTATCTCAGGCTCTTGTCACCTCAGGGGATAGCTTCACCCTCTGGGCCCTCCTGAGGTCACAGAACTTGTGCACATGGGCTCAGAAGGGCCCAGTGACCCTTGCCCCATGGGTGCTCCGTAAGAGTGGTCCACCTGATGTCTGCTGTTTCCTTCCTGCTCACTGCTCTGCTCAGGAGCCTTCTCCCCACCCATCCAAGCCTCAGATGACACATTGAAGCTCTGAAGCTCACAGCCCCAATCCAGGTCCCTGCCCCACTGGCTGCCCTGCCTGAGTGCAAGAGAGGTGTTGTCCCCAGGTTTCCAGGACAATCCCAAATTCCTCCCCATCCTCAGGTCCCGCCCACGCGGCGCTTCTCCCACGACGACGCAGACATGTGGGCCACAGTCCCGCTGCCCGCCCTCCTGCCGCGCTGGGGCTCTGGCCAGGACCTGGCCGCCCTAGCACACCTGGTGCTGCCCTCCGGGCTGGATCCGCGCCGCAGCAGCTTGCTGGCCTTCGCTGAGGACGCGCCCCCGTTCCGCCCGCGCCGCCGCTCTGCCGAGAGCCTGCTGTCGCTGCGCCCCCTGGCCCTGGACGGCGGCCCGCGCCGCGCTCACGACTCGCCCCCCGGCAGCCCGCGCCGCCGCCTCGGGCCTGGCGCCCGCTCTGTCTCCGCCTCGCTCCTGCCCGACACCTTCGCCCTGACCGCCTTCGAGCGCGAGCCGCAGGCCCTGCGCCGTCCGCCCTCCCCGGCCCAGCCATTCCCCGCTGTGCCGGCCGTCCTCGATGGCACCGAGCCGGGCGAGGTCCGGACGCTCCCAGGCGGCGCTCAGCGGAGCTCAGGGCTGCGCCGGACCGCGCGTGCGCACGCCGGGCCGCTGCAGACGGGCCTGAGCCTGTCCTGGGGCGAGCCCGAAGGCCTGCACGTGGCGGGCGGCAGCAGCACCAGCAGCTTCCTGAGCTCACCCTCTGAGTCCTCGGGCTACGTCACGCTGCACTCGGACTCACTAGGCTCCGCGACCTAGGCCGGTCTGCGGGGACCACAGCACCAAAGATGCCACTGTGTCCCGCGTAGACATGTGCCAACCCTCCCAGGGATAAGGGAGCAGTGGTCGCAGATCCTGTTTTGGCTCCTCCCTGCTGGGGGTACATCTGCTGCCCTAGACACCTGGCCTGGGCACAGCATCTCCTGGGCAGAATGAGGCTGGGCTTGGGTGGTGAGCAACTTCTGCACATGGCTGCCCCAGCCCCCCACAACTGGACTAGTCCCTGAGTTGGGGGCACCATCAGAGAAAACAGAGTTCCAGTCTTGGAGAAGTGGGAACCAGAAACCACTGGACTGCAGGCAACTTTCCAATCTGCGCTGCAACCACCACACCTCAGGGGTGTGGATTGCAGAGGGTCTCTTCAAGCACAGGGTTCTTTGGAGCCCAAACAAGCTCTCTGAGCAGGGCTCCCAATCTGGGACCTGTTCTGCCTCGGTTTCCCTATCTTTGATGAACAGGTGAACCATGTTCTCTCTCAGGGCTGTTTGAAGTCTCCTGGTTGGTGCGCCCTGGCCACTGAGTGAACCAGGTGTGAGAAGTGATCAGGGCCCTCTGGGGGTCCTTTGTGAGGGTCAGGCTTCAGCATGTGGCCCCCAGGCCTGAGGCCTCCCACTCTCAGTGCCCCTTACCCCCTTGGAGACTCATACTCCACTAGCAAAGCACAACCTTTTTGCACCAACACCACTGGTGTCACAGCCACCTTGACCACCATTAGTATCCCCATGCTCATTACTCTACCATAGTTGCCTGTCCCCCACCACACTGGCCACCTCTGTGACTCCTGCCATGAAATGTGGATGCATGGCACAACAGACGGAAGCAAAGGGGAAGTGGGCTTCCTTATCCCAGTGCCCATCCCCAGTCTCACCCCCACCCACACAGAAGGCTGGACCCCTGGGGAAGGGCTTCTCTTTTTTCTCCCTCCTTGCAGGCCTGGGCTCTGTCATGGGCCCAGGTCTTCCCAGGTAAAGGAATAGCAGTGACTTTGTGGAAGGATAGCACTGCCACTGCCACCATGCAGTGGCCCCTCTACATGGAGACCTGAAGCCGGTTTCAAGGCCAGCACAGAGCCAGCCTATGACCTGTTCCCTCTGCCCCTTTGGTGGCTAGGTCCATTTCCTCACCTTCCAGCCCCAACCACAGGAGGGGTCATCTCTGGCCAATGCTGCTGTGCCTTTAAGAACAGACGTCATGAGGGGACAGAGGACATCAACTAACCACTGTCTCCTCCCCCACAAAATCTGACCTATTTGTCTCCTTGGGTTTTCACTCTGAATAATTTCATGTCCAATGGCAATACTTACAGTAGGGATATAGTCCCCCCAAAAAAATCAGTCCTGATTTTTATAAAATTTAAGGTCAAGACCCCAAGTGAGGACCCTGGAGTTCTCTATCTGTTTGCTGTGTTTATAAGGAGCTTGACCCTGAACTTAACTGGGCAGGGAGCTCTGTCTACATACCACCACCCAGCCCAGAACCAGGGGTCTGTTTGTGTTTTTTTTTTTTTTTTTTACAACTGAACATTTCTCTTCTATATAGGACCCAATAAAAACTTGCTTATTATTCGCCACCTGGTGTTCCAAGTCTGGTCGTATGGAAACATGCTTCCAGAACCGAACAGCAGTGCTGGCCAGCTGTCTCCAAATGTTTCTCTAGTGGGGCATTCCTTGGGAATGGACTTGCCCCTTTTCTCTAAGTGCTGTGGGCCCACCAGCAAGGGAGAAGGATCTGGAGCAGCTCAGCAGTGGGTGGTCACCAAAGCCTGCCAGTCACTGTGAGCTCCATTCAGGAGAGTGAGCAGGACAGGGCTTTTCAAGCCTCTCTTGGGGCTTGTGAGACCTATTATGCCTCATTTCCCTGAGGAAGAACCCCGCTGGAATGGGAGGCCACTCCTTTGAGTCCACGGTGCGAGGCTGCCGCCTGGTGACCATCAAAGGGATTTGTCCCGGCCTCTCTACCACCCAGCAGCAAAAGCCGAGACTGGACAGTAGGATCCGCCCTCATCCGAGGTCCAGTGAGCTCTCGGGACAGGTAGCAAGGGCCCGGCCGCCCAGGCACCGTGAGTCCTTCTCCCCGAGATTGGACCAGGATGGGGCTGGAGCACGAGCAGGGCAGGAACAGCCCCCAAATGAAATCATCCTACAGAAAGCTGATATTTGCGGGTCCGAAAGGCCCACCCAAGTAGGCATCATGGAAGACGTTGGAATCCTGGCCTCTTTATACCCATGTCACGGGTTCGCCCTCTCTTTTCTCCGAATTACAGTCTGGTAAGAGAAGGTGCCAAATTTCTGACCCTACCCCCAGGAGGTCCCTCACTAGAAGTCCAGGGGAAGAAAAACTGAACTTGGGAGTCTCCTACCACCCAAGTCCGAGCGTAGAGATGACTGATTATGGACCAGTAAACAGATGCAGAACGCTCCAAGGGCCGTCTGTGACTCTGCGCTCCGTGACAGCCCTAGAGCTCAGGAAGCACAGGCTCTGCAGGATCTGAGCTCAGAATGTGGCTCCGGGGTCTTTGCTCAGCGCGCCGCTCCCACTCGGGTTGGCTCTTGCCAGCCTTCATGCTGGAGCGATCAAGCAAAGGGTCCGTCCCAGGACTTCAGCGGGGCGGAGCGTCAGGGTGGGCGGTGCACCTTAGGGGCGGGGCCGGAGTTCAGGGTCCGCTGCGGGAGGGGCTGCTGGGGGGGTCTGGGAAGGGCGGGCCGTTGGCCCGCCCGCGGGGTGGGCAGTGCCGCGTGCGGAGGGGTTGGGGGTCGGTGATAGCGGAGAGGATCCCGGGAAGGGGTAGGTCAGCAGCCCTTCGCCGGCGGGGCGGGGCCCAGCGCGCTTTGTGCCGGTGGGAACCGGGCGCCTGCAGCGCGCTGAATGGGCCGGGGCGGGGCAGCGATTCTCCTCGCTGCGAGGGGTCCGCTCTGCGCCGCTGCCGACTGCGACCTTCCCACCGCCGCGCGGCTGTGGAGTGGGGGCGGGGGAGGCCTGCCCGTCCGGGGTCCCTGGGAAAGGGGCGCAGCCCCACTAGAGGGTGGGAGGAGAGAGAGAGTGGGGTTGGAGCGGGGAGGGGGATGAATTATGCCTAGACTCGCAGGCCTGGTTAGCACGTGGCTGTGTATTTCCCCGCGTTCACAGGTGCACAACGCCCACTAGGCCACCTCCACCCCAGGACCAGAATGAGAGTCTGAGCTGTCCCTTCAGTCACCGTAGGTGCGTCCGAAATAGTCTCTGCGTCCCCAAACCAGACGGGAGCCCCCTTGAGTCCACGGCCTCACCAGGGCCGCCACACGCGCAGCCCAGGCCCTGGGCTCTCAGCTTGCCGGCACGACGCTGGCTGCGGCTCCGAGACGCTGGTGGAGGAGGCAGGGAGACCTCCAGGAAAGAGGAGCCGGGGTGGTGGGGACCGCGAGCCGCCGGCAGTCAGAGCAGAAGCCCAGACTGCAGGACCACTGGGGCCCCGCAGTGCCTGCGCCTCAGGGACTGGGCTGGCGCTGTCCATGGTGCTGCCACCTGCGAGCTCCGGCACCAGGGGGCAGCGCAGGCCGCTGCCCTCCTCGCCGCGCCGTAGGAGTTGGCTCACGCCAGGCAGACAGCCACGAAAGCTCGTCGGGTACTCGGCTCCGCTGCCTACCGCCCAGAGCCCTGAAAAAAGAGGAGCAAAAAAGAGATGGAGGGGAGGGGAGAAAGTAGAGGAGAAGAGAGCAGAGACATGGGGGGCGTGGAGGAAAGAAGAGGAGGGAGGGAAAGTGATACTACCAGAAGGTTTACCCCTGCGTGCAGATTACAATCCCACAGTCAGCCAGATCCTTGTTGCCCGCCCTTTGCCAGCCTCCTCACCTAAGCAGCCCAGCTATTGGCCATCTTCCCTCAGCTCTGTTCCCCACCCATCCCTTCTTTTTCTGGGTTTGTCTTACCCATGACTCTGATTCCACAAATCCCCCTCCCAGCGTCCCACTCCAGCCCCTCCGTATCCAATCTTCCCCTCTACCTTGCAAAGAGTTCTGAAGGCTTTTCATGTATTTGACGCTCAACTCCAGGATGTCGGCCTTTTCCAGCTTGCGTTTCCGAATCTGCAGATCATTAGTAGAAAGGGCTCTAAGCCAGGCAGGCCCAGGTGGAGTGGTGAGGGTGGGGAGCATCGTTCTCCTCCTCCCCGTGCCTCACCTGGTGCGAGTAGTGTTTCTCCAGCAGCGACTTGAGCTGCTCCAAGGACAGGTTGATGCGTGCCCTGCGCTTCTTCTCCATCAGTGGCTTGGAGATCTGTGAACCAGCATCCTTTAGAGGGCAGGACTTGACTTTCCCGCCCTCCGCCCCCATGGATGGGGGAAGGGCCCCCACCCCACACCCCTCAGGACCCAAGACCTTGCGGAAGCTGCTCGCAGGGCCGCTGGGGCTGCCCCGGGTGGCGGGTTCTGTGCCCATGTTTCAGTATCTGCACCAGCAGAGTGCTGCTTGCCCTTTATAGGGGACCCTCGTTTACATGTCAATGAGATCCTCTGAACTCGGAAAAACCCCAAGGGGGAGGGTCCGAAGGAGGTTGCAGTGGGAAAGGCCCCCACTTCCATCCCTGGAGTCCCCTCCTATATCCCAGATTGCCTCTTTCCTTCAGGACATCTCCCTCTCTGAGGGTCTTTCTTTCTCTCTCTCCTCTCTCTCTTTCTCTATTTTTCTGCTGGTGATTGAGCCCAGGACCTCAGACTTGCTATACAAGTGCTCTACCACTAAGTTACATCCCCAGCTCTCTTCTTTCTTCCTCCTCCTCCCCTTCTCCTCCTCCCCTTCTCTTCCTCCTCCTCCTCCTCCTCCTCCTCCTTCTTCCTTCTCCTCCTCCTTCTTCCTCCTCCTCCTCCTCCTCCTCCTCTTCTTCCTTCTTCTTCTTTTTTAATTTTCAGACAGGATCTAGATAAGTTGCCCAGGCTGGCCTCTAACTTGGAATCCTCCTGCCTCAGATTACAGGTGTACAGTACTGAACCTTTTCCACACCCACCACTTTCTGAGTCTGGGGACCCTTGGCAGGCCTATCCCATCCATGGCATGTTGGTCCCAGTCACCATGGGTTCTAGGCCCCACCACTGGATCAATCTGCCAAGTTCTCACTGCCCTGTGTCCCTGCATTCTATGTGTTGTCCACTGGGGAGGGTGGTCTGTGGCCTGCAGGGCACCCTAATGACTGGGTATGCCCTGGGCCTCCTCAGGCCAGATGAAGATGCTGAGGCAAGGCATGCGGCTGGTGATGTCTCTCTGCTGGCTTCACGCTCTGGCCACACTGTGACGCCGCATTAGTTGCCCTAGTGTTGGGACAATGCAGCAATTTTCTGCCTGTGGCTGCTCAAAGCCAGTCACGGGCAGGGCCCGCTGGGGCCACGCAGCAACACGTGTCCCATTAAAGCATGCAGCCCGCCCGCAGGGCCACAGCAGGTGGCCGTGCTGGGGTCCAACACTGTTAGGACCCAACCTGGAGGTACCCAGCTGGGACACAGGCAGGGTGAGCCAGACTGCCACCCTCTCCCCCAGCCCTGAGCTTCCAAGCTGGGCACCTCAGGTAGTGGACCATTCCCCCAACAGGGAAGGACTGGGATTCTCCCCTGGTGGGCTTCTCTTAAGTTCCATGATGGAGAAGACCACTGATATTCTGGGGAGAGTTCTAACCTGTACCTTAGGAAGTACAGGTTCCTGCGCTCTTTTTATTCAGGTTATAGTTGGAGACCCAACGAGCCCAGTGGAAGAGGGCCCCAGGAGACAAAGCCCTAGGGCAGGACTCTGGTGCAGTCTGCCTGGTTGGTCCTGGAAGCTGGAGTCTAGTAGCCGTGACTGACAGGAAGGTTGACCTCCGGGAAGTCCCTGGGTCCAAACGTAGAAAATGTCTTTTATCGAAGTCTTCTTGCCTTCGTTTTGGGGTTTGTAAAGTGGGGTTTTGGACAGGGCTCCAGCATGGCTACTTGTGAGGCCAAGAACGAAGTCGCAGAATTTAAGGGGTTTTGCCCTGTGGCTGAGAAATAGGCAAAACTGTCACTATAGGCCTCCGGGTGGGGTGGGGGAATTGCTGGGTCGCCAGTGTCTCCCTCCTGTCCCCCAACTCCATCAAGCCATCTTCCGCCCCAACCAGACAGAGCCCAGAGTATTGATGGGCCTCGAGGGGCTGCCGCGTTCCCAGGCGCCAAGCAGCGTGGAGAATCGCGCCCCGCCCTTCCCCTTTCAGGACGAGGCTGCAGCGCTAGCAGTTCAGGAATGCGCTCCCGCCCGGGTCGTAGCTCCCGCGGGCCAGATCCGGGCCGATCTAGGCCCAGGGCGGGCGGCGGGGCCGAGGCCCAGGAGCCGGCGCTGGCACGCGCCGGGCAGCTTTGAAGCTCCTGGGACAGCCTGGCCGGGGCTGCCTTAGTGCGACTCATTCCCGGCTTGGGGTGGCGGCGGCTGGTACAAAGGCGCCGCGGGACTGGAGGGCGGCGCAGCTGGGCACAAAGGGGGCAGCCGAGTGTTAAGGGCATTGTGCGGGCCCCACAAAGAGACGTTCGCGCCCGCCCCCTCGGGGCCAAACTCCCGGCTCCCCGCCGCGCCCGGGCTTCCAGCTGCTGCACATCTGCACGGAGACTGGGCGCGCGCCTCACCCCGAAGGATCCCCACTCCCCTGATCCGCCCACTTCTCGAGCTGCAGGGGTAGAGGGGCAATTTGTCTTCCAGTTATAATCCTTCTCCATAAACCGCAGGCCCAGCCTTTCAATCCGGCGCATTAGCAAACCAATGGCTCTGCGGCGCAGTTCTCGCGGCCCGCAGCGGGGAGCCTGGCCCGCCCCCTCTCCAAAGTTAGGTACGCCAAAAGCTCCCCAGCCCTCCCCGACCGCCAGGCCGCCGCGGCTCCCGGTCCCACCACCCCTCCCAAGCCGGGGCCCGGGGATCCCAGCAGCCCCGGGTGGGGCCATTCACGTGGGCGGCTTAGTGTCTCTTAGGCAGTGGAAAATTGACCGCAAAATGCGCTAATTCGCAATGTTCTGCTTTGGCTGCGGGAGGCCAGGCCCGCGGCCCGGAGTCTGGCCGGATTCTCAGCAGTCACGCTCCGCCCGGGTGCATTTAGTGGGCCTTCGCCTCCGCCGCCTCCACCTCCACCTCCACCCCGGAACCTCCCATTGCGCCCTCTCGCAGTACGTGGTCCTTCAGGCAGGGGTCTCTCCGCCTGGGCCAATGCCCTCTACTGTTCAACTCCCCCCCCCCCACGCAAGTAACTCCCTTGTCCCACTCCTCCACTCGGAGTGGGCTGAGGGTTGTGCAGGATCAAGGCCGGAAAGGACCCCCATGTAATTTCCATCCTTGCTTTTTCTGGAACCCTGAGACACTCTCCACTCTAGACCCAGTTCCAAATCCTTCTGGGTAGCCCCTTCCCCCACTAAGATAAAGCCAGATCATTGCATCTGGCAAAGTCACTGGAAAAGCCCTTTCCCAGAGTCCCTCTCCGCTCTGCAAGTCCTGCTGCATCCTACCTACACCTTTGGGCAGGCCCAGCTCCAAACGGTTGCGGAGACCAGGAAGGAGAGGCGTTTTTTAGAGATGGGAATTGAGGCAGCAGTTCATCCTTCCAGAGCAAGCAGGACAAAGTGCTCTCTGGTGCTCCTAGGAAGGTCATAGACCAACTTAGAAACCAGGTTTATGCAAACCAGGATGTAGGCCACTAACTCCCTTTCCATCTTTAGCACCTGTCCTCCCCAAGGTGCATGGAAAGGAGCACAGATCCAGAAGGAGCTCACGGGAAACCCAGGCACCTCTGCTGATCCAAGGAGAAAAGTTCCTTCTCTAACTCCTGAGGGTTCTCAGGGCCTCAGTGCTTTTGGGGGGCCCCCTCTTCTCTCATGATGGGGAATTTAAGACAAAAAGTAGCCTTGCCTTTGTGCCCTCCCCATTTGGTTTTCTAGACTTTGATTAAGTGTGGAAATAGGGTGAGAAGGGGGTTTTAAAACTGCAGGACAAGAGATCCCTACCAGATGTCCCACCTCCCATACCAGGTCCCTTGTAGCCTGGGTGGGATCCCCTTCCTCCCTGTACTACCAGGTATCTAAATCAACAGTAACTGATGAGCCCTGTGCAGGCCACCATGGGTACAGGTACCTGGAGGGAGAAATGTGCTGTTCTCCTCTGCAGATTCGTTTCAAAGTTGAATAAAGTGATTGTTCCATGTAATTAACTATTGGGACTTAGCAAAAGCCCTGAAATGAGGCAGCCAATTGTCTGCAGATGGAGTTGGAGAGGCTGGATTGTTTAACTCTCTTTATCTGTATTGGTGCTCCAAATAGCCCAGCAGCCAAGGGCCCTTCAGGAGACAAAGGCCTGGACTCCAGTGAGTGCATGAGCGCTGACCAGGCTGGCCCAGTACAGGAAGAGCGAAATCAGCGAGACCCCCCATTGTCTCAGTCTTTTATGTTTTCTCCCAGCTGGCTCTAATCTTTAAATATTTACCCGGTCTCTTTGTGCACATATGACTTATGCACTTCGGGCTGATGTGCTCATAAATTACGCATCATTTACCCGTTTGCAGACTAGAGAGAAGTGGCTTTCATTCCTCCTGCTGGGAATGACCAGAGGAGGGGAGAGAAAACTTTTGGAAGACCAGGGCTGTCTCCTGGGAAGAGCGACAGCCACACTGACAAGCCCCTCCCTGCTGCTCTCCTGGCCTCCACGTGCACACCCAGACCAGAGAATTTGAATGACTAGGAGCTACAGGAGGCCTGTTCTCTAAAAATGACTGTCCTGGCACCCATCAGCAAGGAGGAAGGAGAGAGTTTCCTGGCTTTTTCTTTTACTGGCTGAGATAATAACCCTTAGGGAAGGAGCAAACTTTTATCCTGGGAAGCTTGTATGTGGGCAAGGTGTTGGACTGCCTACCTTTGAGGCAAGAAGGCTTTGCCATCCATATTCCTGTCTCCTGCTTGCTCTGGACCACCTTCCTCCCTTCCTACCTTCTCTCTCTCTTGCTCATTAAAGTAACCCTACTTAACAGAAGGCTAATCTCTTCTCGCTTCCTTTTCTTCTCTCCTCTCTCTCCCCTTTTCCTTTTTTTTTTTTTTTGCTTTTAAATAACATTTTAATATAAAAATGTCAAACTTACAGAAGAGTTGAAACAATCTGACAATAAACAGCCCATTTGTGGCTCCATTTAGACTCCATGATTAACATATTATACTTACTCTACCACAGACGGACAGACATCCAGCTACCTATTCTACTATACTTTCATCAACCTTTCTTTTTTTTTAAGAAAAAGAAAGAAAAAGAGCAGCCTAATTTCATCTCAGCCTGTGGTTTAACTTGGAACTATAAAGATAATTCCTAGGGTTGTCTAAATCAAGAGGGATCCCATCCTGGGCCCAGGAAAGAAAGCCTGTGGTGGGATGGCAGGATTGGGGAGAGAGGCAGGGGAGGGGGAGCTGCAAAGGGACCCTACTGTGTGAGAAAGGGCTTCTTTTGTGCTTGCCTTGGGGCTTCTAGAACAAAACACATTCAAATGCTTATTTACAAGAAAAGGCCAGCAATGCATCCCAGGGCTGAGCAGTCTCCACTTTCTTTTTTTTTATCATCATATATAATATATAATCTAATATTTTTGTAGGCTTCTCTGGGAGCAGGATGTACAGTGGCTTTGATCAGATTGCTTTCCTCTTCAGGGTAGTAGAGCAGATGTGCATGCTTGCCTAGGTGTGTATCCATTTGCATATTTGTGCCCTCCTTCTTCCCTGCCCTGTGAACCCTGGGTCCTGACAGATTCAGCAACTCTAGCAACTTTTTTTTTTTTTTTTTTTTTTTAAAGAGAGAGGGACAGTGAGAGAGACAGAGAAAGAGAAACAACTTTAGTTTTTCACACAGCCTTCGTTGCTCCAACACTTAGTTGCGTACGTAGTGCTGGGGTTTGAACCTGGGTCCTCGTGCTTGCCAGGCAAGTACTGAAATCGCTGAGCCACCGCTCCAGCCCCAACTCTAGCAACTTCTAAAATCTCCCCTTCCCACTTGGCACTGGTGCCACATGCCTGTAATCCTAGCTACTCATGAGGCTGATGGAGGAAGTTCTCAAGTTCGAGGCCAGTCTCAGAAACTTAGTGAGACTGTCAAAAGAGAGAGAGAGAGAGAGAGAGAGAGAGAGAGAAATAAAAAAATGCAGACTGGCTGAGGATGTAGCTAAGTGGTATAGCATCCTTGGGTTCAGTCCCCAATACAGGGAAACAATTATTCCCCTTCCCTGGTCCTGTCAGGGAGAAGAGATGTCTCCGGAGAAGGGACCAAGGAGTTCCCAGAAAAGAGGAAGAACTCAAGACCAGCAGGGTTTTTGGCATGTGTGATGGAAGCCACAGAGAGGCACAGACGAAGGTTTATTTAGGAAGGTAGATACACATTCAGGGAAGAATGCAGGCTGTCTCAAGTGAGGCGCAGCTCCAACTTGGGTTGGGGTCCAACATTTAGAGAGCTGTATCAGGGGCTGGACACAAGGTGGATCCAGGGTGGAGCTGCCCAGTTTTCCTGCACTCATGATTCCCTTCATTTTACAAGGGCAGGGCCCAAGGCCATGGCTCAAGATTTACAACTGTGCTCTCAGCATCTCAGTAGCTGGAGGTCTCCCTTCAGATTTCTATATAAATCCCTCAGTCCCATCTGGGAGGGGACTGCCTCCCTTTCTCCTCTGATCACCAAGATGGGACTGTTAAAGATTGAGTCTCAGGGAAGGTGACAGGCAGAGTGTTGCTGAGGCTCTCCAGCCTGAGTTACAAGTTGCTCTGTGTACCCAGAATGACAATAGTCAGTCCCTGGGAATAAATCAGAACCTTAAGAGTAGAGAGAAAATGCCCAGAGCCAGAGAAAAGCTTTAGGGGACACTGTTCCCTCCCTGGAGGGAAGGTGCAGTGAGCACCCTCTAGTGGCCCTAGGTATCCTGATAGAGAAGAGGTCCTGAATCTGGGGAAGGCCTTGAGAAACAGGAAAAGGGCAGGCAGTTCCCATTCAGCTCCCCGTAACTGTAGCACCCAGGCCTCCTTTCCATATGACACTGAACTCCATGACTTTAGCTTTTTTATTTTAAGAGAAAGAGAGAATCAAATTTATTTTTCCATCTGACCTTTATTTCTCCGATACTTAATTGGTGTATATGGTGCTGGGTGTTTGAACCTGGGTCCTTGCACATGCCAGGCCAGAGCTGTAACTACTGAGCCAGCCCCTGACTTTAGCTTTTAAAACACAGTATCTCTTTGCAATTCCCATCACCCAACTTTTAATGTCTCTTTTAATGGAATTAATATCAATCCACGACAATGAAATCAGGATCCCTATTTTACAGGAAACTGAATTTGCAGGATCGTTGCCCAAGGTCAGAGTGCTTGGGCCTGGGATGCTGGCCCAGGCTCTCCATCCACATGCCTGGACACCAGTGCTCTTGCCAAGATCTGCAGGGGCAGAGGAGAGGTGGGGGGCTCAGATGCAGGGTTCTGGCTAGCTGGCCTCAATGGTCAGGCTTGCTCCTCCCCTAGGACCTGTCCCCATCCTGCCTCAAGCTCTCTGCCTTTCAAACCAGTACCATTCCTCCCTCCCTCCCTCCCTTCCTGCCTGGCTGCTCTCATTTTCAGCAGCAGGAGCGCCCGAGGGCCCCAGGCTTAGCCCCAGCATCTCTTCTTTGCACTTTCCCCATCCTGCAGCCCTCTAACCAAGGCGTCCCCCAGGGGCTCTCACCTACCTTTGCTTTACTTCTATCTCACCCTACCCCTGTACTGTCTATATAGCCTTTTGTTTGCTTGCCTTTTTATCCACTGTCACACTCTGAGCTCCCCAGGGGCGAGAGCATTCAGTCTTTTAAAAAGTGAAGAGTAAGCCAGGCAGCAATGGTGTACTTCTCAAATCCCAGCTACCTGGGAGGCTGAGGCAGGAGGAAGGAAAGTTTGAGGCCAGCTGGGCAACTAACTCAGTGTGAACCTGTGAAAAATTAAAAGGACTCAGTGGTAGAGCGCTTGCTTACCATGTCTGAGGACCTGGGTTTGTTCTCCATTAACACACACAGAGGCAAGGGAGGGAGACAGGTTGATCAATGGGTAGTGTTACTGTTGGATAGGAGTAAGTAGTTCTTGTGTTCCGTGACACAGCAGGGTGAATGAATGTAAAGAACAATAACACATTATAAGCCTCAAAATAGAAAAAGGAATAGGAAGGAAATGATCTGTTTGGTGGCAGCGATGCTAAATGCCTTGAGTTGTTCACTTACCAGGTGCAGGCAGGAATCAAAACATGACATCGTACCTCAAATACGTGCAGTAAGATGTGTCAATCAAAAATAACAAAAGTGAAGGACAAGTTCTGATTGTAACAGTCATCGTTTTCGGGATGGGAAATACAAAAACCTACAAAGGCAAGAGGAAGTCCGGCGCTCTGGCACCTGCAGGTGCTCGCCGTTACCGACCGGTTACATTGCAATCATCTCCGCGGACTCCCGCGCCGCTCTTCGCAGGTGAGCCGCATCACACCGTCACGTTTTGCAGCGTGCTTCTTCAGCACCGCAGCACACCCTGGGCATTCCCCCCACGGGAGGGGGAGGGGCAGCCCCGCGGGGCGCCGGGGCGCGGGGTTGCGGGTCGCTTCGGGGACTTGTCGCGCAGCCGCAGGGCCGGCGCGGGGGGCCGCGTGGAGAGGTCGGTCTGGGGCCACGCGCGGCCTGCTCTTTCTAACTTCAAGTTATTTCTTGGGACTGGCCGCTCCCGGAGACGCCGTCTGCACTTCCCCACCGGCTCCGCAACCGCGTGGCCCGGGCCAGGAAGCCCTCGGGGACTGGAAGAGCGGGACCGGCGGGGTACGGGAGGCGGGGCCCTCCCGCCAAATCCAGGCCACCGGCCGCACGGGGCGATGTTCTCGCGAGAACTCGCGGGAGACGCGCAGCTCCGGGCAGTGCCCTTCCCTAGCCGGCGTCAGCGGCGCAGTGCGCAGGCGCGGCCGGCGGGTTTCCCCGGCTACTGTCGGCGCCGCCGCCCGTTCGCCCGCAGCCGGCTCGTCCGCCGCCCAGCGCCATGGCGGGCTGCGCGGCGCGGGCTCCGCCGGGCTCCGAGGCGCGCCTCAGTCTCGCCACCTTCCTGCTGGGCGCCTCGGTGCTCGCGCTGCCGCTGCTCACGCGCGCCGGCCTGCAGGGCCGCACCGGGCTGGCGCTGTACGTGGCCGGGCTCAACGCGCTGCTGCTGCTGCTCTACCGGCCGCCGCGCTATCAGGTGCGGCCGGGCGCGGGACGTGGTCGGAGTCGGGCCGGCGGCGGAGCGAGCAGGGGACGGGGCCGGGGCCGGTTGGGGCAGGGCAGGCGGGGCGGTGGTCTGGGCGGGGCCCAGGTTGCGGCCCACCGGGCTGGCGGCTGGAGGATAGGGCCTTGGGCATCCCCCTTCCCAGGTCGAGGCCTGCCTCCCACTGGCGTGTTTCTCGGCAGCGAGTTCAGGTAGCAGGAGGGACCCCACCTCCCCCGGCCGTGGGTGTTAAATTGCAGTTCCTGCCATTCACACCTGCGGCAGATGCACGTGGGGTGGGGAGCGAGCGAGCCCACGGGTTCTTTTATGTAATGTGAGGTGTGGAGTCCTACCTGCTGCCAAGTCTGAGGTCAAAGGCCCCTCCGAAGGCGCTAGGCCGAGTCCCGGGTGTCCTGACCAGAGCCGCTGACTTGGGAGCATGGGCCAATAAACTAGGTTTGAAGCACTTTTCCGGAGCCCAGAGTAGCAGTAGCAGTAATAACATCAGCAATAGCTAAAATGTGTGTACCAGTAGTGGGTAATCTCACTGTAGTCCTACAATCGGGTCCTCGTGCTACCTCCCTGGTGTAAATGAGGACACTGAGGTCCAGAGACCACATCAGCTGCTGAAGACCATGTAGACAGAGGGGTCAGGGGCAGTGTTTGAGCCATGTAGCCCTGCTTCACCCCCTTAACCTCTGAGTAAGTGGGCTGCCTCCCCAGTGGCCTGCATAGCTCTGGAAGGTCAGGGGTGACTGAGCTGCTTTTGGGTCATTTCAGATAGCCATCCGGGCTTGCTTCCTTGGCTTTGTGTTTGGCTGCGGTGTGCTGCTAAGTTTTAGCCAGTCTTCCTGGAATCACTTTGGCTGGTAAGAAGTACTTGGGGAATGATGGTGTTGAAGCAAGGGTAGCCTGAGTACAGGGTCAGCAGTGGCCTTCCCTCATCTGCAGTCTCATCGCCTAGCAGGAGGCTGCTTAGGCGTCTATGGAAAGGAAGCCTCTGGCTTCCATCTAGATTCCCAGGCTTCAGGCTTTGTAAACTTATACCCATTAGTTGATTCTGCTGCAGCAGAAACAGGTACCTGGCACCTTCCCCAAAGCACCTTCACCCACACCGGCTGCTGCTGGGACAGCACTGAGTGAGACACCAAGCCCTTCCTGGCAGAGGTGCAGGTCCTTGGTGATGGGAAGGGGCAGGGCTCCCGCTGGACTTCCTAAGCCGTTCTCAGCTCCAGTTTCTATTAGGTCACATCTAATGCCTCCTACAGTCAGTGTTGTATCTTGCTCTATACTACAGTTTCAGTCCCTTGAGCCTTCCAGTCCCTGACCTGGACATGAACCCTAGCTTCAAGGTAAAAAGCTTCATCTCCTATTATCACTATGCTGATCCATCTAATCCTTTGCTGGAATGAATTTAGTTTTGTTGAAGTACATTTCCAACATACATCACTACTTTTTGTTGATATTTCCCTTTTTCATTTTAAAGGGGTCATTGACATTTTATTTTTAAAGGAGGGAGAGTAAGAGAGAGAATCAGTTTTATTTATTTTTCCATCTGGACTTTGTTTCTCCTACACTTAGTTGTGTATGTGGTGCTAGAGTTTGAACCTGGGTCCTTGGCATGCCAGGCAAGTGCTCCAACTGCTGAGCCACTGCTCCAGCTCTGGTATCGTCATTTTAAAAGAACCGAAGGGCCTGTTATGCCTCTTTCACCTGTGGAGCTCTTGTCTGTGACACTGAAAACAGCTAAGTGTAATGGCCACATGTGTAATCTGAGCAACTTGGGAAGCTGAGGCAGGCAAATCGAAAGTTCGAGGCCAGCTTCAGCTACTTAGGCTATGAGCAATTTTGACAGACCCTGTCTCAAAATAAAATATAAATGACTGGGATGTGACTCAGTGGTAAAGCACCCCTGGGTTCAGTCCCTAGTACCAAAACAAACCAACCCAACTAGGCTTGGTGGCCACACCTGTAATCCCAGTGATTCAGGAGGCTGAGGCAGGAGGATCAAAAACTCAAGGCCAGCCTCAGCAATTTAGCAAGACCCTGTCCCAAAAAACAAAACAATAGAAAAGGGGGGTTGGGCTGTGGATGTAGCTGAGTGGTAGAATTAGGGACAGTTCAGCAGAACCAGATCTGTACTTTTATTTAATGCTAACTTGGTTCTCTTGGCCCAATTTACCTCTTTTTTTTTTTTTTTAATAGGTATGTGTGTTCGCTGTCATTATTCCACTATTCTGAATACTTAGTGACAGCTGTCAATAATCCCAAAAGTCTGTCGTTGGATTCCTTTCTCCTGAATCACAGTCTGGAGTACACAGTGGCTGCTCTTTCTTCTTGGATAGAGTTCACACTTGAAAATATCTTTTGGCCAGGTTAGTGTGCCCTACTTTCCTCCCTGTAGGGGAGAAGGGTGGCTTCCATGTGGGCCGAGGACAGTGACATTGGTTCACCTTTCCGGTCTAATCTCCCCTGAGCCATTCTCCCCAGCCCTCTGTCCTCACTAAGCTATTTATAAGGACAAGCTCTGCTTGAGAATTCTGCCTCTGGATTTTGAATCGGGGTCGTGTTGACCTTTTGCTTTAAATCTTGCATAACGCAGTGCACCATCTAAAACGTCATCCCCCCTTGATGTTTTAACCCTAACTTTGCAGTCAGGTGAGATCTGGATTTATTAATTTTCTGTGACACGAGAAATTTCACATGGAGGTTGTATTAGCAAAACCTCTGCATGTGGAGCCCACTCTGAAACTGATTCCCTCCACTAAAGGAGGAAAGTGTCTATGACTCTGAGAGTCAGGCTAAAGACCTGTGCCTTCTCTGTGTCTCTCAGCTGTTCTTGTCCCCAAGAGAGGACAGGAGCAGGTGGCCCAGGGGTGAAGCCCTCATAGCTTATGAGCCTAGGAAGGAGGACTGATTCGCAGATGGTTTTTAGGCACTTCAGAGCAGACAAGTGCATGGTAATCTAGGAGAGTGTGTTTTCTTATTGTTTACTTATTCATTCATTCATTCATTTATTTTTTCAGTACCAGGGATTGAACCTAGGGGTGTACCACAATTGAGCTACATTTCCAGCCCCGTTTTAATTTTTTTTTTTTTTTTTTAAGAAAGAGGGGACAGAGAGAGAAAGAGAGGCAATTTTTATTTAGTTTTTCATGTGACCTTCATTCCTCGGACACTTTGCTGTGTATATGGTGCTGGGATTTGAACTTGTGTACTTGCACATGCCAGGCAAGTGCCATAACCGCTGAGCCACTGCTCTGGCCCCCAATTTTTTTTTTTATATTGAGGCAGGGTCTTGGTAAGTTGCTGAGGCTGGCCTTGAACTTACAATACTCCTGCCTCAGCCTTCAAGTAGCTGGGAGTATAGATATGTGTCACCAGGTCCACTCACTCACTTTAACGTGATGACAAATGCTAATTGCCCATGGGTGTGTTTTCAAATGTGCCTGTCTTTGGGGACATAGGTTAATTTTAGGCAGTGAGGGAAGAACTCAATATAGACCAGTGGCCTCACTCCTTGCTTGTCCTTGCTGTCTCCCTACAGAACTGAAGCAGATCACATGGCTGAGTGCCACAGGGCTGCTGATGGTGGTCTTTGGAGAGTGCCTGAGGAAAGCTGCCATGTTTACAGCTGGCTCCAATTTCAACCATGTGGTGCAGAACGAAAAGTCAGACACCCATACCCTGGTGACAAGTGGGGTGTATGCCTGGTTCCGGCACCCTTCCTATGTGGGGTGGTTTTATTGGAGTATTGGAACTCAGGTAGGTATGATATCAAATGAGAAGCTGAATTCCTTCAATTTACTTAACCCCCCCCCTCCCACCGGTATTGGGAATTGAAACAAGGGATGCTTTACCATTGAGTAACATCTTCAGCCCTTTTTATTTATTTTTTTTTTAATTTTGAGACATGGTCTCGCTAAGTTGCTGAGGCTGGCCTTGAACTTGTGTTCCTGCTGACTCAGCCTCCCAAACTGCTGGAGTTATGGGTGTGTGCTATCACTCCTGGGTTTTAATTGCTTTTTCACATTTAATTGAAATATAATTGACATACCATAAAATTCATCATTTAAAAGCATGTAATTCACTCTTCAGTGTATTTGCAAGGTGGTATATGTCCTCCAACATGTGTTCTTGACTTGTTTTAAATGGTTACAAGAGAACTCATTTAGTCCAAGGGGTTTTTAACCATGTACCTAAAACTTGGGGCAGTATAAACTCTTTCTGACTCTTGGGCCAACTCACCACTACCATATAACCTTCTCTGCCTCTCTGACCTTGATCTGGAGTGCCCCAGTGGGCAAGAAGAGGTGGGCTTTGTGGAGGGAGAGACCTCGGCCACTCAGGGCAGCTCAGGTTGACAAGGCGGAGGTTCTGTGTTCAGCTGAGGAGAGCCACGGAGCCGCCCATCTTAGGATGCAGACCAAGCCCTGCCAGGCTATCTCTTCTGCACTAGAAGTTCTAGAAAAACTTGAAAGGAGCTTGGGAACATCGTCCTGTTTGGGGAGATGCAGTCAGAGCCTGCAGGCATCCCCTTGGCTGTGCATACTCACTGGGGACTCTAAGGACTCCCAGTGGTCTGTTGGGGCAGTAGCTTTGTAGCATCTCCTTTACAAGTGTATTTCTGGAACATATAAAACTCCCACATTAGCAGTCACATTCCCTGGGAACAAATCCTTCATGCCGTAGAAGACGTGTGTCTTGGTCCAGAGCAGACATGTCTTCCACATCTGTAGACTAGATGCTTTTCACATTGTGCCCTAGCACATGTATGTGAGCGTAACGTGTGTTTCCTGGAACAGTACTCCTGCTCCTGCTCTCCCCTACCCCATAGTACAGGGGATTAATCCCAGGAGTGCTCTACCCCTGAGTTACGCCCCTTTTTGTTTTTGAGACCGGAACTGGCTAAGTTGTCTGGGCTGGCCTCAAATTTGTAATCCTGCCTCAGCCTCCCAAGTAGCTGAGATTATAGGTGTGTGCCACCGCACCTGGCTCTTTCTTTCTACAAAACACTATTTTCTAGCTTACTATTTGTTAAGGTTTCCCCCACCCCTGGTACTGGGGATGGAAGCCAGGCCTTGTGCATGCTGGGCAGGTGCTCCATCGCTGAGCCACACCCCAGCCTGTGAACTCATTTGTAATGCTGCACTGCATTGGTTTCACAGCTGAGTGGCAGATTGTAGCCTGCGGTTAGGAAACCTCCTTTCAAAGATGCCCCAGAAAGCTACACACACTCCCCAGGTGTGACGCACAGGCTCTGGGGTCACTGTTTCAGTCCTAGCTCTGATGGTCGCTACTGGCCTCCCTCTCATATTAAAGTGGGGGTAACAGTGTGGGGACAATAATGCTGCCTCAGGTCTGCTTTAGGTTGAATGGCTGAAGGGTTACAAAGTGCTCAGCACAGTGCTGGGAACACTGAAGGCACCAGGGAACGCTGGGAGGAGTAGTGAGAAGTCAGGGTGCTCCTGATTCTCTGGTCAAAGGTACTCACTTGGTGCAGACACAGCAAGTGCCCCACCACACTTGAGGAAGGAGGGGACATCCATCACCCTGACCTCTGGTTCAAAATCCAAGAGTTTGATCTCTCCTTGTAACTTAGATTTCTCACTTAAGAGGAGCAACAGAAAAATACATGAAGAACATTGCAGTGGGCAGTATCGGGTTTCCTTTGTGTCTATGTGTGGTGGGGATTGAACTCAGGGCACTCTACCCCTGAGCTGTATCCCCGGCCTTTTTTATTTTATTTTGAGACAGGGTCTTGCTAAGTTGCCCAGGCTGGCCTTAAAATTGCGTTTTTTTTTTTTTTTTTTTAAAGAAATTTAGTTTTTGCATAATCAAAACTGCATCGAAGGGGCTGGAGTGGTGGCTCAGCAGTTATGGCACTTGCCCGGCATGTGCAAGTATTGGTTCAAACCCCAGCACCATGTATACAATTAAGTGTCTGAGCAATGAAAGCCATGTGAAAAAATCAATAAAAATTGATTCTCTCTCTCATTGTCCTCACTTAAAAAAAAGCATCCAAAGTAACAATATGATATGTATATATTTCTCAAATTAGATCCTACCCTGTTCTCCCACCCTTCCCTCCCCTCCCCCTTCCTTCCCGACATCTCTCTGTGAAGGCCCTAGGTTATGTGTTGCTATACCTTTGCTGGGTCTAATACATGAGGTTGACCACCTTTCACACAGCTGGCCTTAAAATTGTGATCATCTTGCTTCAGCCTCTTGAGTAGTCATGATAGGTGTCAGTTCTGATGTGAAAATAGTAGTTTAATTTCTGTTAATGATATCCTGGCTCCTGAGACCTTAATAGTCTTTTAAAAGTCTCCTGGGAGGAGGGCAGGAGGGTTGGAAGGTTGGGAACTGGAACCTGCCCTTTACCTAGTCATTCAGTCGGTAAGATCACTATTGCAAAAGGGACCGCTTCTTTACCATTGTGCTATAACAACAGAGTTTCATTAGCAGGGAGCTAGTTAACAAGCCTAGCCAAGTGAGGTGGCTCCTGTAATCCCAGCTACTCAGGAGGCTGACGCGGGATGATCAGAAGTTTGAAGCCAGCCTGGGCAACTTAGACCCTGTCTCAAAAAATAAAAAGGGCTTGGAGTGTAGCTCTGTGGTAGAACACTTGCCTAGCAGTCGCCAGGCCCTGGGTTCAATCCCCAGCACCACCAAAAAAAAAAAAAAAAGTTTCCTAGCCCTTGGTGAGAAATCCTGTGGGTGTTGGAAACTCAGGTGCTTGGGTGTGGGAACTCCCCAACCCTGATCATCTTGGTGTTTCCTCTGTCAGGTGATGCTGTGTAATCCCATCTGTGGCGTTGTCTATGCCCTGACGGTGTGGCGATTCTTCCGTGATCGGACAGAAGAGGAGGAAATCTCCCTGATTCACTTCTTTGGAGAGGAGTACCTGGAGTATAAGAGGAGGGTGCCCACAGGTCTGCCTTTCATAAAGGGAGTCAAGGTGGAGCTATGATGGGCGGGGGCCTCGAGGGACTGAGGGCTCTCTGACCCCATGTAGCCCAGGACAAAACTGCTTCTGGTTGGCCGCTGAGGAATGAATTTTCTTAATCATTTTATATGTCACTAATTACTTTTCTGGAATGTCACCCCAAGACCAAACGGTCAGAAGGCCTTAGGACCAAAGGACACATTGGAGCAGTGTATTCTTGTGCTGAATCAAGGTAGGACATAGATTAACCATGAACAAGAAGCAGACCACAGCAATACTCATCAATGCCCTTTGAAGTGACCTGGTGAGACTCCAGGCCATGGTCCCGTGCCCCTGAGGCCACAGTGTGTGCACTGTGACCAGGACTCCTCAGGGGAGGCGGATGCTGCTTGCAGCAGTGCTTCTGCCGCAGGATCGGTGGTGGGTGTCGCCGCTTATGAGCATTAAAAATGCATTGCAAACCTTTCATTTAACTGAGAAATAACAGCACAGTTAACCTCTTTATTCTGTCCTTAAGTGCATGAACATCTACAGAATTCTAAAGCCCACACTCTGGCTCTCCATATGTTTAATCATGTTCACACAGCTATTTTTTATAAATAGCAGCATAAATTCAAAGGCGCTTACTTGGTGCTTCTAGCTCCAGCTGCAACTTGGCAGCAAGTAGCACAGCTCCTCTGAGGATCTGGGCATTCGTGTCGTGTGACCGTGGGCACCCCAAGCTAGGGGACTGTGGGCCCTTGGGCTTTCCTGGGGTTTGGTTCCTGCTCTGTTGTTGTGACAGGCAGGTCAAAGGTGTGTTCATTTCTCCCTTCTCCAAGAAGTGCTGACTGAGTGCCTGCTAGGGCCAGGCTGGGGCCAGGCTCTGAAGCCCTGAGACATACTGCTGCTGCTTTTTTGGGGTTCCTCATTTTAATAACTCATCTTTTTGTGTAAATCTATGAAGCATTGCTTTTTATGTTCTCAAAATTATATTCTGTGCTGTGTCAGGCAGTCTTTACTAGAGGGGTTGCACCACATGCAATTGCACGTTCAGGCAAAGTGACTCAGAATCTTCAGTAGAAAGCGGGGAGTGGTGGCCACGCCTGTAATCCCTGTGGCTTTGGAAGCCAAGGCAGGAGGATCACAAGTTCAAAGCCAGCCTCAGCAATGTAGTGAGGCCCTGTCTCAAAATAAAAAATAAAAAGGGCTGGGAATGTAGCTCAGTGGCTAAGCGCCCCTGGGTTAAATCCCTGGTACCAAAAAGTACATACACGCATACACACACATATATCTATATATCTATATATATATATCTTTAATAGAGCAGGTCACCACAGCCGAGGTCTGGCCAGCGTCTCTGTTTTGCAGGTCTGGGGAGGGCAGTCAGCTTTATAAGTCAGGCCTTGAGACCTTTGTCTAGTCCTGAGCTGGGCAGGAATTTGGTCTCCATGTGAGATCCTTTCTAGCAGCTCTGCGGTGGCACCAAGGAAGCACAATGTGAAGAGGCATTGGACCAATGCACCCACAGCACTGCTTGGTCACCACCATGCCATGTGGCTCAGACCTGCCCATCTGCAGAATGGGGTCAGCACCACCTACCTCACAGGGCTGTTGTGAGGACTTAGAAGAGCAATGTTGAACATTTTTAATACTTATAGGAATGGGTGACACAATGAAATTTTACAGCGTAAGAACTACATGGAGATGGACTGATGTTTGGTTAGCTGTGCACAAACCCAGAATGTATATTCAAAAGAGCATTTTCCCAGCTCAGAAATATGATTTCTAGATTTCATGGCTTTTTTTGTTGTTCTGCATACCAAAGAGGCTTATGGGTTTGTCAGTTGCCAGCATGCTTGCTGGTCTGAGATCTGTGGCCCTTGCAGGGACTCGCAGGGCACTCTGTCAAGGCCATGCCTGCGGCAGCACCGAGTTCCTGCAGTGGAAACAGTGTCTGCCAGGTCGTCAGCATGCACGCACTCGTTCTGGAACTGTGAGTCAAGTTGGTCCACTTCCCCATACCGTACTTTCTGCAGCAAACTCCACTTACCGGAACTGCAGGCTGGCACGGGATGTGGTCAGGTTTTTGGCAGCCATCCCCAGATTTTCGAGGGAAAGTTCTTTCCTATTGCATCTAAGCAGGACTGGACCCAGCCTCTATCCCCTTGGGGGCCATGAAGTTGTTTTTGATGGATGGAAAGCAGCTAATGATGGCCCCTGGTGTGTGGGTGGTAAGCCTGGGTACTGGCATGTGATGTCATCATCCATCTCCCGGAGGCAAGAAAGTCTCCCTTCTGGCCAGGCCCAGGAACAAAGGATCCTTGGGCTTCGGGTTTCACAGTGATGCTGCCTTACCCCACTGGAGGCTGACCTTGACTTCTGTTCTACTTTAAAAAGTAATTCCAGGGGCCTGGGTAGTGAGAGCATACCTACCCTCATTGTAATCCCAGGACAGCAGTCAGCCATGGCTTAGGGAATGAAGATGAACTGTGGATTGACCTCCCCTAATGCTGTGATCTTGAGATTATTTTTAATTTTATAAATGTAGCAGTGACAGGTCCATGTCAGAGAATCAGGTTAACGAGGCAAAGGTTTTACCAGGTACTCACTGTAAAGGCCCTGTTAGTAGTTTCCTCAAATTGAGAAACTTTCAGATTTCTTTGCCAGTTTTAAAGTGGGGATTCTTAAATCAAGAATGGGTGTTGCACAAAAAGAAAGCTACTCTGAAACAGCATAAAATGAAACATTTCAGGAAGATCCCTTCTTGGCTTGAACTGCTCCTTGAACCCTCCCTGCTCACCACCTGGCCATGGTATGACAGGGAAAGGTTCTTGGCCCACTAAGCTGCATCAGCGCCGGGCTTGGGGAGGTCTCAACCAGAGCTTCTTGCTCACGTCTCTGCGACAGGCACAGTGAGCCCCTGTTCTCTCTGCACTTTCTCACTGCCTTAGGTAGTTGTGCCCACCGTAGTTTGCTTTCATAGTGGCTCAGCAGGGCTAGAGACCTCAGCCTCTCTGATGTGGCGGGAAGCGCTCCCTCTGTGGCTGTCCTGGGAGGCGCAGAGCTTGTCCTAGGGTTGGAAGACCCCACCAGCCTGAGTGGAGGCAGCCCAGCCCGTCACAAAGAGAGGAACTTACAGAGTAATTATTCTACTCTTTTTACATATGGAAATGTTTATTTAAATATTTTCAATTGGATTTTCTTTCACAGATACTGATTATTCTTTCCAATTCTTAAATAAAAGTGTACTTGATTTCACTTTGATGATAGTGTGATTATGTGGGATATGGTGATTGCGCGCCTCTGATGAGCTGGCCAAGGGAGGTCCAGAGCCGCCGGCGGGCCCTGCCTCCTGGGTCCCTGCTCTGCAGCTCCCAGTGCTGCCTTCCTCTTGCCTCCTGCTGTCCCGCAGGTTTGTGACTGGTGTTTCTGTATTGATGAGCAGCTGTACCAGGAGGCCATTTGCTCTTGCGACCACAGAAAGTACCTGGATATTTGCTTAAAATGTGACTGGCCATCGTTGAGCCTTCCAAACTTACGTTTTTCATCATGCAGGTTGAGCACTGTTGAGCACCGATTAAGAAGGGTGCTGTACAGAATGGAGAAGGGTGGGAAAGGTCCTTGGAGAAGGGCTGCTGCACCACGCTCTTGCAGCGAGGGGAACAGGAGAGGAACAGCTGGGGAAAGCAGAGTTGTAAAATGTGACCTGCTACAGGGCTGGCCAGCACCGTCCCTGGGATTCCTGACCTCCACCCCCTCGCCTTTTTGTGAGTCACTCGCTGCTCAAGATTCCTGGGTGGAACCTTTTGGTTGCGCCAGGTCCACAGTGGGGCTGTGAATCAGGAGGAACTGGATTCCCTGGAGGCAGCGCAGGTGCTGTGCTGTGCTGGAGTCATCTTATCTGACAGCGTGAGTACAGGACTCAGACCACTCAGGGCCATGCTGTCCTCGGAATGGGAAATCGTCCCCACACGAACCCGTGCCCTGGGAATATAGGAGAGTGGCAGCAGCCTGGTTTTAATTTTCTGGCTTACTTTAGGTCAGGTGTCACCTTTGAAAGAAATGACTGCAGTGGGAACAACCTTGTCTTGTGTCCCACTCTTGATGTGCTCATTGTGAAAGCCCACTTCTGGGGATGGGGCCTGTTTGCTTAGTTGGTCTCTACATGTAGGGATGTCATCCCTGTTTTTCTGCTTGGGTCTGAGATGGTCTTGGTTCTTCTGAGATGCCACTCAGGGCCCTGTTCTTTCCTTTGGACTCCTAAGTCTTCTCTCTCTTCTCCATGACACTTCCTGGATCATTCCTAAGGGAACAGTTGAACATGAGTTCATTCTCGCTGCTCCCTTTATTTCACTGTGTCCAGTCTGGCCAAGGCGTTCACCATGGAAAGCTTTTTTGGAAGTCCCCAGTAGGACTGCATCTTCAGACCCAGAAACACCTGCGACTGGTCAGGGATTCTTAGAACGAGAGCCACTCCCCAGGAGAGGGTTGTTAGCTGCCCAAACACAAGCACACTCAGGCAGCTTCAGCACCTTCGTGTGGCAGTGAGCTTTGAATCAAAGGCCCCTGAAGTCTTGCAGGGGAGGGTGGGGAGTGGTCTCTGCTGCCCCCAGTTACACCGTGATTCTAGACAGTTCAGCCAGCCGCTAGCCGTTTGCAGCTTTTGCAGTGCTATCCTACCCTGTGAGGCCTCTGTTCTACACATTCTCTGCCTCTGCAAGTATTTAGGCAAACACTGGCTCCAATGATGGTGACGCTGGCACACCACAGAATCCTCCTCAGCCACTTGCCCCCGGCTGAGAGAATTTGAGTCACTTATAAGAGCTTGCAGCCCTCAGTGGTGGAAATGAATTGTGGCAGCCACCTTGGCCGTTTATAATTGTGAAATGGTCCTATCAGTCCCATGGATCATCTAAGAAGTCAACTGCTTAAGCATGCTTCCAAGTTAGAAGCCTCTCTGACCTCTTATTGTACAAACTGAAGCCTTACTGCAGCCGTAGAGCTGGCGGGTGGCAGGCTGCACCCATGGGGCAGTGAAATCCATTAGCTTTCTTTGTCCTGATATTTGCCTCTGAAATCAGATTGCTTGTCCACTGTCAGGTTGGGAAGAGTCGTCTTACCTGGCCAGCATCTCACTGTTCCTGTGGTCGTCACACATGCTTTGTGGAGTCTCTGACTGTTCATCCACAGGCTGCTGAAACCTGGGTGGGAGGAAGCAGATACAGACTTGGAGGCAGCAGAGCCAGCCTGCCACATGGCTTTAGGTGCACACTGCACAAAAACCAAGCTGAAGAAATGCTCCAGGGCCCGCCTGACACCCCTCTTTCAGTCCTGGAATAGTTCCCAGGGCCCAGCAAGCCACCAGCTGCAGTAGTGGCCAGGGGAAGTCAGACCTGGCTCTCATGGAAGCTTCTTGCTATCAGGGAAGTACCTGAAGGTGAGACAGAACCATAGTGGGGCTGGACTGTGCAGTGACTGAGACCTGGCCTAACTAACCAGGGTGGCTTGGGGAGGCCTCTCTGCTGATGTTCCAGCTGAGACAGGAGAACCACAGGACAATCAGAAGCAAGAACCCTCCAGGCAGGGCCCCAGAGATGACAGCCAGTCTCACCTGGTGAGAAAGGAAGGCCATTGCGACCAGGTGATGTGAAGGGTTCAGAGGGTCAGAGGTAGATGGGAAAGTTCTCTCAGGAGAACTGACAGGCCTTGGTATGGCTGGGTACAGTGGCACACACCTGTAATCTCAGTGCCTTGGATACACCAAGAAGATTGCAATTTGAAATCAGCCTCAGCAACTTTTTTTTTTTTTTTAAGAGAAAGGGATAGCAAGAGAGAAGGAGGGAGGGAAAGGCAAAATCAATTTTATTTAGTTTTTCATGTGACTTTCATTGCTCCAACACTTTGTGTGTTTGTGGTGGTAAGGTTTGAACTTGCATCCTTGTGCATACGAGGCAAGCACCATAACCTCTGAGCCACCACTCCAGCCCAAGCCTCAGCAACTTAGACCCTGTCCAAAATAAAAAATAAAAGGGACTGGAGTGGCAGCTCAGTGGTTGGAGTGCTTGCCTGACATGCACGAGGACCCAGGTTTGAACCCCAGCACCACATACATAACTAAGTGTTGGAGAAACAAAGGCCAGATGGAAAACTAAGTAAAACTGATTCTTTATCTCTCCCTCTCTTCCCCTCTCTCTCAAAAAAAAAAAAAAAAATTAAAAAGGGGCTGGAGCAGTGGCTGAGCCATTACTGTGCTTGCCTGGCATATGTGAGGACCCAGGTTTAAACTGCAGCACCACATACACAACAAAGTGTCAGAGCAATGAAAGCCACGTGAAAAACTAAATAAAATTAATATTCTCTTTCTCTGTCCCTTTCTTTAAAAAAAAAAATTGCTCAGTGGTAAAGTATTCCTGGGTTTAATTCCCAGTACCTCCCTCAAATAAAACTGCTGTACGGCATGCTGAGTCAAGATCTCTGCCACTGCAGCAAAGTCTGAAGGGTTGGTGCTGAGAGGGCACAGACCACAGCTGAGAAGCATACAGAAAGCCAGGACAGAAATGGTATGCTATGCTCCACACAGACCTTCCAGGAAGGCAACTGGAAAAGCACCTAAATCTGACACTGGGGCCTTCCAAAAATGTACAGCCAGTCCCCTGGGTCCCCCATGCAGGTCCCAGCCACACTGTGCTCAGAGCTTCTGTCTGTGGCTTTGCTCTCAGCCTCACTGGTTCCTGAACTGAGTCAACAGTCAAGGATCATCTGACATCTGAGAAAAGCCTTGACCATGGCAGGCGGGAACCTAAAGAAAAAGTAACTCGGAGAATACATTAGGCAGAAAACCTCTGGAAGAAAAACAGAACAAAACCAAACCACCTATCAGCTGCAGAGGAGTAAGACAGTGTCCCCACGAAACAGCAGGAAGCAATGAGAAGGAACTGTCAGGGTAGGAAAAGACCTCTTAGAATTAAAACCAAGACAGAATTGAACAGCTTGATGGAAGGGCTGGAAGGTAAAGAGGAAATCCCCCAGAAAGTAAAATGTAAAACAAAGGGTCAATATCCGACAATAGGAACCCCAAAAGGAGAAAACGTGGAGAAATCAACTAAAAAAGAAATATGGCAGGGTGCAGTGGCATATATACACCTGAAATCCCAGCAACTCAGGAGGCTGAAGTGGGAGGATTTCAAGTCTGAGGCCAGCAAGACCCTGTCTTGCAATAAAAAGGGTAGGGGATGGCTGGGGATGTGGCATGTAGCTCAGTGGGAGAGCAGAGCATCTGTGGATTCAATCTCCAGCACCAAAAGGAAGAAAAAAAGTCAAAACTGAAGGACATGAATTTCCAGAATGAGTTCCCAAGTACACCAAATACATACACCAAGTATACTAGCACCTAACCCAGGGGATGGAAATAAACTCACCAATGTGAAATTTCAGGATATTAGAGCAAGAGAAGATTCTAGAATAAACTTTCAAAGAGAATAAGTAGGTCACCCTATAAGGAGTAGGAATCTATGCCTTCAGACTTCTCAAGGACATTCTTAGAAGCTAAAAGACAATAGATCAATGCCTTCAAAGGAGAATCCTTCTCAGTCTGGAATTTCCAGTCAAGTATGAGGTGGAAAAGATATTTTCAGACCTGCGCTGTCCCTAACATACTTCCTCCACCAAACATGACCTGGGTATGTGAGACAAGGGCAGGAGGGTGGCGGAGAGAGCCCGCGTTCCAGCTGTTCACCTGTGCACCTGCAGCTGCATGAAGGTGAGACAGGCACATTGAAGATTCTCTGCCCTTGTGCTGCTCCCCGCCTCGGTACAGGGGATTCAATCCAGGGCACTCTACTGCTGAGCTGCATCCCCACCCCTCTTTATTTTTCACTTTAAGACAGGGTCTCACTACGGCCCAGGTTAGTTTCAAACTTGTGGTCAAGCCTCCCAAGTCGCTGGGATTACAGGCGTGCCCTACAGTGCCTGGCATGTGTTTTGATGCCTGTCTTCAGTACTGAGAGGGCCTGCTCCAGACCTGGCTTGTCCTAACCATGTGCTGATGAAGTGATGACCTTCCTGTTCTCCTTCATGTCCTGCTGCCTGGATTCGCCAAAGACCCCATGACACATGAAGTTCCATTGCCATTTTTTTGGGGGGGGGCAGGTTCTCACTAAGTTTCTGGGGCTCACTTCAAACATGTGCTCCTCCTGCCTCAGTCTCGAGTCACTAGGAGTACAGGTGTGGGCCACCACTCCTGGCTTTTCTGCTTTGACCTACTCCAGGGGGCTGGAGGCAGCCATCCTGTGCCTAGTAAGCAAACCTCATTTTTGCAGGTGTTTAGCACTTGGTCTGTCTAGAACCCAGGAGACCTACTTGCTGATGTCCCAAAAAGAGGTTCTTCTGAACATGTGTCACTTTACCCACACACATCCAGCAGTGCCCTGGGAACGCCCTCTGGCCTCACCTGGGCTCCAGCCGCTCCTTCACCTTGGCAATGGAACGGACGTAGGGCGTGATCTGCTTGGTGATGGTGCTCAGGTAGCCGTTCTCCTGCTTCAGCTGGAGAAGGTCATGGAGCTGGGCTGTGGAGCCCAAGGCCAGTGTTGGTCTTGTTGGCCTCAGACTCTTACTCTCAAGCCCAGCACCCTCTAAAGAGCCCCATGTTTGAACGATCATCTCTAATAAATGGCAGGCTTTTGGTGGGACAGCCTACTCACTGCCCAGGACCTTAGGTGCACAAGTGGGCCAGTTAGCAAGTGTGAGGCCAGCCACGCTCTATGAGAAAAGTATGGGGTGTGAGTCTGGTTAGTGGCTGCCTAGCTCCCCGCTGGCATGTGGGTTAGCTGCAGCACAGGGCTCCTAAGCTGCCAGCCTCCTGGGACCTTCATAAATCTCCTGCTCGTTGGCTACTCGCTGGTAGGATTCCTCCCAAATCTGAAAGAAAAGTGGGATGCCGGATGTGGCATTTTCACATCCTGTGGGAGTTCCATTGGTGGCATTTCCCCCAGCTATTCAGACTTCTCCCATCAGGGCCCATGTCACTCCTGTGGCAAGGACTCCAAGTCCCAGAACCTGCCACAGCAGGGTCTGGGGTGGCAGGCCAGGCACCCTTTCTCCCCTTCCTGTCTTGGGTAGCCCTGTGTCTTGTGACAGGTGGGCCTGGGTTTGGGTTCCTGGGGAGGAGGTACCTCCTGGAAGACCGCTCTCATGCCCTCTGCGGAGCTGTACTCAGAGGTGATCCGTGCATCCAGCTGCAGGGACCTGCGCAGGATGTCCCCCATGATCTCGGCCTTGATGAGCGAGTGATGCTTGGTGAGGTCGCGGTGCAGCTCCTGCACCTGGTCCTTCAGGTTCTGCACCTCCACCTGCAGACCCTGCATGCAGAGGCACAGGAGGGCGTGGGGTCACTGCCAAGGGCCCTGCTGGAGGGGTGATTACCAGGCAGAGCCCTGAGTGTCCACACCCCCCTCACCCGGTAGGAGTCCTCATAGTGGCGGCAGTGCTCTGTGAAGGGTGTGTCCTCGCCCTCAGCCAGTAGCACCTTGGTGCTGATAGATCTGTGCAGCGAGGGTTTTTGGACTGGTGATCCTGGCATCTTTCCCACTGGGGAGGGGCAGTTGGGTCCCATCAGCACCTTGGGTCCTGAGCCCCCTGGCAGCCTGGGGAGAGAGCCAGTGTGAACACAGGGCAGGTAGGGCAGGTTTCCCCTCCCTGAGCCTCCCTCTTGAGTGCACTGCTCCACCACCGGTCCCCCCCCCCCAGGGCAGAGCTACTGCAAACTCTGGGAAGACCTGATGCAAAGCCACACCCACACCCACACCCAACGACAGTGGCATCCATGGTGTGTGCACGATGCAAAGCCACACCCACACCCAACGACAGTGGCATCCATGGTGTGTGCACGATGCAAAGCCACACCCACACCCAACGACAGTGGCATCCATGGTGTGTGCACGCTTGTGTGTGTGTGTGTTTTGGGGACCAGGGACCAGGGACTGGACTCAGAGGTGCTTTACCGCTGAGCCACATACCCAGCCCTTTTTATTTTTTTATTTCGAGACAGGGTCTTGTTACGTTGCTCAGGGTCTTGCTACTTTGCCAAGTCTGGCCTCGAACCTGCCATCGCCTGCCTTAGCCTCCTGAGTCACTGGGATCACAGGTGAGGGCCATTAGGCAGGGCTTGTTGGTGGGTTTTAAAGCTCCTGCAATAGGGGACTGGGGCAGTGGCTCAGTGGTTGGAGCGCTTGCCTGGCATGTGCAAGGCCCCAGCACCACATGCACAACTAAGTATTGGTGAAATAAAAATTAGATGAAAAAATAAATAAAATTTATTTTCTTTCTCTGTCTCACTCTCTCCCTCTTTAAAAAAATAAATAAAGGTCCTTCCCCAAGTCATTTTAGTGTGGGAGGAGGGTAAATCTATCTGCAGGCCCAGGGCACATGAGGAAATGATGTGCTCTCTCCTATACTGGACAGAAAGTCTGGGCCCACACCAGTCTCTCCTGGTCTCTGTGGCTTTTAGGCCACATATGCCGGTTCCAACATTTCTCCCATCATCTCTGGGGTCTCTGGCGCTTCACTGACTTAAATCCCCCCTTCAGGCAGTGTCCAACCCAGCCCCAGGGGCTCCTGCTGGGTGAGGAGGTGGCCAAGGGGCAGCACCAACTCCCCTTTGTCTATTAGCCCTTCTGTGTGGCCGCAGATGGCACCCAGACACCCAGAGGGGAGCTGTGGAAGCTGAGGACAGAGAAGGTGAGGGCCAAGGGCAGCGTGCTGCCTTTTGCAACAATCCCGCCCCTGGGGTAGGTGTTGGGGACGCTGTGCCAGCCCTCTAGGTCACTGCTCACATGTTCGTGGCACCGGCAGCCCAGCGTGGCCCCAGCGGCAGCAGTGGCTCCAGGCAGCGGGCGAACTCTGCGCGGTGGTCGCTAGTGATCTGTGTGTTAGAACCTGGTTGTGAGGCGACCTCTTCTGCCTCACGGGAACCTCCCCACCCAGACCCAAAAGGGCTGCGCACACCTTGCTGCTCTGTGCTGGTCTTAGGCAGTGCGGCCTCGTGACAATGGCCTGAAGCCTCTCTATCAGCTGCTACGGCAGGATTGTCAGGATCCTCAGGATCAGGATCAGGCCCATCAGGTGTGGCCAGGAGGTGGAGGTAGGGGCTGTCTCTAGCATGTTACCTGACATCCTAGAGACCCCAACCCTCTCCTGGGACTGACCCAGACAGATGTCACACCAACTCCATAGGAAAGGGCTCCAGCAGACACTCTGCACCCGGGAGGGGGGGCAGAGCACAGAGACTTCACTCCCTTCTAGATTTCACTATATTTATTTATTTTGGTACCAGAGATAGACCCCAGGGGCACTTAACCACTGAGCCACTTCTCCAGTCCTTTTATATATTATTTTGAGACAGGGCCTCACTAAATTGCTGAGCTGGCTTTGAACTCTCAATCCTCCTGTCTCAGCCTCCCGAGTCACTGAGAATACAGGTGGGCACCGCTGCACTCAGCATCACTATCTTCTTAAAGGAGACTCGCCTGGCCTCTAAAGGGTTGGTGGATGGAGGAGAGAAAGGCAAGCCCAGGGACCCAGGTCCAGCTGCAGGTGGCAATCTGCCAAGTTTTGAGGTGGCAGCCTCTGACCACAGGGGTGGCTCTGGTGGGGAGGGGGAGACTGAGGGAGGTAGGAGACTCACATAGCCCAGGTCCAGGAACTCAGCCTTGTTGGCCAAGCTGTGAAAGGAAGAGCAGATGACCAGGTGAACCTGCCAGAGGGGAAGATGCTTGGTGTCTGGCCAGTGGAGGAGGGGCCTGGGCCCTGGCCCCCAACCCTGCATGCCCCCTTCCCGTACCTGTAGGGTGGGCAGCAGGGCGGCCAAGTGGGAGAGCTGCTCCTTGAAGGCCTTGTCTTTCTCGTCGTATTGGCTGGGGGAGGCACATTGCCTGGTCTCCAGGGGCTAGCTGACCACCCCACCTCAAGTGCCTCAGAACCCGCAAGTCCTCCAGCTTTGAAGGACCTTCCCTGTCACCCCTTCACTGTGCCCTGAGCCACCTGCTCTCCTTTGCTGGTAGACACCTGGATGTCTTGCTCCCTAGACAGGGCAAAGGCTACCTCCGCCCACGCTCTGAGCTGGGTGTACGGAGGCAAAGGGACAAGAGGAAGGTCACCACTTACCTCTGTACAGCCTGCAGCAGCAGCGCTTTCCTCTCTGCCAGTTTGTCCTGGGAGAGACAGCCTACTAGTCACCTGGCACACCTGGCTGGCCCACCATCTCTGCCCTGGCCAAAAGCCTTCCTTCCTGCAACCTCACCTTAAATGTCACCTGCCGGGTGTGATCTTCCTAGACCACCCCCTGCCACTACTATCAGTCTAGTATCCCTCTGGAACTGTCCAGGCAACTGTGATAGCTCCTGGAAAGACTCGAGGCCTGCTGCCCTGCTCCAGCAGCAACTGCACAGGGGAAACCAGGACCTTTCTGCTCAGGGCTGATGGGGCTGTACAGCTGGTGGCTGCCGGCCCTCCTCTAGTTCTCACCAGCATGCTGCCGAAGAGAGCGTGAATAGCGGCATCCTCCTCTGCTGCGCTGCGCCGCACCTCCTCTACCATGACCTGCAGCAGCGCAATGGCCTCGCGGGTCGCCGTCTGCAGGGCCTTTACGGCCTGGAGACAGGGTGGTCTCAGCCTCGGAGCGCCCCCACTCCCAACACTGCATCCCTGTCCGGCCACAGATCCCGCTTACCAGCACAGCCTGCTCCAGCCGCTCGCAGCCCTGCACATAAGCCGACTCCAGGTCCACGCAGTGGGCGCGACTCTCCCTGCCGAGAGGCGGCGACTAGTACCCTCTCCAGCACCCTAGCTCGGGAGGGGCGCCCTCCCGCAGCTCCCGCTACCCACCCCTGCATGTCCCGGAAGCAGCGGATGCACAGCAGCGACTTCTTGTCGGTGGAAAACATGATGTAGGGCTCTGCGTGCAGCGCTGCGGTGGGGAGCGGCGGGGCGGTAAGCGCTCTGGGCGCCGTGCCTCCCGCCCCAGCCCTGGCCCCGGGCCCCAGGCCGCTGCGCCTCACTCACGGCACTTCTGGATCACATCGCGGCTGCGCTGACCCAGGGCCACAATGTCGTGGCGCGCGAACATGCGTGCCCGGTGCGTCTCGTCGCGGCAGCGCGCGCACAGGGGCTGCTCGCAAGTGTTGCAGAAGTACGTGGTCTCCGCATCCTGTGGACAGAGCGCTGGGTCAGGCCGCCCCGGGACCAAGCTTCCTAGCCCAACTGTGGCCAGCGTGCCACTGCTAGTGTCTGTTCCAGCCTGGGGCTGCCCTTTCCTGTAATCCCCACACGCAGCACTGCCTAATATACTCAGGTTACAGATGAGGACACCAGGCCCAGAGGCTGGCTAAGCAGGTAGGTGCAAGAAGCCACAGGTAGGACAAGAGCTTGAGCAGTTCAGTGGGTGAGTGGGTGTGTGAGCTTCTTTCTTTCCTTCCGGGCTGTCCAACTCTGTCCAGCTCCTTGGCCTTGGAGTGGGGGTAGGGCAGAAACGACCCTCCCCACTGCTTCCTGCCCTCAGTCCCCTGGAGCTTTAGCTGCATAGGAGAGCTTAGGTGGCAGAGGGGCCTCAGGCCTTTCCTGCACTCCCCACACCACAGGCAGCACTACCTAATACTCTCAGGTTACAGATGAGGACACCGAGGCCTGTGAACTGAACCCACTCTGTGCCAGCTCACAGTTCCACTGACTTGGGAACCAGTAAGCTCTCCCCAAACTGGACGACCTCAGCTTTGCCACTGTCTGACTATTCACTTGTCATTTATTAGGGACCTTGGTCTCCCCACTGTAAATAGAGCCACTTTCCAGGTCCAAGGTGTCCAAGGAAGGTGTTGGAGCACACACTGGTGGTTTGTCCTCTGAGGATGTGTTAGGTGTGTGCTGCAAGGACCTTGCAACTTGGCACCTGCTGCTCCCTGCCCCCACCACCCCTACCTGCTTGCTGCAGTCTAGGTCACAGTTGGCACAGTGCACTGCCTCCACACCATCTCTGGAGCTGTCCACCAGGAACTGCAATAGCCGGTCCACTGGCGGGAGCCAACTGGGACCCTTCACCATGGTCTGGTGTCTGTGGAGGGGCTGTAGTCAGGACGCAGACACCCCTTGCAGGAGGCTCTCCGCCCTCATCCCTCACATTCCAGGCCAGAGCTATAAACAGCAGCAGCGGGGAAGTGGGTCTGCGATAAATATAGCAGGCCGCACACCCAGCCCTGGCCTTAGGGCCATCCTGCAAATACCACGGAGTTGCTCACACACCATGAAGAGCCACTGCAGGCCATGAGGACCTTCTAAAGACACTGGGCAACTTAGGACCACCCCCGCCGCCCCATAACTTAAACCTACTTAAGGGTTATGTGGACCTAAAATTTGTTGGACCTCCTGACCCCTCCTCCAGTCCTGCCCTTGTCCCCTGCCCTTTTTTTTTTTTTTAACCCAGGGGTACTTACCACTGAGCCGCATCCTCAGCCCTTTAATTTTTTATTTTGAGACAGGGTCCTACTAAGTTACTCAGGGCCTTGCTAAGTTGCTGAGGCTGGCCTTAAACTTGCAATCCTCTTGTCTCCGCCTCTGGATTCTTTGGGACTACAGGCAGGTACCACCATACTTGGCCACCCCCTTACTTTTTGTAGGAACCCAGCCTCAGTTAACCTGATTTCTAAAATGTGGGGAGAGGGAGCCTGTAAGTTCTGACCTGAAAGCGACCTTTTTTTTTTTTGCCTGAATTTGGAGCCTGGCCCTCCTGTACCTGGGATCCCCTCCAAGGAGAGTCAACCTCTCTGTCCGCATGTGGTTTGGGGCACTCACTGGCACAGCGGGCAGGCCAGGCGGCCGTCCACGGCCCGGCCACGCAGGCACCCAGCGCAGAAGTCGTGGAAGCAGTCCAGCAGGCACGGGCGCTCGTACTGCGCGTGGCACAGTGGGCACAAGAGCGGGTGGCCGCTAGCGATGTCCAGGGCACTCGGGCCCTCCAGTGGCGCGAAGATAGCTCCTGACATCTGCGGGGACAGCGCAGGTCCAGCGCTGCGGAGTGCAGGATCGGTTCTTGGAGTCCCGCGCGAGCCCCTGCTGGGAACTCTGCGGTCCCTCCGCACTGCCACCCTCCTACCTGGTTTTGGAATGGGAGCCACCAGGGCCAGCGCGGGGGCCTGAGTGCTGAGCGCGGAGAGATTGGAGAACCGACCCGGAGCACCGGCAGCCGGCCAGCTTCGAGCCCAGAGCCGTGAGCCTCTCCCTGCAGCCCAGCGCTCCTAGCGCCGCAGAGTCCCCGCAGTGGCTCTGCCTAGGAGTCGCTGGCCAGGGAAGGACAGGCCGCAGGACTGGGTCTTGCTTCTGACGCAGTGTCCCCCTACCCTCGCTTCCCCCACCGCCCTCACCCCCACCCCTGGAATCCCCGCTCGGCGTCCTTCAGGTGACCTGCTGGTGACGCCCCTTCTGCACTGCGCTGGGCGTCGCTCCGGATCGGTGCTGCGGTCCACCTCCTCAGGGTGGCGCTGCCTCGCCGCGCAGCAGGAGTCTGAGCCGCTCTCAGGCTTGTCCTTAGCCCTGCCCGCAGGTTGCAGCCGGGGCCACTTCTCCAATGGCCGGAGGAGAGAAGGGGACGCCGAGGCTGAAAAAGACGAGGACGAGGGTCTGAGGCTCCACTAGACCCGGCCCGAAATGACAGAACCGAGCATCGCAGGGGCGCCGCTCATAGCAGGCGCCAGGACACCTTGGCGGGGTCTTCAGGGATGCTAGGTGCCAGCAGAGTGGGTCCTAGCAGCGCATTTCCTCCATGGCCAATTACGAGCGCCAGAGAGCAGCAGACGCAGCTTCACATATTTTTCAGGGCGTGGAAGCGGGAGCAAGGGCTTTCAGGCTGTCTTTGGCCAAGTTAGTGACCTCTCAGAGCTTTAGAGCTGCACAAAATCCGGCTGGTCCCTTCAACGCTGCGCCACGGGGGCCCTCCTGTAATACCATCCTCAGGGAGGCTGAGGCAGGAGGACCGCAAGTTCCAGGCCAACCTCAGCAACTTGGACACTCAGTAACTTAGGAAGGCCTTGTCTCAAAATAAAAAGGGGTGGGTATGTAGCTCCCTTGGGGACAGGCTGGGGGAGAAGGCTGTTCCCTATATCAAGGGAATTATACCTGTGAAATGCAGCTACTGGGCTTCCAGATGATCGCGGCCCTATCTCTGTTGTCAGCCAAGTTGCCCGAAGATGGCTGGGTCCATTGGAGTGGGAGGTGGGGAAGGGAACACCCCCTTCCAGCAGAGCCCCCTCTGCATTGCTGAGCCGGTCATTGCTTGTTCCACTGTTATTTTCTCCAGGGTTACCTTCCTTCCACGTGTTCGATTGCCTTGCGTTATCCCTAAAAGAATCTTGTCTCTGTCCCTCTTGTCGTCAGAATCAAGGCTGAAGCCTGATCGCAGAAGGTGCTCAATAAAGGCTTACTCAATGGTTAAAAAACTATGAGATAATATTCCGGCTGGGTTTTGAAGGACGAGAAGCTTTCAGGGGATGAAAGTCAATTCTCGATTGAAATGACCTGTTCTTTTAAGGGCCTTCCCTAATCCTGACTCAATTTATGCTAGTAGTCATGACAACAATGTAACCACGGCTAATGCCTCCAAGGCACTTACTTTCAATTGTATTAACTGTTTAATCCTGGTAACAGTAGAGTAGGAAATGTTAACCCTAGTAGGTGCTGGAGCTGGTGTACAATCCAGGTGGGTGCTATGGAAGTAAACGATGAATCATTTCCCAGTAGGAACTGTTGTTCCTTTTTTTTTTTTTTTTTTTTGCAAGGGGGTTAGAATTTATTGAGGATTGAACCCAGGGATAGCCCTTATTTTTTTTTGAGATAGGACATAAGTTGATTAGGGCCTTGCTAAGTTGCTAAGGCTGGCGTTGAACTTGTGATCCTTCTGTCTCAGCCTCCCGAGTTTCTAGGACCACAGACATGGCCACCACACTTGGTGGTAGTGGTATTCTTGAAACTCAGGTTTCTTTAATGTAGCCATTCATGTCTTGATTTATTAGTATTTATTGAATATCAGATTTATTGAATACCAGATGTTGTAGCAGGCACTGGGACACTGAAGGGAACACACCAAACACACCAATAAACAAATGCAAGCATGCACACACACTCCACACACACCAATGTCAGACTTTTAAATACCCTGAAGAAAATAATAAGGATGTGTGACACAGGGCAGGTGGCACGAGGTAGAGTGCCACACTAGAGAACCACAGGCTGTGATGGGCACTCAACTTGAGAGGTCTGCCACTGAGCTACACAGCCCTTTTTATTATTACTTTGAGACAGAGTCTCACTAAGTTGCCCAGGTTGGGCTTGAACTTGTGATCCTCCTGCCTCAGCCTCCCGAGTAGCTGGGATTACAGGCATGTGGCCCAGCTGGAACCTGTTCTTACAGATTTTATGATTAGGGGTAATTATGCTTATCTCCCTGACTTCTAGAATCTGGTCTGTGTGAGGGTCACAAAAATCCCCCCTCCCTCAGGGTAACTTGTGCTCTTATCAGCATTTTTGGCTTGCAGTTTCTCCTGCAGATAACAGGTTGTTGAGGAATATGACATGTCCTATTGCCTTAAGCTGGGCAGGACTGCAGGCAAATTTATTTTTATTTTTATTTTTGGGAGAGAGGGACAGTGAGAGAAAGAGAGAATTGATTTCATTTAGTTTTTCATGTGGCTTTTTTTTTTTCTTTTTTTTTCAGGACTGGGGACCAAACTCAGGGCATTGTGCATGCTAGGCAAGCGCTCTGCCACTGAACTAAATCCCCAACCCCTCATGTGGCTTTTGTTGCTCTGACACTTCATGGTGTATGTGGTGCTGGGGTTCAAACTGCATCCTTGCACATGTCAGGCAAGCGCCATAACCACAGAGCCACTGCCCAAGGTGAGATATATTGAAGACTGGTTAGATGGTGATGCTTATGATCCAGAAGGAAGGATAAAGGGATGATTCCTGGAGGGGTGAGAGATGTTGGAGTGATACCATCTTACAGGCAGGAGTGTAAGAGAAAATGCCCAAAGGTAGGGGCTGGCTCCAGATGAAAGCAAGGACAGTTTTTCCAAAGCAACTGGAGGAGAGGCAGAGTCTGGGGGTGTAGATGTTGGATGGCCAGGTGCGGGTACAGGAGTGTGGGCAGACTGTCTTTGAATTGCTTCTGCTGTCAGAGAAAGAGCAATGGAGTCAGTAGTTGAGGGAGGGCTGGGGAGGGGGGCTTGCATTCTGACCCGAAGTGTGAAACAGTCACTTAGGAGAGTGTTTAGGCTCAGGAGCATATGGAAGTCAAGATCCTTTCAGGAGACACTATGTTACCAATAGCTGAAAATATCTTAAGTCTAAAATGCACAGAATACACCTAACCTACCAAAGATCCTAGCTTAGTAACACAGCACACTGGAGTATTGGTGATCCGCCCTTGCAAACTCATGGCTGATGGAGACCTGTGCCTCGCTGCACTGCCCAGCATTTCTAGAGACTATGTCTCATAGCACCAATCCAGGGAACTATCAAAAGTCAGAAGTAAGTTTCTACTGAATGCATATTGCTTTCCCATGGTCATAAAGTAGAAAAATCATAAGTTGAAATATCCTAAATTGGGGTTTGTCTATAGTTTTTAACATAATTTAATAGAAAAGACTGCTTTTTTCTTTTTTGATAATGCTGGGGGTGGAACCCAAGGCCTCAAGCATGCTAGGTAAGTACCCTGCCACTGAGCTACACCCCTGACTCAAGAACTGTTAACTAGGTCTGAAGACAAGGTGCCTAGGTAACTGAAGGGGTAAAATAAGAAAAGTAGTCACTGCAGAAAGCAGCTACCACTCCTCCGGGTATAGTATAGCTGCAGCTCTGGGGAGCGGAACCTCAGATATCTGAAGAGTGGGTGCAGTGCTGGGGGCTCTGAGAAGAAAACAAGGCTGTTTCTGTAAGTGTTGGAGTAACTGCAAACTATATTACATTGATGCACTTACGGAATGTTCCAACCAACACTGCTAGGATGAAAGGCAAGAGTGGGAGACACCAACGGAACAGGAAGAAGCAGGGAGCAAATCCTCTATTACAGAGCCTAACTGGGAGCAGCTGCCAAAGCAGAAATGCTTGCAGGACCCTACCTGAGCACTGCAGAGTCAAGAATAGCAGGTGGCTTTGGAGCCTGGTCAACTGGCACCAGAGGCCAGCTGACCTAGACCAGTCAGTATGGTGTGTGTTTCTTCAATGATTACGAGCCAGGATTTGGGTTTTTCTGGG